>WOVY01004905.1:0-108162 GCA_013436015.1 Rhipicephalus annulatus
TTCTGGATCATTTACAACCACTAATGTGGCGAAGTACACCACCTGAATTCTAAGGTTGAAATGCAGCCACAACTATGATACTTACTGTATATCTTCTATTTGAAAATTTTCCGTCGTGGGGAAGCTGCTGCTATTGGCATATAATAATCTGTTGTACTGTCTCTTTAATGCTTACTCAGAGATCTCCAAAAAAGATTCTTGCTGTTCCTGAGTTAACATAGGCAGTGAATCACACGTGGGTCATACCCACATCCCACAGGCAGTAGTGTGCAGGTATGTATACACGTCACTGTTGAAAAAGGTTTGACATCGTGGTCGACAAGCATGTCACAATATTTATGCCATGAGGCCATTACACACCAGTTACAATGTCACCAATCACTATTTATTGTTTTCCAGGTGCTGCTTATATTGATCTTGGGCCAGCGTTCGCCTCTCATGCCAGCACCACTATGGCTGTGTATGCCACAAGCTTCTTGGTGTCCTGATGTTGCAGGAATTTGGGTCACCGCATAACCAGAAAAGTATCAAGCGCCATCATTCTCGCTGCCTCCCCCACTGCCGATTTCGGACGGTTCAGCGTTCTCAGTCCAGCATCATGTAACAGTGAGAGATGGTCAAGCAACTTTAAGCACACCCATGGCCGTATTCACAAACGCTCCTTCACTCAAGGGCTCCCTCGACTTGACGAAGTCAAGGTGGAGCGTGCTCCTCCACTCAAGGGGCCGCTGCGTTTCATGAACGCTCCTCCACACTTCCTTCGCCAAGGGAGGCCTTGGAAATGCTCCCTTCACTTGAGTGATTTGCATGCGCCGAGAAAAGCGCCTGATAACGAGAGTATTCGAAATTGTGGTTAAGAATTGCCTATCTATGTACATTAAGAGAACGCCTTTTCTAGTTATTCTTTTTCTGAATTGAAATTACAGCAAAATACGTGCATTTAGAGTGGTGGTGTTGTTTCCTAAGCCTTGTGCTGATAGAGTTAGCGAAACCCTCCTTCACGTCTGGCAACAGTGACCCCAGGCAGCTGAACGAACAGCTGATGGCATTTCGTCTGCTGCTTAACGTGTCTACCTGCTTAGTTTATTTTGTCTTGTATGCGTTTATTAATCGCAGTTTATATTTACGGCGGTGTTTGCGTGTGTGTCGTTGAGAGCCTACTTTCGCCGGGGTGACTAACGAACTACGTGAGTGATGACAGGAAGCGCAATAGATGGTTTGTTGCTTTGTTTACTTCGCTTTACTGAGAGCCTTCTGATCACTAATGTAGCCACCGAATGTATAACGCGGTGGAATGAGTATTTTTTACTATATATCACAGTATGTTGGCGTGCTTTTAGCATTCACCTCCACATTATGTATAAGGATTACTCGTACGTAAATTCGTTCTCGCTACGGGAGTATGTGCACAGTTCCTAATTTCAGGGGCCTATGCAAGTTTAGTTTTCTCATTTACTGCGAATTCACCGTGGCGCTTTCGTAGTTGTTCCTTGCGTATAATAGGAAATTTGAAAGACATTGCTCGCAACTGATATTCAAGGTTATACCAGGGTAGCGTTAAAAACTAGGCATGTTATACTCGTGGCTGAGCGTTCGAATTAGACTGCTACGCAAGTTAAGAAAAGCCATCGTGTGCCTTTCTTTCACTATTGGCGAAAAGTACATTTTAAAGTTGTTTTCTTCATTTAGTAACATATTTAGTCGATTAACAGGGACTGGTGTTGTGGTGTGTGTGTGTGTGTGTGTGTGTGTGTGTGTGTGTGTGTGTGTGTGTGTGTGTGTGTGTGTGTCAACGTTAACATTTTAAACTTCCAAGGAATAAGTTATTGTTTTTGCATTGTTTTTCTATTTGCCCTGCATTTGTGGATGCGTCTAATTTGACAGATTTGCATAGAAGTAACCTTTAAATTTGTGTAGCTTCCGTTTCCAAGTTCACACAGCGGCAACGTCTTAAATTTTTTTCCCGTCCTCCTTCATCTGCATGCTCAGAAGCACAATCGTTAGTGCATGAATGACCTTCGCACTAATGTTTTGGATTTTATTGCAATATAACTACTGGAAATACCTGTTGAAAAGGATCGTGGTGTCTGTGCTGCATTCCAAAGCCCCGGCACAACATAAATTATAGGGGATGTTTTATTTTTTGGAAATCATAAAATTGAAGCCGCGTCTGACTTTTGGCGCTGTTTCTGTTTTAAAAACTATTCTGTGGGTTCTCTCAACCTTCGAGAAAGTGTCGTCAAGAGCAGCGTATATTATTCTGCTGATTTATTGAAGACCAGTGCAACAAAGCGGTGAAAAATGCTCAAGAGTATTGCAGTCATCGCGGGTACATCTGGTCAGAACCCTGTAAATAAAAAATCCGCAATTGCTGCATCATTAGCGAGTCTACCAGTTATAACCACGCCATCTCAGTTCCGTGGAAGAGGAGTGGTGCTGCTTTATATAAAACAAGTTTAATTTTCCTATAACTGCTTTCCTGTAGAATCGGAGAAGTGGTTTTTGCAGTCCTGTCTCATCATGAAAAGACAAACACGACGATAATTATGTATTGATAAATGAATAAAACAGAAGTTGTGAATGGCAAATGACCTTTATTACATGTGGCTGATCAGGAGCTACGTGGCAAACATAAGAATGCAAATGAAAAGTGTTCATCAATCAAACATATGCAACCTACACACTGTAAAGATAAAGTGCGAGCTCGGAGGACATCATAAATAAGATTAAGGAAGTAGACACCATAGCGCGCCTAATGCAGTGTAGCTGCACGCATTCACTGCTGTTTTTGTGCTTTTGTATACAGTCGTGCTAACTCTGCAATGCATTGATAATACATCAGATTCTAGGAGGCCTTTTCTCTGTGTTCTTCTGTCGGCAGCTGGTCCCCTGCACAAAGGAGGCAAGAATTAATATTAGAAAACGTAATAGCTTGGATACAAAAGCCGCATTTTTCTTTACTTCTAGCTGTGCACACATTCATTAGCATGTCTCGCGTTCAAGAACAGACGTGGTTGAAGTATTGAGCTTTGACTATTTTGACACAAGTTTGGCTCAGGCACTTGGGCAGCTGACCAGGCATATGGGTATATAATTTCATTACCTAATTGCACGAATCAGTGCCATAGCCAGCAATTCTTCTTCGGGGGGTAGGAATGGGGTTAAATTTTAAAAAAAACAATCTCATTATGTATCTGCTGTATTTATATTTCATATGTTTGCGTTTTCATACGACAATCGACGCGCTTTTGCGTACATGCAGGTTTCACAGAGCGTGATCATCTGCTTGATCCCCTAAATGTGTACTTGGTTGTTAATTGGTATTGTGAGCTGCATAGACACTGTATAAAGAAGCTATGTTTCACGCGTAGTAGCTACAGCAGCACACTCATTGCGCCCAATGTATTGTGTTGTGCTTTTCTAAACTGCCTTTAATAGTAATCTGGCCGAAGCAGGAAAAAAATAAGAAAAGCGCAGGAGAACTTACCTTCTCATTGGTACAGATGGTCGTCTAACGAAGGTGTGCTTCGTTGTAAATTTCGGCTAGGGGCAGCAAAGGTTACACCGAGAGGAAGCCACTCTAAGTACGGTGAACCCAGCGCATCAAAATTTGCTATGCCGCTTGCTTGTCAAGCTTTCCGCACCACGCTTGAACTGATGTGGTGTGGCGAGCTTCATCACAAAACACTTCAAAGCACTTGGAATCCGCATTAAGTCGTGGAGCACCTCGCACGAAGAGTATACGCACCACGAAGGCAGGTAATCCACTGGCTCATGCATGGAACGCAACACATCACGGCACTGGTGAGCGCTCTGCTTGACACCACGGCCCGCTTTGTCCGGCGCCACAGTAGCCGGTTGCTGAACCGTTCGAAGACAGATCCGTAGTAAACCGCACCGTCATTGTCGAAAGAACGCGGCGTGTGCAGCCTACTTGATAGAGAAACGCCGTCACTGTGAGACGGGCTCCGCCATGGACGCGATGCTGGCACAAATATTTCACTCGAGGGACGATTCAAGGTAGCTCGATCGCTTCCTTGACAATCTCGAGGAAACGCTCAAGATTTTTTCAAGTGAAGGAAGCGTTTCAAGTGAAGGGCGGTTTGTGAATGGGAAAACGCCACTTAAGGAGCGTTTCGAGTGAAGGGGTCGAGTGGAGGAGCGCTTGTGAATACGGGCCCATTCATATCTTCGTTGCATGAGGCTATAGTACTGCAGCCAAGATTTCATACTCATTGTTTATGTTCTTCCACGTTAGTGAGTGCGAAACAAAGCTGTACCGTGTAGATGATATTTAGTTTGTTGTCGTTATCTAGTTTGAAATATGCTTTTGACATCGGACATTCAAAGCATAGCCTTCGAAAGGTGACCTTGAGACACGCAGTTGTAATTTCTGAGTTGAATTTGACATTGGCAACCTCAAGCCGTAGTGAGTGCAAACATTTAGTGCTGGCAACCTAGCAAGAGTATTGTAAACATTGCTGGCACATTGGTACTGTGTTTGACAGCATACCAAATCAGTCCGCTAGAGCACAAAAAGTCGAAAGAGCACCCACTTGGGCATCCAAATTTCGTCCGTAATTTTACATTACTTCAATGGCATGAGTGGTGGTGCCATGAAGAAGTTTGTAAAAAACGTCAGCAACTATACTTTTCATTTGAGAGCGCATGTTTAGGCCGCTTTTTAACTAGTAATATCACATACATTAATGCCAACTTGTATAACAATCAGGAAGTTTAATCTGTGATGAGTAGCAGCTTTCGTGTTGAGAGGTGTTACGTTTTGTCCCGGCAATTTGTCTGGGCGGACGCCATTGTGCGTAAGCCGATCTACTAGGGAGGCTTTCAACCCCATCGGCGCCGAGTCTGCAAGGCGCTGTCCTGTAGATGTTCCAGGAAGCAGTCGGTCTCAACGAAAAGTATCGCGAGACAAGCCTTTTGTAGAACGGGCTCGACCATCGGGGGGACGGTGCCAATGTGGCGGGTCTCATTAAGTCAACCTCCTGACTCGGCTATTGTCATCTACGCGAGGCCATCGCAAAGCGCCGTCAGTCCGGAAGCGTGAGAAGACGTCAAAGGAGCCGTTCTCAGGGATCGAGCGTTTGCACTGCCTGCAGCTGAAAGCAGCATGAACCGCTGCTGACGTCCGGGTTGGCGGCCATCTCTCGGAGGAACTACACCTTCCCTCTCCGGACTCTACCTCATCGCCCGGCGGCGCCTTCAAGGCGGGGGCCGAGTGCGTCATTGTGTGGTGCACTCGTGCTCCCAATGGACCACTGAGACTTTGTCACCTGATTTGTGGCGAGAGTGCTTACCACCACCTTATTCGGATCTCGGTGTAAAGGAGACGGCGGGCTATAAAAGCCGAAGCATTTTGTAAATCAGAGCGGAATCATGAACTGAATCTCTGTTGTACATTTTGCGGGATCTTCTGGATACCTGTACGCTTCCTATCTTTCCTTTATAATGTAAAAAATATTCGTTCTACCTCTCTTAAACACGTCCCCCACTGGCGAGGATTGGCTATGCGGACACCGCGGGAAGCCAGCTACCTTAAATATACCCGCCGTACCTGCCATCAACTTCCTTGCCCTTAACCACTGGTGTGCAGCGGTGGGATGCCATCATCAACGCAGCTCTTATCATCATGGTGGTTTGGTGTAATTAAATCCCGCAAATCAATCAATAAATCGGCCATCATCAACTTCCTACCCTTAATAACTGGTGGCAACGGTGGGATGGACCTCGCGAGATGGTGTTGTGCAGTGGTGAGTGCTTGGTCTTTGCTATAACTTTCCACACTTCATTTTGTGAGTGTGAGTTGATTAGAAGCTGGATTGTGTGTGAATTAGGGAGATCACCTATTGGGAGTATTGAGTTGAAGGGATCACCTAATTATGTGTGAGACGCACGACCAAAGTAAAGCAGCAATCATGGCATGGAAATCAATGCTGAGAGGGGAACTTTTAGCTGAGAGTAAGCATCTAGGCATTGAAGTATAGTAGAAGGAATGGGCAGGACAGCGATTGTGAGGCTGATGTCGCAGAAGGCCAGTGAGGAGGAGATTAAAAACGGGGTAGAAACTTTCGAGAAAAAAAGAAAGAGAAGAAAGGGAAAGAAGAGATAAAAAAGAGCGTGATATTGCACGCGACTCGGAGATCGAACTATTGGAACAGTAAGTCGATGCGATGCGGCGGAAGCTTCAGCCATCCGCAACTGTAGCGCACGAAAACTGCGATGATCAAATGAGTAAGGTGCAGTTCAGAGCCGTAGGGCAGGTCAGCACGTGGGAAGAGCGCAGCAGGTTCGAAGACGAACCGAATGTGAGAGCTGCGAAAGATGCTGCTCTAACGAGAGAGGCCACCGAAGGCCAGAGCGAATGCGACGAGGTGCTGTGCCAGTTGAATGCACTTTCGTAGCTTTTCATCTTTCACTCTTGCGGCCAGCCTCCTCGGGCTGAGTATACAATGAGCCTTAGCCCTTCGCAGTGTAGTCGCTTGGGCCCGGGTTAATGTTTCATCTGGAGGTGAATAAAGCCTTCTTTCTTCTAGGTGCCGGCTGAGCCAGTCTCCGTAGCTGAGCGCCAGGACACTCGGATTTGGTTCCTGGGACCGCACCACTGCCCGGTTTATGCTCCCTCGGGCTTTCTGGTGAGCGGCCACATTTCCCGGGTTCCCAAAGTGGCCCAGAACCCAAATGAGCTTGATAGCGACTAAACTACCGCCAGCTACCAGAGACACGTTTAACATCACGGTAAACAAAGAAACAGTACCAAAAGTAACCACCATAAGGAAACTCGGCCTATTTTTTGAAGAAAAATCGCTCGTCCGAGAGACCCTTAAAATATGCGGGAAACCACTTCGCGACAGGTCATCGGGCTCCTGAACAGATAAGTGGGCGGAAACATGGGCTACAGGAAAAGAAACTGCAAATTAGTGCAGTTCTTTCTTCATTTGTAGAATCTCGTACACACGCCCCTTCTTGTACCTCAGCAGCGATGCAATGAACAAAATCAACATATTAATTAGGTCAGTCAACAGAGCGGCCTTTAGGATTACCCTCTGGGTCAGCAACGTGAAACTTTTAGAACTGGGTGTACATAACACCGTAAACAAAATAATTGAAGCACAACGAGCATCACAATGGTGGAGACTATTCTGCCCTCTACAAGGACATGACGTCTGAAGCTCCTAAACTTAAAACCCCTAACTGGACCCACACTGAGGCTTAAAATACCGCACGAAATCAGAGCTAAGATAAAAGTCCCACCACTGCCAAAAAACGTGGTAGTCTAAACAACGGGACGTCGGCAAGCGCGGGCGGACGCACTCAAGAAAAAAAAGAAAGCGGCCGGTTAACAAACCAGCAGCGTATGTGGACGCCAGTAACGCCGGCGGGATAAATTAAGTTATTGCGGGCAGTTGATGACTGTGGACGTACAATGCGGATAGAAACCATTCAGGCCGGCTCGAACACCGAGGCAGAAGAAACAGCGATTGCTATTGGAACTACCATTGAGGGCACGAAATTTGCTATATCGGATTCAATGTCGGCTATCAAGGAATATGCCGCAGGGTATAGAAACAGAACGGCATTGCAAAGATTACCACGACATCAACAAGAAACCCTATCACGACGGAAACGAAGTCTGGCCTGCATGCTGCGCCCTCTCCGAGTAACAACTGAAAAAGTAAAAAAACGACATGACCCTCCGAAATATCTAACGCTGGGCAAGCGTTGTTAATCCCGGAGGCGGAAAAAAAACTGCGGCAGTAGTCGACAGATGTCGCAGCATTCGAGATGCCGTTGGCGCTCTATGTTTGGCTCAGCGCAACCGTTTTCGCGAAATACCGAAAAGCTCTAGTAATTATTTCGTTTGTCATTGTGCAATCGTTGATAAACTACCGTTTGTCTTAGTATTAGATATAACACACTGCGTGTGCGCTTGTTGTTGTATGGCTACAAAACGAAAAAAAAGTTGACGAAAACTTACTTGTAAATTGTACCACTATGGTCGGTCAAAATTCACTGCTATATAAGCTTGTGCGGCTTATTAAGTCGTGTAGTGCTCACAAATTTGCTTATTGTTTTGTGGTGCCGACCGCGGCCTTTGGCGCACCTATGCGGTGGCACGGAGAATGAAGGCCTTCACCAACCAGCGTCCATCAGACGGGCAGCAGCCGCCGTCGACGCCGCAACGACCACGTGCCGATGGCCGAGGGTGCCGGTCACCAGAGCCTCCCACGTGGTGGGTCCTCTACCACAAGCTGATCGCGGCCGTGTCTCTTGGGTTGGGAGGCAAATCAGGCAATTTTCTCTTTTGTTTTTCGTCACACTTACAAATGCTACGCACGCCCCGTTTACCATTAATACGGTACACAATATCAAGTGTTTGATAAACCATTACGAATAAATTAATGAACACGCGTCCGCTTCTGAGGAAACGGGAAGCCTGAAGTTCGAAAAAATTCAACAGGCAAACTCGAGGCATTTGGTTGGTTTATTTATGCAACAACATTACTATAAGCCAATTTTTTCTATTGCTGAAAGGTAGGGTTAGTGTTTCGCATGAGCTTCAATACTCTAATGTCGTCGACGCTAGCTTAACTCATTAAATGCAAAAAAAATTATTTTCATAAGTAGTATGCTCCGAGTGCTACAGCACTTATAGAATTTCTTCTCATTTTTAAGGATTTTTGGACTCATTGATTGAAACACCCGGTACAGATGCGGACATTGCCGACTGGAGAAAGAAAAAAAAATGAATATTAACGACACAGCATTAAGGAGCACTTTCGTAGATATGCCGGTGTCGTGACGCCGTTTAAACGAAAAAATCATCTTGGCCGTGAAAATAAATCGAGAGAGTTGCAAATAAAATAAAAAATAAAAATTTTTGGTTTACTTTTTCACGGGTACTTTCACTGATGACACCATAGGCTGTAATTTTCAAAGCAACACATGGAGCGCGAAACGTATCATTCGATAAAATATTTTCAACTAACGACAACTGCCGCAGTTAGCTAGTCGTCCATCTTTTGCTTTTTTTTTTGTTTTTCTCCCACTCGGCTCAGCGTTCTGGGTCTGCAGGGGTGCTGAACAATAAGATCCGCTTGTTCTTAGAGAAGTATTCACTCACATAATATGAAAAAAAAAATGGCAGCATATCCACGGAGTGAATGATGGAGAGTGGTGCGAAGCACCCATCCGTCCATTCGTTCTTGCTTCCGGTCCGTCCATGCGTGCGTCAGTGTGGCTGCCCGTGCGTTCCATCCGCCCGTCCGTGCGCTCGTCTGTTCGTGCGTCTGCACTTTCATCTGTGCGTCCGTCCTTGTGTGTCGTTCATGCATCTGCTCCTGCGTCCTTTCATGCATCCATCCGTCTGTGCAGCCATCCATGCGTCCATCCATGCGTCTGTCTTTGTGCCCGTTCGTCCACCCATCAACACGCCATAGTACCACCATCTCGCATCTTTTCATCATATATTCGGATGGATGGATGGAAGGATGGATGGATGGATGGATGGATATGGCTGTAACCTTTAGATCGGGGTGGTGGCTAGCGCCACCAAGCCGTAATACTTAATGAACCAAAAACTAGATTTATTTTTTTTCTTTAAAAAGTGAGGTTTAGGATTCGTATTTTGCAGCGAAGGGTTCAATTTTCACTCGTGCCTTGACTTTAGCCACCACTCAGATAACCTCCTTCTAGTTAATTCTACCCGCTTAATGTTTATTTTGCCCTCACTGTCCTTAAACCCCAGTGCTTTGAAAAACTCTGCGCCATCAACCTGAACTACAGGGTGAAGCCCTTTACAGAACATTATCAAGTGTTCGGCAGTTTCTTCTTCTCTTCCTCTCCACACGCACTGCATACCGTGTCTAACCCTTGGTATTTGGCCCGATATGTCTTTGTTCGCAATACTCCCGTCCTGGCCTCAAACAGTAGATACTACCCCGAGTATTATCATAGATCCTTTCCTTGGCTATTTCCTGCTTAAAAGTTCGATATATCTCTAGTGCGGACTTCTTCATCATGCCAATTCTCCCCATATCGGTCACAGCTTCCTTCACCTTCTTCTTAACCGATAATTCTTTTTGGACTGGCCCCCGGCTGTTTTCCAAGTATTTACCAGTCAATTTTTTGGTTCGCTTCCGCCATTTTGTATCGACATTCTTCATGTACAAGTAGCTGAATACCTTCCTAGCCCAACGCTCCTCCCCCATTCTTCTCAATCGCTTCTCAAATTTTATCATGCTGCTAGCTTCCCTGCCCTCAATTGATGTCCATCCCATATCACCTTGTACTCCCTGATTTGGTGTATTCCCGTGAGCTCCTAAGGGAAGCCTATCTATTCCACGTTGCTTAATTTCTAATCTTGCTTGAACTTCTGATCTCATGCACGAGACCGCATTGCCGAACGTCAGACCAGGAACCATGACCCCTTCCATATGCCTCTCCCAACATCATACCTGTTCTAATTCCACAGTGCCCTATTTTTTCATTACCGCTGCATTCCTGTTACCTTTAGTCGACACATATATTTGTGTTCCCTTAGGTACTCGGCCCCATTGTTTATCCATACGCCAAGATATTTGTATTTATTTGTTATCTCTAGCGTGACCTCCTGTATTCAAAGCTTACTACCTTCATTGTCATTAAAAATCATGACTGCTTATTTTTCCTTACATAATCTGAAATCTAACCTATCTCCCTCATTACCGCAGATGTCCATCAATCTCTGCAAGTATTCCTTGTTGTCGGCCATTAGCACTATATCATCTGCGTACATCAATGCTGGTAGTGCCTGTTCAATGAGTTTTCCTTGTTTGACGAAAGAGAGGTTGAAGCCCAGTCCACTTCCCTTCAATTTGGCCTCTAATCCTTGTAGGTACATCATGAATAACAAGGGTGACGGAGGACACCCCTGCCTAAGCCCCTGTTTCACCTCTGTGGACTTAGATACCCGTTTTTCCACTTTTGACTATCTTGTTACTTTTATAGATATTCTTTATAAAATTAGTGACTACATCTTCCACGCCTAGTGTGTCCAGTATTCCCCACAATTCCTCTTGGACCATGCTATCGTACGCTCTCTTGATATCCAAAAATGCTAGCCATACTGGCCTGTGTTCTTTTTCTGCTATTTCGATGCACTGCGTCAGTGAGAACAGATTGTCTTCCAATCTCCTGTGTTTCCGAAACCCATTCTGCAGTTCCCCCAGCACCCCCTCGTCCTCTATCCATTGGGGGGGGGGGGGGTAACAACAAGAGGGAAGGCAGGGAGGTGTCACAGAACGAGCGCTAAAAACGGGCGCGCCGCCAAATTCTTGCGATAACGCGCCCGAGAGACGCGGCGAGGTCAACGAAAAAAAAGAAAAGAGAAAACAAGCATCCAAGGCTCCCCGGGCGCGCGACGCCTCTCCTCTCGGAAGCGTGGCTTCGCCGATGAACCTCCTCACCCCACAGCGGCGGCCGGGCAAGCGCTAGAAATTTCCAGAAGCAAAGGGGCGTGTATGCCGAGTTGAGTCATCTGTCGGGGACGGCCCCCGTACAGTCTCGCGCCTCTCCCCAGCCTTCGCTGCGTATCGCGCCGGCGAAATGACGAGAACTTTCTGGAATGTCGCGCGGAAGGTATTTAACCGAGCAGCCGAGACGAGACGAGAGATCAGGAGAAGACGGAAGTTAGCGCCAGAGTGCGTAGGGATTCCCCCGTCTAGTCGGCGAAGGTTTTTTCCGTAGAGACAAAGCAGGAGAAGGAGATGATTTTCACCTGAGGGGTGGCGACTCGAGCTACAGGCAAGAGTGTGTGTTTACCGCTATCGAGCGAAGACGCGTGCCAACAGCTGCGTGTGTGAAGCCTACGTGTTTCCGGCGAAGAAGTTTGAAGCTTGGAGAGAGGCCAATTGAAGACGCGAGGTTTCCTGGAAGAGAAACTTCGGCGAGGTTTCCTGGAAGACAAAACTTCAGGGGCAGTGGAACCACAACAATGCTGGACTTTGAGTGAGTGATTCTCGGAAGAGTATCATTCAGACTTTTGTTCCAAGGACTTTGGACTGAATAGGTTTTCTATCTCTTTAGTCTTTAAGTGTCTTGGTTGTTAAATGCATGCGACTGCATTGTAGTGTGTATTGTTGTCTGTGTCCGTTGTTTTGAGTGTGGCTGATTGTACTATGTAGTACGTTGGTTGATTGGTGACATATTGTACTCAACTATTGTGGAGTGTGCATACTCGTGTATTGTTTTCGATTTGCCATTATTGAGAATATAATTTTGTTTGTTTATCAACTCTCGGCTCTGACTTGTTCTTTGGGCCGCAGCCGGCGTCTGCTGGCGCGCCAATAAGGACCACTTCTAAATTGTCCACGCTTTCGTGGTGCGGTTCGGGGGCCGATATTTCGGCTCTTGGAATCAGCCCGGCGATCGCCTCCCTATTTAACGGGATCTGTGTGACAATTAATCTGGCGTCCGCGACAGGACCTTTTGGTGCACAGTGTGTCCAAAGTAGTGAGAAAGAGCCTCGAGTTGTTGATAGTGCTATCGGAACGATTTTGTGTGTTGTTCAGTGTTCTCGTTAACGAGTGCAGGGGAGTGTTCCGATAGACTGATTTAGGCAGATACTTTTTGCACGCGGCAAGGTTTTATTTGCGAGACACCATGGATCTCGAAAAGTTAGTAGCTCTTGGTGAGAAAATGGGTCTTTCTGGCGCCGAACTACGGAAGTGGGTCACCCAGAAGGAAAAAGAAGAAAAAGAGAGGGCCAAAGAAGAAAAGGCAGCTGAGCTGGAAAAAGAAAGGTTGGCGGTCGAAAGAGCCAAAGCGGGAAAAGAAGCTGAGTTGGAGAGAGAGAGGTTGGCAGCTGCGAGAGAGAAGGAAGAAAGAGAAGCAAAGGAGCAACAGCTGAAGGAAGAAAGAGAGCAGCAATTGAAGTTGGAGCTGGAGAGAGAAAAGTTGGCAGCCGAAAGGGCGAGAGAAGAAAGAGAAGCGAGGGAGCGACAGCTGAAGGAAGAAAGAGAAGCAGAGATGGCTGAAAGGGAACGGCAGCGGCAGCACGAGATGGAACTCGAGCGGCTCCGTTTGCAACAGCGAAGTGAAACTACCGTCCAAGCTAGAGTTGAAAGCAGCGAACGGGAGGACCACGGCTTCTGCTTGAACCCAAGCAAGCTGCTCGTAGCGTTTGATGAAAGGAAGGACGACCTTGACGCGTACCTTCACCGATTTGAGACGATTGCGAGGAGCCAGAATTGGCCGGAACACCAATGGGCAACTGCTTTGAGTACTTGCTTGAGTGGTGAAGCGCTCAGTGTGTACGGTAGGCTGACGCCGACCGATGCAGCCAACTATGCAAAGGTGAAAGCTGCTTTGCTGAAGCGATTTAGATATACTGTGGAAGGATTCCGAGACAGATTTCGGACAGGAAAGCCAGCTGATGGTGAGACGGCTACGCAGTATGCTGCCCGACTTTGCCACTATTTCGACAGATGGATTGAACTTTCAGGGACAGCGCAGGAGTACGATGAGCTGAGAGAGCTCCTAATTAGAGAACAATTTCTTACTAGTTGCCACCCAAGCCTGTCGCTGTACTTGAAAGAGAGGAAGGCTGAGTCACTTGAAGGAATGCTTGAATTGGCTGATCAATTCTTGGAAGCACAAGCTGGAACTAATTTGGCCAAGGTCAAGAAGGAGTGTCCCGATGATTCGAAGAAATTGGCTCCCGAAGAAAAGAAGCGTGCACCAGAGAGCATTCAGCGATGTTTTCTGTGTAACCGAGTGGGTCATCGCGCGAAAAATTGTCGAACGATCTTTACGAGCCCTACGGTAGTAAAATGTTTTAAGTGTGGTCAGGCTGGGCACAAAGCAGATGCATGTCGAAACAGAGCGAGTCAAACTCACCAGGTATCCTGTGTGCTAGCAGCACCGAAATCCGATGATAATGCCGTCACCGACGGATTTGTAGAGTTGAAAAATGGAGAGAAAATTCCTATTGTGGGTGCCGTAATGACAAAACAGCCAACCGGTGTTTCGAAGGGAATGCCAACGCTGCCTGGAAAAGTTGCGGGCAAGAAGGTTACGGTGTTAAGAGACACCGGTTGCTCCACTGTTATCGTGCGGAGAAATTTGGTACGGGAAGGATAGTTAACAGGCAAAACTAAACCAGTTTGCCTAATTGACCGTACGGTTCGGATGCTTCCCGAAGCAGAAATTGAGGTTGAAACCCCGTACTTCAGCGGGAAGGTTACAGCTTTATGCATGACGACCCCCTGCACGACCTTGTCATCGGAAACATCGACGGGGCACGAGGACCGAATGATCCGGAATGTTTGGGAGAAGACCCTAAGATAGAGTCCTCGCCAACCCAGCGACCGCGAGATACAAGGGAGGAGCCGCCCGTGACGGATCTCACTAGAGCCCAAGGTGAAGCCGCGGTACAAGAGACCGTGAATGAGAAGATGATCGTGTTGAATGAGTTCACGGGCCGAGCAACTGGACTTACGTCGGCACGACCTCAACCGACCGACCGTGTAAAGAAGACGGAGTTGGCCAGCCGGGCAAAATGTAGAGACATGATCAAGCTGGTAAATAAACAGACAGGACCCGTTGAATGTTATGACCCGTTAACGGTGTCGGAAGTGACAACGATGGCTGAGACGCTGCCTCAGATAACGTCGTTGGAAAGGGCTCGCCGAAAAAGAACAAGGAAAAACAAGAAGAGATCGAGCAAGCACGGCAAGAAAGGACGCAAGCGCACCTCGAAATACACAGGATAGGTGCTGAGGTGGAATCGAAATGTGTTTGGCAGGGCTGAGTGACATATGTTGTGTTAATGTTCTTGTTAACCTGTGTCTCAAGTGTATGTCGAGCGAGTCAAAGTGTTCTGTGCGATAATGTGATGTATAGTGTTGTATAATTGTTGTAAAGACAGAACTTTGTACATTTGTATTGTTTGGAATGTGTGATGAAGTGTTGTAGTCATGTACCTGTGGCTATACTTCATGTGTCGTGTAATTGAATTACAATGTACAGTTGTCTTGAGGATCTATTCCGAATGTGAAGTGTCATGAGCGACGGATCGTGTTACAGTCTGTGAGAGTGTGTGGTGACTGTTCGCGCTCGTTTGTGTGGTTTTGAATATTATGAGATAATATTCTTAAAGTGGGGGGCAGTGTCACAGAACGAGCGCAAAAAACGGGTGCGCCGCCAAATTCTTGCGATAACGCGCCGGAGAGACGCGGCGAGGTCAACGAAAAAAAAGAAAAGCGAAAACAAGCATCCAAGGCTCCCCGGGCGCGCGACGCCTCTCCTCTCGGAAGCGTGGCTTCGCCGATGAACCTCCTCACCCCACAGCGGCGGCCGGGCAAGCGCTAGAAATTTCCAGAAGGAAAGGGGCGTGTATGCCGAGTTGAGTCATCTGTCGGGGACGGCCCCCGTACAGTCTCGCGCCTCTCCCCAGCCATCGCTGCGTATCGCACCGCCGAAATGACGAGAACTTTCTGGAATGTCGCGCGGAAGGTATTTAACCGAGCAGCCGAGACGAGAGATCAGGAGAAGACGGAAGTTAGCGCCAGAGTGCGTAGGGATTCCGCCGTGTAGTCGGCGAAGGTATTGTCCGTAGAGACAAAGCAGGAGAAGGAGATGGTTTCCACCTGAGGGGTGGCGACTCGAGCTAAAGGCAAGAGTGTGTGTTTACCGCTATCGAGCGAAGACGCGTGGCAACAGCTGCGTGTGTGAAGCCGACGTGTTTCCGGCGAAGAAGTTTGAAGCTTGGAGAGAGGCCAATTGAAGATGCGAGGTTTCCTGGAAGAGAAACTTCGGCGAGGTTTCCTGGAAGACAAAACTTAGGGGCAGGGGAACGACAACAACGCTGGACTTTGAGTGAGTGATTCTCGGAAGAGTATCATTCAGACTTTTGTTCCAAGGACTTTGGACTGAATAGGTTTTCTATCTCTTTAGTCTTTAAGTGTCTTGGTTGTTAAATGCATGCGACTGCATTATAGTGTGTATTGTTGTCTGTGTCCGTTGTTTTGAGTGTGGCTGATTGTACTGTGTAGTACGTTGGTTGATTGGTGACATATTGCACTCAACTATTGTGGAGTGTGCATACTCGTGTATTGTTTTCGGTCTGCCATTATTGAGA
This sequence comes from Rhipicephalus annulatus, assembly GCA_013436015.1. NCBI lineage: Eukaryota > Metazoa > Arthropoda > Arachnida > Ixodida > Ixodidae > Rhipicephalus > Rhipicephalus annulatus. The sequence goes on from WOVY01004905.1 coordinate 16,136, forward strand.
ATATAATTTTGTTTGTTTATCAACTCTCGGCTCTGACTTGTTCTTTGGGCCGCAGCCGGCGTCTGCTGGCGCGCCAATAAGGACCACTTCTAAATTGTCCACGCTTTCGTGGTGCGGTTCGGGGGGCCGATATTTCGGCTCTTGGAATTAGGCCGGCGATCGCCTCCCTATTTAACGGGACCCGTGTGACAGGAGGTTAACCAGGCACATGCCCGGTTTGCCATGCCTGCAGCCTTTCCTTTATAATCCGCATCGCCAGCCTGTAGACCACTGATGTCACTGTTATAGGTGTTTTATGTCACCTTTGTCCCCCTTTCATTTATAGATCATGCTAATCCTGCTAAGTTTCCATCCATCGGGAACTTCTCCATGAATTATTATTTTGCTCACTGCCTCTCTCAGAGCCTGCTTAGACTTCGGACCTAATGTCTTTATCAGCATAATTGAAATGCCATCTGGGCCTGTCGATGTACTTCTAGGAACCCTTTTCTATGCTCTTTCCAACTCTTGTGAATATGGAGCCATTGCGCCACTTGATTCAAGCATGTCTATTGTGGTGCATAAATCACTTCTGTGTTGAAATTTTTCTGTCAGCCTTGTTCCTATATATTCAATAGCTTCGTCCCCTTCTAGCCTAGCACCTTGAGATGTATTTATAAACCTCTGCTCTAGGCTCGTCTCGTTTCTTAGGGAGTTTAGATGGTTCCAAAATTTCGCAGCTGAATTTCTATCTTTTTTATGTACTTCTGCCAGCCACTGGGCTCCCTTTCTTCTAATCTGTTCATTGATCAGAAGGTATGCATCCCTTCTACAGCTTAGAAAGATTTCCCAATTTCTTTCAACATCATCTGTCGGTTCACCCCACTGCTTAGCATGTCTTTGTTCCCTAGAGGCTTCCTGACGTTTTGCTATGGCTGTCTTAATTTCCTCATCCCACCAACGTTTGGGTTTGTGTCTTCTTTTCCGGGGTGACTTGTCACGTGCCTTAGTAAGGTCTAGCTCAAACAGTCTAATTAGATTCATGTATGCCCACACTGTTTTATTATCCTCTGTGATTACTTTCTCAATTTGTTTAGTGGCTATTTCAATTTGCCTTTCCGAATAAAAAATTTCCTGTAGTTGCTCTTGTCTCCTTCCCACTTTCACTGCGCTTTCAAAACTTAGCTTGATACGTTTGTGATCACTACCCAAACTTCTGGAGCCAACTTAATCTATGTGCATTCCTCTGAGCTTATCATACATCCTATGTATGATAAGCTCATTCCAAAGACTGAACGAGAGGAGGCACACGCACACTTTCTAACGGCTTGCGCTTCGTGTCTGCTTCCCACCTTTAACCACCTCTAGTGCATGGTATATACTAGTTCGCTGTATTCATGGCGCTTCGGCCCAACGCTCGCTAAACCCTTTTAAAAGCAAGAAGGTTACGCCCAGCGAGCATAACGTAGCAACCCTTTCTTGTCAGATAGTGCTCACTGTACATGCCAATGGCTGCTAAGGGAGAATGAGATACAGGAGAATTCGGCTTTTCTTTAACGCGCACGCTGCGAATTTTTTATTGTTCAACAACGCACAGAAGAAATCTCCCACCGGCACCATCTTGGAGGTCAAAATGTAAGACTGGTTGCACATTAAGACTACTACTACTTCGAGGGACGAACGGGTGCCGCTATAAGGAGCTTCACCCCTGAAAAATCAGGCGCTCTCCTTACGCCTCCTTTTCTGCGACGACACCCGGTTTCGTGAAGCGACACAAGCGTGAACAACGCGCAAAAGACAGGCGGAGTCATGCGCTGTGTGCGCTACAGCAGAAATTCCCCTCAACTACACCGCAACCGACTGGGTTTACGAACGCGCATCCGAAGCGCAAGCGACGCGCATGCAACGCGCATGCGACGCGCGCCCTCGCAGGCTGCGCCCCGCCGTCTGGTGGCCGCCGCAGAAGGGCATCTCCCATTGAAAACGCTCGGTGGTCGGCACATTAGTAAGTATATTCCAGGCACTGCAGTAATAGGGTGGGAGTAAACACGTCGAAGTGTGTTCCGCTGTAGAGAATGGTTGATTGTACTCTTGTTCATTGAGATCACTCTATATGTGTACTATTTATAGTATGTCCCCTCGTGTGCGTTAACCTATATGTATTGCATCAGCATATATTAGGCGTCCAGTATCAGTGAGTAATCCATGATAGGGCTGAATCGCCAACTATCCGCAAGGGAGCCGTGATGGTGGGCATGACAAGTACGTCACCGCAGGCAACCTTTTTTTATTATCGTTCAGTCCCTCCAGATGGTGCCAGGTGGTACCACCTACTTCATGGCTTTGACGCTCTCACACCTGCAGCTACTTATATAACATTGAACATCAATCAAAACTGCCCTACTGAGTCGGAGTTGTTTCGATGCGATCTAGTTTGAGGTTTGGAGGCACATCTCGTGACGTGCGGCCTTGTAAACACGTGGATAACGTAGCTACACCATGTGAATCTGCGAGAAATAAATACAGCAAGCCTAGCATGCACTCTTCGGGTGAGGACTCTGCAGTAAGCGTGTCTTTCAAAGTGAACGTCGCCTCGCTGTTTGAACGAAACCTACTAGCTGCGCCGTTCTCTTTTGCGATGTTTTCTTCACCACAGGTTCGTTCGCTTGTTTTTGTAATCATTTTGTTCGATGTCAAGCTCAGCGGGACCCTTTTTTGTAACTGACAGTGCCGTGTACTCCATATTAGTCGAGATTCGATGCATTTGCTAAGCTTACTCACTTCGCTAACCTGAGGTCAGCCATCTTGTTTGTCATAGGAAGGAAAATGTTTCTCCGTGGCGAAAAGAGCAACGTTTCTCTATTTAAAGACGAACATTGGGGACATCGCCATTCCTCCCTAAATGGAGAAAACGTTACTTCATTTTTTTAAGAGTGCGGGCTATAAAAGCCGAAGCATTTTGTAAATCAGAGCGGAATCATGAACTCAATCTCTGTTGTACATTATGCGGGATCTTCTGAATCCCTGTACAGTTCCTATATTTCTTCTCTAATGTGAATAAATCTTCGTTCTACCTCTCTTAACGCGTCCACTCACGGGCTAAGATCGGTTATTCGGACGACGGCGGGAAGCCAGCTACCTTAAAGATACCCGCCGTTCCTGCCATCAACTTCCTTGCCCTTAACAAAGGCAAGGCCTCTAGCTGGAAGTTTGTAACGTTATTTTCAACTATCAGTGCAGCTTTTGTAAGTTTTTTGTGTGTGTGACACTGGACTTGCTGGCCTTTTTGAATGTATATATTTGTAACTTGACATGGGCTGTCAAGTTGACTCAAGTTGACACATTGTTTCCATATTTTTCAAAAGTTCTTGATAGGGTTTCTCACTATATATTTTACTAATGCAGAAAACCAGTTCTCTTGAAGTGCTCACTTGGATTAAAGACTTTGTTTTGTGCAGAACTCATTTTACATCTGTTGAAAATTACAACTTTTCGTCTGCTTATGTGACATCTAGTGTATATCAAGGAAGTGTTCTCAGCGGAGGCCTGTAGCCAGAGGGGTGACCCAGGGATTCCCCCCCCCCCCCCATGGAATTTACATGTGCACGTGCCTTGTCCTACTGAGAATAAGTAATAAACAAAGTACTTTGTCATGGCCATCAACGTTTGCCCCCCCCCCCCTCCAAAAGAAATCACTGGCTATGGGGCTGTATTTTTATCAGTTCGTTATTTCTTCTTGCTCGTTGCTGATACACTTTGTTTTTTCCTCGCACTGTCTGCATGTGTACAAAATACAAGGCGCTTCAAAAAATGTGTCCAGCACTTTTTAAAACTAAGAGAAAGAAGGTACTTGCATGCTAATTGCGGCGTTGCTTTTTCTGTGACAGAATTAAGGAATATTTAGATGTGTACAAACATTAAAAATAGCAGTAAAAAGAGCAATTAAGACAATTACCTTTATTACCAGGGGTAGTAGCTGGGAATTCAAGTCCTTCCTATGAAAAAGTCCATAGCCACTTTCAAAATTTAGAAAATCAGCCACTGCTAATCACTCTGGAGCGATTAAATCTGCCTAATTTAGCTGGGGAAATGAAAATCGATGCACCGGACAGCACATCTGCCAGGTTACACCAGTTCCCAGCATCTGCCAGTTCCCAGGTGACGCTGCCAGAGGATTAGTTGGAATAGTGGCCTGGAAAATTTTGAATTTCCTTGTATTTGCAAAAGATGAATCTGCTTATTACGTATGCCTCAAGTTGAATCTAATGGAAACAAGTTTGTTTTTTACGGACATGTAGCGTTTGTATTATCAATAATGTGCGAGAAATGGCCCTACGGAGCAGCTGTCGTTCTGTAGCAGCCGTTACCTTATTTTTCATTACGAAGCTCTCTGTGAAAGCTGTACAGGCTGTACGTTCCATGTGTTTTACTTAATCTCTGGTCTGCTAATTTTTTTACGGAAGTGGTTGGCAGCTGGTACCTACGCCTTTTTATGTAATCAAGGAAAAATATTTTTTGCAGTGTACCATTAACAATAAGACGCGATGTTGAGAGGCTGGAGGTCAGCCAGAATGAAAGTGGCGATTACGGATTTCGAGATCGCAGCTGCTGTTTCGTTTCCACACTGCGTCCAACAGTGTTGAATTTAGCATCATGTGTGATGCCTGACACTTGTTTTTCGCGAGTTCAGTAATGCATAACCAATATACAGAATTCTTTGAAGCAAAGAAATGGGCAGACAAACACAGTAACCGAACGACCAGGTAAAGAAACAAAGAAACCAATAAACTAACTAACTAACTAACTAACTAACTAACAGACAGACAGACAGGCATACAGACAGACAGACAGACAGACAGACAGACAGACATACATACAGACAGACAGACAGACAGACAGACAGACAGACAGACAGACAGACAGACAGACAGACAGACAGACAGACAGACAGACAGACAGACAGACAGACAGACAGACGACATAATTTGTAATGTACTGCCAGGCAGTTCACATAAGCTTAAGCTAACTTCAGTTGTTATCCACGTCACACATCCTTGTTAAGCTCTAATTAAAGCTTGATAGAGAAGTGGAGGTATTAAGAGGAAGCATCTGGCTTGCTACCCTGCACTGAGGTGTGGAAGTGTTCGGAAAGAAGGCGCAAAGAGCTCACTAAGCGAGCGTTGTGCTGAGGGTGTTCGTTACCTATAGGCTTGTGCGAATATTCGAGCACTTTGAATATTCGGACTTGCTTTGATTCGAATTCAAGTAATGAAAATGTTGAAGTAGTCGAAATGAGCGATTACACTTTGTGCGTATTTACCCACCTGTAAAGGTGACTTCTCTGCAATAAAGAAGTGCTACACTGTGAGTGCACTTTGCTGAAAAAATCCACCCTACTGCGAAGCCCCACAGCAAAGTTAAATGAACCTTGTACCGTCACATTGAGTTATCTTTTTGTAAGCTTGCTATGCCAGTTTATATGCCCAAGTATATTAAATTTTAAAACATACCGTATTTCTCACGTTATTACATGCACTCTACCAGAACTCAAATCATGCTACTGTTGAAGTTGCTTCCATTTCCTCTGAAAAAACAAACACAAAAGAATGACGTTTGCTCGTGCCACAATCAATACAAACATATTGTGCAGGTTAGTTCGGTGATAAGAAAAAGTCTCATTATTCTCTGTAATATGTGATATATACTATTCGAGTTGAATTCAAAATTATTTGAAGAAATCACCAATCGCATCGAGTATTCTTCAAACCTGAGATTTACTATCCGCGCAAGCCTATCATTCATTACATTTGTGAACTCAATCACAGGACCAGCCTTCCGCAGCTGTGCTAAATCTCGGCCCGCGAGATCGAGGATTAGCTTTACCGCGAAGATGCGGCCTGCCGTACTGAACACACGCCGCCGAAAGTGCTTTGCAGTGGTGCAACCTTCTCAGAGTGTTAAAGTGAAAACGAGTTTCATTTGCTATTTCAAGATGGCAGCACCATCCTAGAAGATGGTCTCGTGGTCATGCGTCTCCGTAGTAGGGTGAAGTGTAGAAGAACAAGAATACAGTGTACTCTAATAAGAATCCGTGAGTACGTAGTTCTGTGCCACGCAAGTTCCATTGGTATAAAGCCTAAGACGCAAAGAGAGTTGAGAATTTTAATAGATAATTGAATCCAGAGAGAAAAGCAAACTCATATGGGACATTTCCGCAATCGTTCCTCAGAATCTCCCCCTCGCGCGCACACACACACACACACACACACACGCACACATACACACACACACACGCACACATACACACACACGTGTACACACACACACACACACACACACACACACACACGTGTACACATACACACACACACTCACACAACACACACACACACACACACACACACATACACACAGAAACGCGTGCGCGCGCGCGCGTCTCTTGTAGCAAAGTCATAAAAATTGCAAGAGAGGCTAGCTGGCAATGATGCAACCATGGGGTATTCTTATTCTCTCCACCTGTGTATATATATATATATATATATATATATATATATATATATATATTATTTTCATTATGTTATATACACGCACGCATGCAAACATATGCCCCAACATACATACATAAAGTATAGTTGACCCCCTCTGCCATCAGAGAAAATATTTCAGTCGATTAACCGGCTAGCTGGCTTTTTGTATATTTCAGCTTAGTCAATCAGTTTTATTTGGCAGGTTTTCAGATTGTTTTTTCAGTTTGTATGCTACAAAAATTTAGGAAGGAGGCTGGGTCCCATGTGGTGTCAGTAGCACACCCAAGAATGTCTCTTTTAGGGCTAAAAAAAAGGGGGGGGGGGAGCTGGCACATTGCAAAATATGCCCTTTCTTTGCTTTAGCCGGGAAAAAATCTAACGATAAATGATATGCCAAATAATAAAATCAGGGACACTGATAACTTCCAGAGTCATTAAAAAATATTAAACCTTAAGCTACTTTCTAAATTGCAATGACCATGTCAACAGAACCTTTGGATGTATACCTTTCACTTTCGATGATTACTTTGGAGCAATGGAAAAAGAAAACACAATAAAGTGAAGGGGGTTGAGTAAGTCCACCTCAAGGGGTGTGTGGGATTATAATCCATCCCTCGTTCCTGCTCCACTGTCTGGCCCCTCGACCGGTTTACCAGTACAATTATATCATCATCGATCGATACATTACTGATATTTACAAATAAAATTATGAGATTATAGAACGGGCACTTGTTGCACTGATAATATTAGGAAACCGCTTGTCGTTCCACTCCGGGGAGCCCACATCTTGCATGCTTGCAAGCCACATGGAGCTATACGTACAGTAAATACAGTCCACCTTTACATGCGCGATGTTCTACGTGTGAGCAAATCGGTGAGATGACAGTATACCCCGCAGCTTTTTTCATGAAAGCACAGACAAACGCTCGCAAACCTCCAACACTATGTGAATCCCGCTTTATAAACATGCTCACGGTAGCTTTGGCCCGAAATAAACACGAGAGACGGACAAGCACTTGTCCGTCTTAGTAAGAATGAATCAACTCTCCCGAAAAGTCCCTTTACTGTAAAACATGCTCTATTTGCGGCCAACATGCCACCTCATTTCATGCACACTTATAGGCGCCCATATAACCAGGCGGTTATCCACCTAGTCCTGATGGGAACTAGGCTGTGCTGATCATCTGCAGTCTAGACAATTAGCCTCATCTTCCGAAGAACGCTCATTTAGCTGCCAAAGCCCCGGAATATCCGGAATAAAAATTATTACTATTGGGAGAAATTCCTCAGGAATAATTATTGTTTTTCAATCGATTTGTTTTAATTCGTTTCACGTCAGCAGTCTGAGTACATCTGGTACCATATTTCCTGCTCAAACTGCTTGATTTCGTTGTTATTTATACTTACTTTTGAACATTACCGATAGTTGATGATACGTCATTTCGCTATATCTGTATCTCCTTATTTATAATTGTGTAATCGTACTTTTTTTCTACAGTCATTGTCAATCGAATATTGATATTTCATAGGAGGTCCCATTTCAGTATACTTTGCGGGACCTCCTCTTGTATACCCCTATCGTGTACAATATTATTTTGTGATAGAATAAAATTTAATTTGACATTATTCTTTGTTTATTTTTCTTGTATCTCATTCACATTAATCTGCATACACTGTTTAGTGTCACTTTTTTTCTATTGCTACGTCAGTTTGTTGCACGTACACCTTAAAGTACTTATGACGCGTGTAGTGCTAGCTATTTCTGTAACATCGAAACTACCCGGCTTCACAGACCTAAGGATGTGGAGTACGTAATAAATGAAGTTACAAAAAAAAAACAGGAGGCCACTTCAGTACGACACTGTTATAGTTTACCTCACAGTGTCAGACTAAAGTGGCCTCCTGTTTATATAAGCTGTATTCATATTGTTACGGGGAGAAGGTGTCTGAAAAATACCTTTACCTTAAATAAACAGGCAGGCAGGCATACAATATGGAGTCCAGTTTGCTCGAGCTAGCACTAAACATCGTCCTCTTTCCTATTATGTTCATTTGTGGCACCCCGTAGCATCACCCCCGGTGGCGAAGGCACCGTCTCGGTGCTTGGTTGCTCCGAGTAATATCGCTTTAGCCGAGTGACGTGAACAACGTCTGAACACGATCGCGCGCTGGTGGCGTTAAGCGGTTCAATTTCATATGTCACGTTGGTGGCTTGGCGCACCACACGGTACGAACCCGAGAACGGCAAAGTCAGCTTTTCGCACAGGCCAACTCGCCATGACGGCATCCAGAAAAGGACTGTGTCACCACAACTCAAGTGGACATCACGATGGCACGCGTTGTAAATCAGTCGTCGTTCCTGCGAATCGCTCAGACGCAGGCCAGCAATCTCACGTGCCTCTAGAGCTCTAAAGATCACATCGCGGCCATATTTTGACGTGTGGCTAACGGCAGGAAGGAGCGTCTCAAAAGTAACTTGGGTTCTCGTCCGTATAGGAGGAAAGATGGCGAGAAACCTGCAGTATCATCCCGGGACGCATTATAGGCAAATGTCGCAACTGCGAGGGTGGAGTCCCAGTCACGATCGTCGTAAGAATTGTACATGGCGAGCATGACCGTGATGGTTCTATTTAGCCGCTCTGTCAGCCCGTTGATTTGAGGCTGACACGCCGTTGTGAACTTGTGCTTTGAAGCGCAAGAGTGTATACTGTGTCTTGGATAACTTGTGATAAAAAGTGGCGACCCCGATCGGTAAGCAGTAGCCTAGAAGCGCCGTGGTGTAGCATGACGTCTTCTAGAAGAAATTCAGCGACGTCGGTCGCACAACTGGTAGGAAGGGCCCGCATGTTGGCATACCGAGTGGAGTAATACCGAGTGGCTGTCTGGTGAGCGGCCTTATTTCCCGGGTTCCCACAGTGGCCCGGAATACAAAAGAGCTTGACACCAACTAAACTACCGCCAGCTACTAGAGACACGTTTGACATCACGGTAAACACAGAAACGGTACAAAAGTTACCACCTTAAGGATACTCGACCTATTTTTGGTAGAAAAATGGCTCGTCCGAGAGACCCTTAAAAGGCTGGAAACCACTTCGCGACAAGTCATCGGGCTCCTGACAAGAACAAGTGGATGGAAACATGGGCTACAAGGAAAAAAAACGTGCAAGTTAGTGCAGTCTTTCTTCATTTGTAGAATCGCGTATGCACGCCTCTACTTGTACCTCAGGAGTGATACAATTAATGGAATCAACATAATAGTTAGGTCTGTCTACAGAGCGGCCTTAGGATTACCCACTTGGGTCAGCAACGAGAAACTTTTGGAACTGGGTGTACATAACACCGTAAACGAAATAATTGAAGCACAACGAGCATCACAATGGTGGATACTATTCTGCACTCGACAAGGACATGACGTTTTCAAGCTCCTAAACTTAAAACCACTAGCTGGACCCACACTGAGGCGTAAAATACCTTCACGAAATAAGATAAAAATCCTACCACTGCCAAAAAACGTGGGTAGTCTAAACAAAGGACGTCGGCAAGCGCGGGCGGACGCACTGAAAAAAAGCGCTGGTTAACAAACCAGCAGCGTATGTGGACGCCAGTAACGCAGGCTGGATGAATTACGTTACTGCGGCATTTGATGGCTATGGACGCAAATTGCGGACAGAAGCCATTCAGGCCGGCTCCACAACCGAGGCAGAAGAAACAGCTATTGCTAATAGAACTATCACTGAGTGCACGAAAGTTATTATATCGGATTCGATGTCGGCTATCAAGGCATATGCTGCAGGGTATACAAATAGAACAGCACTGCAAAATTAGCACGACCTCAACACAGAAACCTACCACGACGGAAACAGTCTGGCCTGCATGCTGCACCCTCTCTGAGTAACAAGTAAAAGAATAAATAAAAGACGTGACCTCCGAAATGGCTAGCGCGCAGCGTTTGCGTTCTCGAAGGCTTAAAGAAACTGTGGCAGTAGTCGAGAGATGGCGCTGCACTCGGAATGCCGTTGGCACTCTATGCATGGTTTGGGGTAACCGTTTTCCCGAAAACCTGATAAGCTCTAGTAATTATTCTGTTCATCAATGTGCAATCTTTGATAAACTTCCGTTTGTCTAAGCATTAGATACAACATACTTACGTGTGTGCATGTTGTGGCATGACCACAAAACGTAAAAAAAAAGTTGCCGAAAACTTACTTGTAACTCGTGCCACCATGGTAAGTCGAAATTCATTGCTATATAAGCTTGTGCGCTTTCGTAGTAGTGTAGTGCCTAAAATATGCTTATCATTCTGCTTCTGGTCACCGACGCGTGCGGACGCAGGATGGCAGGCTCGTCAAAAGCTGTTACAGCGGCCGACGCTGGCCGTGGTTTCTCGTGCACATCACATCCCAAGGACTACCATTTAATTCTGCCACCACTGCCCACAGGAGAAGGACTCAGACGCGCGTTGGTTCTGCACTGCGACATCGCAGCGCTTCCGTACGGGATTAATGACTTCCGAAAGCCACTCAAAGAACTAGGTATCATTCAAGAGGTAAGTGGCATAGGAGCGTATCAGATGTCGCATGTCTGGCTTCTTAACATGAAGACAGATGAAGCGAAGAAGACACTTCTGGACGCTGGCCTACTCTCTGTGAAAGACGGGCCCTGCTTCGTCGTTGACCCAAAGAGGCAAGAGGGGCGTCTCAAGTTGCATTGGGTAGCCTTTGACGTGAATGCAAAGACTGTACGGCGTGCATTCCGGGAGTACGGTGAAGTGAAAGAAGTTATCAGCTACAATTGGAAAGACGAAGACTTCGAAGGAGTTGAGTCAACTACAAGATTCGTTCGGCTTCTATTTAAAGAAGGCGTTACTACGAATCGCATACCCCACCAGATGCATCTCGGGGGCGGCACGGCAAGAGCACCACTGTGCCTGCGTTGCCGGAACACGGGACACGTTCGTCGCGACTGCAGGGTGCCCAGGTGCGCTGGTTGTCGTGCTTTTGGGCATGAGCAGGCGGACTGTACTCGTTCCTATGCCAGTGCAGCAAGTTGAGCAACAAATGCCGACCACACTGAATTGCTAATGGATGAAGAGGAAGCAGAGAGGGCCGCGGCGTCGAAGGCAGGAGTTGAGGCGTCTCATGCAGTGGCGACCAGCGAGAGAGAAAGATGGGGACATCTAAGCAAGACACAGACGAAAATACGGTTATGGGAACTCCAATGCAACGGTGATCGACTCGGGCGGAAACCCAACACGAGCCTGAGCCAGTCATCAGCCCCGACGCTACTTTGGACATGAATACAGTCGAAACTACGCCATTAAAGCGACGCCTGAATGAGAGAGACGCAGCGTCCCAGCAGCGTCTGACCCAGGAAGATCAAGGGCAGTGGCGAGTGACCGGCTCCAAAAAGTCTCAGGGTGCCGGCCGCCTGCGTTCGTCGTCGCTTTCACGCGGCGGCGGTGGGACGACGCCTTGAGCGTCGGCCGGACAGTGGCTTAGGTGTTGGTAAGGTAAGCGTCGTTCGCTCGGCGTTTTCTCATCACGATGGCGACGATTAGATTGGCGACGCTAAATGTACGTGGGCTTTTGGCCAAACGGCGGCAAAACCAGCTTTACCGCCTGATTATAGAACAAGATCTAGACATTGTCGCTGTACAGGAAACTAAAGTAGAGAGTGAAGAGCACGCTGAGCGAATGGTGCAGCCTTTCACGAGACTGTTTGATGTGTGCATTCGTCACGCGTTGGGTACATCTGCAGGTTGCCTCTTGTTAATTCAGCAGAGCCTTAATGCGAAAGTGGAGTCTGTAACCACCTGCGAGGCGGGTCATTTTATTATATGTAATTTATCCCTACCAAGAGAAAAATGGAGAGTAATCTGTGTGTACGCACCCGCTGTGATTCAAGATCGAAAAGGAGTTTCTTTGAAAAACTTGATGTGTATTTGAAATGTGAACGTAAACTAATTTTGGCCGGGGATTTCAAGTGTGTTTGTTTGAGTATAGATAAATCAAGTTCCAGGCCATACAGAGATTCAAGCACTGCCGTTTTACTCGATATGGTGGCGAAAGCTCAGCTAGAGGACGTGGGTGAATGTCTTTGCAGTAGAAAATGGGTTACGTTTACCCACTTTCAGCGTTCAAGCCATGCTAGACTTGACAGAGTATACGTGTCTTTCGAAATCATTCCTTCATGCCATGATTACAGAGTTACACCTCTTACGTTTAGTGATCATTGTTTCGTTTCAATCTCGGTGGGTAAACATAGAAGGAATAACAAACATTTCTCTTGGGGCCTCTGGAAATTTAATGTAAAGCTAATAAAGGATGAAGAGTTTAATCAGATTTTTCTAGAGGGCATAGAAGACTTAGCAAATAGAACATTTGAATCCTGGGGACATAAGTGGGAAATATTTAAACAGACCATTAAACTGAAAGCACTTGAGAGAGCCAGTATCCTGAGACATGCTGAAAAAGAACTTGAAGTGCGCTTGCGTGAAAACTTGCAACAGTTAGTAGCGGATGAATGTACTCAGGCTGGAACAATTTCAGAGGAGATAAACATAACTTAACAGAAGCTAGAGTTGATAGACCAAGAACGTTATCGTGGAGCATTGATTCGAGCTCGAGCAGAAAACTTGATAGCGGGAGAAATCCCAACAAAACAAGCTCTTGGAACTGAGAATAGGCATGCCTGTAAAAATGAAATAAGAGAAATAGAATATAAAGGAACAAGGTGCCATACGAAAGAAGCAATATCTGGTGCTTTTTTCGAATATTACAAAGAGTTATTCACACCAACCAGTTGATTGATTGATTTGTGGGGTTTAACGTCCCAAAACCACCATATGATTATGAGAGACGCCGTAGTGGAGGGCTCCGGAAATTTTGACCACCTGGGGTTCTTTAACGTGCACCCAAATCTGAGTACACGGGCCTACAACATTTCCGCCTCCATCGGAAATGCAGCCGCCACAGCCGGGATTCGAACCCGCGACCTGCGGGTCAGCAGCCGAGTATCTTAACCACTAGACCACCGTGGCGGGGCACACCAACCAGTGTACACGCAGAACGTTTCAATAGCGATTTCATTTCATTAATGCCAAGACTTGATGATGAAAGAAAGGAACGTTTTAGAATTGCCTATAACAGAGCGAGAAGTTGAAAAAGCAAGTGATAAGTTAAACAATGGTAAGTCTTCAGGACCAGATGGCCTGAGTGCTGCAGTTTACAAGGAATTCAAACACGTTGTTTCACCTATTTTGAGGGAGGTATTTAACGAGGCTTTTAAGTGTAAACAACTTCCACCACCCTTTTTATCAGCCCACACGGTCTTAATACCGGCCTGAGTGCTGCAGTTTACAAGGAATTCAAACACGTTGTTTCACCTATTTTGAGGGAGGTATTTAACGAGGCTTTTAAGTGTAAACAACTTCCACCACCCTTTTATCAGCCCACACGGTCTTAATACCTAAAACGGAAGATCTTGCGAAGTTAAGAAGTGTTACTGCATATAGATCAATTAGCCTAACTAATGTTGACTATAAAATATTGATGAATATATTGACCAGAAGACTCCAGACAGTTATGACAAAACTGATTGGGTCCCACCAAACTTGTGGCATGAAAGGAAGAAAAATAATGACCAACATAAACATAGCACGAACAATCCTAGAAAGTTGTGACGCTATGCATCTCAATGATGCCATGCTTCAAATTGACCTCGAAAAGGCATTTGATCGCGTGCCGCACGACTTGCTCCTTTCATTACTTGAGCACATGGAGCAACGTGGGAAGTTTGATTAGCGACGGAGTGCGCATGGCTTACACTGGATGCTCGACGAGATTGGTAATAAATAAAAGTGCGGGTGAGCGTATACCTGTGCTGCGGTCAGTGAGACAGGGTGTCCACTATCACCCCTGCTTTTTGCTATTTTTATCAAACATTTCTGCTTAAGTGTATATAATAACACTGCAACAAGTGGCTTTAAATTGCATGAAGCTGAGGTTAGCCTCCTTGCATACGCAGACGACATTGCAGTTTTCTGTACAAACTATGAGAGTATAATGCATGCTGTAAATGCCGTGAAAACTTTCTGCTAGGCGAGTGGTAGTGCCGTGAACTGGGATAAGTGCCTTGGCTTCTGGCATAGGGAATGGGATGTCACGCCAAGAGTATTTCTAAACATTAAATGGCAGGAAACACCAGTGAAGTATTTAGGAGTGCCGCTGGAGTTCATCGGGACAGTGAACCGTATTGAAAAAAGAAGCACAGTCATTGCGCAATGATGTAGAAAAATGGAAGGGTTGGGGTATTTCGATATTCGCACGGGCCACAACGTGCAACTTGTTTCTGGTGAGCAAGCTGTGGTACGTAATGCAGGTTTTGCACTGCAGTAGAATAAGTGTACAGAAAATACACCGAGTATTTGCAATTTTCATATGGAGCTCTGTATGGGTGTGATGCGATGGTGATGCGACTGGTGCGCGTAATTGTGAATGATTGAAAAATGCGCGAAATTAAAGGATGACCGAGTGCACGTGCTGGGTCGCCTGAACAACGACGACGCCGAGGACCGGTACACGTGAGAGCGTGGAGCGCAAGCATCCAAGACCATAAAGCAAACAAGGGCCAATGGCTGATCACCACGGAGTTTTGAAAGGCCAATCGGGACGAGACAAGTGTGCCCCAGAGGAAGCCAATCCTGAAGGGCAAGAGAGCTAGTAGTTCGAGGCAGGCAGTGCAAGCGGAAGGTCGTCACCGGACCGGGCGCTGAAGATGAGCCGTTGGGTTCCGGACCCGAGCCTACAGGACTTCAACCGGCCGGGGCCTCCTGCTGTCGGGTTCCCGCTCCAAAGGACCGTGGCCATCCGGTCCTGAACTCCTTTCCAGGGCCTGCGGACTTTGGTTCCGGCAGGCGAGCTACAGCCGTCGGGCTCCGGGCCCGAGCTGTGCGCCCAGCTGCTTGACTAGGTCGACCCTAGTTCCCTGACGCGTCGCCACCAGCCTGCGTTCTCCCGTCTCCGACGTGTACACGCTCCTCAAGCCGAAACCATCACGATTTGGTAGGGCTTTCAGACGTGTCGCCAGCAGCCAGCGTTCCCTCGTCCTCGTCCAGCCCACGCACTGACGCCGGAGTCACGGCGTTCCGGTTTCTCATCACCGCCGAAAACCAACTTGTGGGTGAGACTGCACCGATACTCTTGCGCTACTCTCATCACTCAGCCTCTTTCGAGCGTTAGGTTTAGTTACTGACTTTGAACGTTCTTGTTGGGTGTTTACAGATGTGTTTCGTCATGTCCAGTCAACTGTTTATTAAGTGTTTTGTTTTGTGAGGAATTTTCGCCTTTTTTTTCTTTTCAATTAAACTTTTTGTGTGTTTCTTGGAAACCGAACGGCTTTGTCCTTATTAACAAAACTCTCTGAGGCTCAGCCCAGGAGGAAAACAAATCAGCAACAAGAACCTGCATCACAAACTGGCGTCCGCGACAGGACGAGACCATTTTTACCACTTACCTCTCCAGACTAGAACACGACCATGAGTAGGGCAGACCTAGAGGAGTTAGCAAGACGCATGGGTCTAAAAGGCGATGAAATGGAGGCTTGGTGTGAGGAACGCGAGAGGCGCATTCGCAAAGAGAGGGAGGCGGAGATTGAGTTTGAAAGGAACAGTTGGAACGGGAGACGCAGGCCAAGAAGGAGCAGCTTGGGTTCGAGACGCGCGAGAAAGAAAAACAGCTCGAACTGGAGACACGCACGAAGAAGGAGCATGTGACTTGTTTGCAAGCCAAATAAAAAAAAAACTTGGAGGGGTCTGTAGCAGCGTCTGTCTGCATGGCGCCAGCTGTAGTGACAGATGCCGCTGGCAGGGCTGAGGTCCATGTGGATAAAAGTCTGAGGCAGAAGTACAGGCAGATCTCTGATCGGAAATGTGCAAGGTTTTCATTTTGCATTCATATGAAAGAAACAATCATTCTATTCGTCTGGTGTGGGATGCTATAATCTGAGAGTCGAGTTTAAATAACCGGTCGCTACCTCTAGATTTAGACCATATGGACAAGGACACGCATAGTTTGTATATATTCTGGATTTAAAATACTAACTTCACAAGAGTTGTGATCTTCCTAGTTTTGGGCAGGATGTTGTAGCTTGGCTGTGAATTATCTAGTGGGCTTTAGTAGATTTTGTGTGACTGCGCAAAATGAGTGGATTGATTGTAAGATTGTAGTGAACATTGGGCACGATGTGTGTTGTGTGTGGTGAAACGCACACCAATCTGCACTTTTTTCATGGCGAAAAAACTTTTTGAAAGGGGGGCTTTTGTGATGTGATTGGGCGCGTTTAAAAAGTGCGCCACTCCATCAGCCAGAAGAAGATGAAGATAACGCTCGGTTGCGGCACGTGGGAGCGTGAACATTTTGGTCCAATGAGGTCTCTCCACGGAGATTTAGGAGAGCCACTGGAGAAGAACAGGGAAGCTATAGGCAGACGTGGCCGAGTCGGGACTGAGTGAAGAAGGTAGCCAGGGCGCGGGAGTGGCGGCCAGCAGAGTTCCTGCATCAAGGTCCCTGCAGTCTCCCACCTGGACACAGAGCTTCTTCTCGTCACCTGACGTGGGCCAGGCTTGTTCTGGTCTTGTGGCGTTGGCCAAGAAACGTCTCCGGCTTCGTGTGCGAGCTGCGGCTGCCGAACGCCGAAAGGTCACTGACTTCAACCAGCCCGACGCTTCCTTTCATGCCAGTCAACCACGTGAGCGTCTTAAGCTAATCGCCAGTCTTTCCCCTGTTGCACGAGTGCGTGTTCACCATTACTCAGTCGCATCGGTTGCAAGCCCCGCATCACCACTATCATCGTTTACGTGAGTGCGTCCATGCCTTCCTTGGTAGCACAGCCTTCGCTGCAAGCACCGCGTCCCGCTATGTTGTGACAAGGCTTATTTTACACTGAACATTTATGTCCATGCACTGCTCACGTCTTTAGCCGTTTGTTCTTCTCGCTAACCTCTTTCTAGTTATGTATGCTGTGTTCTTTGTCTGCTATTTGTTTTAGGGGTTTCTAAATATATTGAGTGTTGGGAATTAGGGTGGAAGCAAATGGTCTCGTCAGCTCTTTTCCCGATGATGGTTATGTCATCGGTGGTTTTTGCTTTACACGAACCTACACGAGAGCTTGCCCATTAAACAGCCTCGTGACAATGGGAAAGATCAAGCCGCAAAAACCTCTTTAGAAAAGTTAGAAATGGCGGGCTTGGATTAGTTCATTTGTACGTAAGACAACTTGTCAATCGTTTCCTTTTTCTGCGTGATGTAGATGCCCCCCTTTTGAGAACCGTTATACAACTAAGGTTATCTAGAGTGCTGCCGGGATTTCTCGTATCATCATAAAATATGCAACGACCAATACAAGGATATTTAAAGGAAGTTGTTTCGTCTTTCCACTTTTTGTCAGTGAGATTTTCGTTAGAGTATTTGGCTGAAGTACCACGTAAAAAATTGCATAAAGACCTTGTCGATGTTTTACAGCCTGTACCGTTGTACCGTCAGCTATATTGTGCAGGCCCAGGACAGGATGTTCTGAAGCGTGTTAAAAGAATGCTTGTACCGCCAGGGGTCGAAATTTTTTTCTCTAAATTACATACTGGTACCGTGCCAGTTAAAACGTGGTTGCAGGGTAAGGGAATATTCGCGCCATGGAGTACAAATTGCCACTTTTGTAAAAAACCGGAAACAATTGAACACATGTTTATAGATTGCTGGAGCGGGGTTTTTTTTCTGGGACATACTGCAAAGAACTTTGAAAAAAGAATCACCGTTAAGTCCACACGGCATCCGTTTTCTTTCGGTTAAAAGCGAGGCAGGTGTACCTTATGATCTCATTATGCTTTTGGGCCTGCACAGTATATGGGAAACCCGATGTGCCTTTGAAAACGCGGATGTAGAAGTGCTAGCTGTGTGCCAATATTTTTGCAAATCTGTGTGCCATTTTTTTGAAATGCTGAAAATCCAAGAGGATGTGCTAGACTGGAATGGGTGCATTGAGCGATTGTTACGAATGCCCAAGTATTGATTAATGGTCAGCCAAGAGCTGACGGTACCTCAATGAATTCTGTGGGTGTATTTTGCGACGCACTTGAATTTTGGCCAATATGTAAATATGTAAAATGTGAACAGTCATGATATGCAAGGCAATAACGAAAAAAAAGCCTAAAATATGCTTATTGTTGTGCCGACCGCAGCCTTTGCGGTGGCACGGAGAATGACGCCTCCCTCCGGCGGCCATCAGACGGCCGCAACCGCAGGCGACGCTTCTGCTATGGCCGAGAAGATGGTTGAAGGGCCGGTCCACCGAGGCTGAGTCGTGTGTGTTGTCCCAAACATGGCCGATCGCGGCCGTGTCTCTAACACTCCAGCCAAAGCGCGTGTGCGCCAGGCGGCGATGCGCTTTTTCCGGTTTAACGCTGGTTGGGAGGCGATGCGAAAGCAAGGCAGTTTTTCTTTTATTTTTTCGTACACTTACAAATGTACGCACGTCCCGATATCATTAATACGGTACATAATATCAAGTGTTTGATAAAACATTACGAATGAATTAATGAACACGCGTCGTTTCTGAGGAAACGGGAAAACTTTAATGAAGTTCGATCAAATTCAACAGGTAAACTCGAGGTATTTGGTTGGTTTATTTATGCAACAACATTTACTATAAGCCAATTTTTCTATTGTTGAAAGGTAGGATGAGTTTTTCGCATTAGCTTCAATACTATAATGACGTCGACGTGAGCTTAACTCATTCAATGCAAAAAAGTTTATTTTTATAACTAGTATGCTCCGAGTGCTACAGCACATATCGAATTTTCTTCATTTTTAAGGATTTTGGACTCATTGATTGAAACACCCGGTACAGATGCGGACATTGCCGACTGGAGAAAGAAAACAAATGAATATTAACGCAACATCATTAAGGAGCACTTTTCGTACATATGCCAGTGTCGGTGACGCCGTTTTAAACGGAAAATCATCTTGGCCATGAAAATAAATCGAGAGGGTTGCAAATAAAATAAAAAATAAAAGTTTTTGATTTACTTTTTCACGGGGAATTTCACTGATGACACCATAGGCTGTAATTTTGAAGAAACACATGGAGCGTATCATTCGCTAAATTGTTTCTCACTAACGACAGCCACCGCAGTTAGTCTTCGATCCTTTCGCTTTTTTTTTGTTTTTCTCCCACTCGGCTCAGTGTTCTGGGTCTGCAGGGGTGCTGAACAATAAGATCCGCTTGTTGTTAGAGAAGTATTCACTCACATAATATGAAAAAAAAAATGGCAGCATATTCACGGAGTGAATGATGGAGAGTGGTGCGAAGCACCCATCCGTCCATTCGTTCTTGCTTCCGTCCGTCCATGCCTGCGTCAGTGTGGCCGCCCGTGCGTCCATCCACCCGTCCGTGCGATCGTCTGTTCGTGCATCCGCACGTCCATCTGTGCGTCCGTCCTTGTGTTCGTCCGTGTATCTGCTCCTGCGTCCTTTCATGCATCCATCCGTCCGTGCAGCCATCCATGCGTCCGTCAATGCGTCTGTCTTTGTGCCCGTTCGTCCACCCATTCAACACTCCAAGTACCACCATCTCGCAAAATTTCATCATATATTCGGATGGATGGATGGATGGATGGGTGGATGGATGGTTGGATGGATGGTTGGATGGATGGATGGCTGGATATGGCTGTACCCTTTAGATCGGGTGGTGGCTAGCGTCACCAAGCCGTAATACTTACTGAACCAAAAACTAGATTTATTTTTTTCCTTAAATAGTGAGGTTGAGGATTCGTATTTTGCAGCGAAGGGTTCAATTTTCACTCGTGCCTTGACTTTAGCCACCACTCAGATAACCTCCTTCTAGTTAATTCTACCCGCTTAATGTTTATTTTGCCCTCACTGTCCTTAAACCCCAGTGCTTTGAAAAACTCTGCGCCATCAACCTGAACTACAGGGTGAAGCCCTTTACAGAACATTATCAAGTGTTCGGCAGTTTCTTCTTCCTCTCCACACGCACTGCATACCGTGTCTAACCCTTGGTATTTGGCCCGATATGTCTTTGTTCGCAATACTCCCGTCCTGGCCTCAAACAGTAGATAACTACCCCGAGTATTATCATAGATCCTTTCCTTGGCTATTTCCTGTTTAAAAGTTCGATATATCTCTAGTGCGGACTTCTTCATCATGCCCAATTCTCCACATATCGGTCTCAGCTTCCTTCACCTTCTTCTTAACCGATAATTCTTTTTGGTTTGACCCCCTGCTGTTTTCCAAGTATTTACCAGTCAATTTTCTGGTTCGCTTCCGCCATACTGTATCGACATTCTTCATGTACAAGTAGCTGAATACCTTCCTAGCCCAACGCTCCTCCCCCAATCTTCTCAATCGCTTCTCAAATTTTATCATGCTGCTAGCTTCTCTGCCCTCAATTGATGTCTATCCCATATCACCTTGTACTCCCTGATTTGGTGTATTCCCGTGAGCTCCTAAGGGAAGCCTATATATTCCACGTTGCTTAATTTCTAATCTTGCTTGAACTTCTGATCTCATGCACGAGACCGCATTGCCGAACATCAGACCAGGAACCATGACCCCTTCCATATGCCTCTCCCAACATCATACCTGTTCCAATTCCACAGTGCCCTGTTTTTCATTACCGCTGCATTCCTGTTACCTTTAGTCGACACATACATTTCGTGTTCCCTTAGGTACTCGGCCCCATTGTTTATCCATACGCCAAGATATTGTATTTATTTGTTATCTCTAGCGTGACCTCCTGTATTCAAAGCTTACTACCTTCATTGTCATTAAAATCATGACTGCTTATTTTTCCTTACATAATCTGAAATCTAACCTATCTCCCTCATTACCGCAGATGTCCACCAATCTCTGCAAATATTCCTTGTTGTCGGCCATTGGCACTATATCATCTGCGTACATCAATGCTGGTAGTGCCTGTTCAATGAGTTTTCCTTGTTTGACGAAAGAGAGGTTGAAGCCCAGTCCACCTCACTTCAATTTGGCCTCTAATCCTTGTAGGTACATCATGAATAACAAGGGTGATGGAGGACACCCCTGCCTAAGCCCCTGTTTCACCTCTGTGTACTTAGATACCTGTTTTTCCACTATTGACTATCTTGTTACTTTTATAGATATTCTTTATAAATTTAGTGACTACATCTTCCACGCCTAGTGTGTCCATTACTCCCCAAAATTCCTTTTGGACCATGCTATCGTACGCTCCCTTGATATCCAAAAATGCTAGCCATAGGGGCCTGTGTTCCTTTACTGCTATTTGGATGCACTGCGTCAGTGAGAACAGATTGTCTTCCAACCTCCTGTGTTTCCGAAACCCATTCTGCAGTTCCCTTAGAACCCCCTCATCCTCTATCCATGCCTGCAGTCTTTCCTTTATAATCTGCATCGCCAGCCTGTAGACCACTGATGTCACTGTTATAGGACGGTAGTGTTTTATGTCAGCGTTGTCCCCCTTTCCTTTATAGATCATGCTAATCCTGCTAAGTTTCCATCCATCGGGAACTTCTCCATGAATTATTATTTTGCTCACTGCCTCTCTCAGAGCCTGCTTAGACTTCGGACCTAATGTCTTTATCAGCATAATTGAAATGCCATCTGGGCCTGTCGATGTACTTCTAGGAACCCTTTTCTATGCTCTTTCCAACTCTTGTGAATATGGAGCCATTGCGCCACTTGATTCAAGCATGTCTATTGTGGTGCATAAATCACTTCTGTGTTGAAATTTTTCTGTCAGCCTTGTTCCTATATATTCAATAGCTTCGTCCCCTTCTAGCCTAGCACCTTGAGATGTATTTATAAACCTCTGCTCTAGGCTCGTCTCGTTTCTTAGGGAGTTTAGATGGTTCCAAAATTTCGCAGCTGAATTTCTATCTTTTTTATGTACTTCTGCCAGCCACTGGGCTCCCTTTCTTCTAATCTGTTCATTGATCAGAAGGTATGCATCCCTTCTACAGCTTAGAAAGATTTCCCAATTTCTTTCAACATCATCTGTCGGTTCACCCCACTGCTTAGCATGTCTTTGTTCCCTAGAGGCTTCCTGACGTTTTGCTATGGCTGTCTTAATTTCCTCATCCCACCAACGTTTGGGTTTGTGTCTTCTTTTCCGGGGTGACTTGTCACGTGCCTTAGTAAGGTCTAGCTCAAACAGTCTAATTAGATTCATGTATGCCCACACTGTTTTATTATCCTCTGTGATTACTTTCTCAATTTGTTTAGTGGCTATTTCAATTTGCCTTTCCGAATAAAAAATTTCCTGTAGTTGCTCTTGTCTCCTTCCCACTTTCACTGCGCTTTCAAAACTTAGCTTGATACGTTTGTGATCACTACCCAAACTTCTGGAGCCAACTTAATCTATGTGCATTCCTCTGAGCTTATCATACATCCTATGTATGATAAGCTCATTCCAAAGACTGAACGAGAGGAGGCACACGCACACTTTCTAACGGCTTGCGCTTCGTGTCTGCTTCCTACCTTTAACCACCTCGTGTTCATGGTATATACTAGTTCGCTGTATTCATGGCGCTGCGGCCCAACGCTCGCTAAACCCTTTTAAAAGCAAGGAGGTTACGCCCGGCGAGCATAACGTAGCAACCCTTTCTTGTCAGATAGTGCTCACTGTACATGCCAATGGCTGCTAAGGGGGAATGAGATACAGGAGAATTCGGCTTTTTTTTAACGCGCACGCTGCGAATTTTTGATTGTTCAACAACGCACAGAAGAAATATTCCACCGGCACCATCTTGGAGGTCAAAATGCAAGACTGGTTGCACATTAAGACTACTACTACTTCGAGGGACGAATAGGTGCCGCTATAAGGAGCTTCACCCCTGAAAAATCAGGCGCTCTCCTTACGCCTCCTTTTCTGCGACGACACCCGGTTTCGTGAAGAGACACAAGCGTGAACAACGCGCAAAAGACAGGCGGAGTCATGCGCTGTGTGCGCTACAGCAGAAATTCCCCTCAACTACACCGCAACCGACTGGGTTTACGAACGCGCATCCGAAGCGCAAGCGACGCGCATGCAACGCGCGCCCTCGCAGGCTGCGCCCCGCCGTCTGGTGGCCGCCGCAGAAGGGCATCTCCCATTGAAAACGCTCGGTGGTCGGCACATTAGTAAGTATATTCCGGGCACTGCAGTAATAGGGTGGGAGTAAACACGTCGAAGTGTGTTCCGCTGTGGAGAATGGTTGATTGTACTCTTGTTCATTGAGATCACTCTATATGTGTACTATTTATAGTATGTCCCCTCGTGCGCGTTAACCTATATGTATTGCATCAGCATATATTAGGCGTCCAGTATCAGTGAGTAATCCATGATAGGGCTGAATCGCCAACTATCCGCAAGGGAGCCGTGATGGTGGGCATGACAAGTACGTCACCGCAGGCAACCTTTTTTTTATTATCGTTCAGTCCCTCCAGATGGTGCCAGCTACCACCTACTTCATGGCTTTGACGCTCTCACACCTGCAGCTACTTATATAACATTGAACATCATTCAAAACTGCCCTACTGAGTCGGAGTTGTTTCTATGCGATCTAGTTTGAGGTTTGGAGGCACATCTCGTGACGTGCGGCCTTGTAAACACGTGGATAACGTAGCTACACCATGTGAATCTGCGAGAAATAAATACAGCAAGCCTAGCATGCACTCTTCGGGTGAGGACTCTGCAGTAAGCGTGTCTTTCAAAGTGAACGTCGCCTCGCTGTTTGAACGAAACCTACTAGCTGCGCCGTTCTCTTTTGCGATGTTTTTTTCACCACAGGTTCGTTCGCTTGTTTTGTAATCATTTTGTTCGATGTCAAGCTCAGCGGGACCCTTTTTTGTAACTGTCAGTGCCGTGTACTCCATATTAGTCGAGATTCGATGCATTTGCTAAGCTTACTCACTTCGCTAACCTGAGGTCAGCCATCTTGTTTGTCATAGGAAGGAAAATGTTTCTCCGTGGCGAAAAGAGCAACGTTTCTCTATTTAAAGACGAACATTGGGGACATCGCCATTCCTCCCTAAATGGAGAAAACGTCACTTCATTTTTTTAAGAGTGCGGGCTATAAAAGCCGAAGCATTTTGTAAATCAGAGCGGAATCATGAACTCAATCTCTGTTGTACATTTTGCGGGATCTTCTGAATCCCTGTACAGTTCCTATATTTCTTCTCTAATGTGAATAAATCTTCGTTCTACCTCTCTTAACGCGTCCACTCACGGGCTAAGATCGGTTATTCGGACGACGGCGGGAAGCCAGCTACCTTAAAGATACCCGCCGTTCCTGCCATCAACTTCCTTGCCCTTAACAAAGGCAAGGCCTCTAGCTGGAAGTTTGTAACGTTATTTTCAACTATCAGTGCAGCTTTTGTAAGTTTTTGTGTGTGTGACACTGGACTTGCTGGCCTTTTTGAATGTATATATTTGTAACTTGACATGGGCTGTCAAGTTGACTCAAGTTGACACATTTTTTCCATATTTTTCAAAAGTTCTTGATAGGGTTTCTCACTATATATTTTACTAATGCAGAAAACCAGTTCTCTTGAAGTGCTCACTTGGATTAAAGACTTTGTTTTGTGCAGAACTCATTTTACATCTGTTGAAAATTACAACTTTTCGTCTGCTTATGTGACATCTAGTGTATATCAAGGAAGTGTTCTCAGCGGAGGCCTGTAGCCAGAGGGGTGACACAGGGATCCCCCCCCCCCCATGGAATTTACATGTGCACGTGCCTTGTCCTACTGAGAATAAGTAATAAACAAAGTACTTTGTCATGGCCATCAACGTTTGCCCCGCCCCCCCCCTCCAAAAGAAATCACTGGCTATGGGGCTGTATTTTTATCAGTTCGTTATTTCTTCTTGCTCGTTGCTGATACACTTTGTTTTTTCCTCGCACTGTCTGCATGTGTACAAAATACAAGGCGCTTCAAAAAATGTGTCCAGCACTTTTTAAAACTAAAAGAAAGAAGGTACTTGCATGCTAATTGCGGCGTTGCTTTTTCTGTGACAGAATTAAGGAATATTTAGATGTGTACAAACATTAAAAATAGCAGTAAAAAGAGCAATTAAGACAATTACCTTTATTACCAGGGGTAGTAGCTGGGAATTCAAGTCCTTCCTATGAAAAAGTCCATAGCCACTTTCAAAATTTAGAAAATCAGCCACTGCTAATCACTCTGGAGCGATTAAATCTGCCTAATTTAGCTGGGGAAATGAAAATCGATGCACCGGACAGCACATCTGCCAGGTTACACCAGTTCCCAGGATCTGCCAGTTCCCAGGTGACGCTGCCAGAGGATTAGTTGGAATAGTGGCCTGGCAATTTTTGAATTTCCTTGTATTTGCAAAAGATGAATCTGCTTATTACGTATGCCTCAAGTTGAATCTAATGGAAACAAGTTTGTTTTTTACGGACATGTAGCGTTTGTATTATCAATAATGTGCGAGAAATGGCCCTACGGAGCAGCTGTCGTTCTGTAGCAGCCGTTACCTTATTTTTTCATTACGAAGCTCTCTGTGAAAGCTGTACAGGCTGTACGTTCCATGTGTTTTACTTAATCTCTGGTCTGCTAATTTTTTTACGGAAGTGGTTGGCAGCTGGTACCTACGCCTTTTTATGTAATCAAGGAAAAATATTTTTTGCAGTGTACCATTAACAATAAGACGCGATGTTGAGAGGCTGGAGGTCAGCCAGAATGAAAGTGGCGATTACGGATTTCGAGATCGCAGCTGCTGTTTCGTTTCCACACTGCGTCCAACAGTGTTGAATTTAGCATCATGTGTGATGCCTGACACTTGTTTTCCGTGAGTTAAGTAATACATAACCGATATACAGAATTCTTTGAAGCAAGGAAACGGGCAGACAACACAGTAACCGAACGACCAGGTAAAGAAACAAAGAAACCAATAAACTAACTAACTAACTAACTAACTAACTAACAGACAGACAGGCATACAGACAGACAGACAGACAGACAGACAGACAGACAGACAGACAGACAGACAGACAGACAGACAGACAGACAGACAGACAGACAGACAGACAGACAGACGACATAATTTGTAATGTACTGCCAGGCAGTTCACATAAGGTTAAGCTAACTTCAGTTGTTATCCACGTCACACATCCTTGTTAAGCTCTAATTAAAGCTTGATAGAGAAGTGGAGGTATTAAGAGGAAGCATCTGGCTTGCTACCCTGCACTGAGGTGTGGAAGTGTTCGGAAAGAAGGCGCAAAGAGCTCACTAAGCGAGCGTTGTGCTGAGGGTGTTCGTTACCTATAGGCTTGTGCGAATATTCGAGCACTTTGAATATTCGGACTTGCTTTGATTCGAATTCAAGTAATGAAAATGTTGAAGTAGTCGAAATGAGCGATTACATATACCATTGTGCGTATTTACCCACCTGTAAAGGTGACTTCTCTGCAATAAAGAAGTGCTACACTGTGAGTGCACTTTGCTGAAAAAATCCACCCTACTGCGAAGCCCCACAGCAAAGTTAAATGAACCTTGTACCGTCACATTGAGTTATCTTTTTGTAAGCTTGCTATGCCAGTTTATATGCCCAAGTATATTAAATTTTAAAACATACCGTATTTCTCACGTCATTACATGCACTCTACCAGAACTCAAATCATGCTACTGTTGAAGTTGCTTCCATTTCCTCTGAAAAAACAAACACAAAAGAATGACGCTTGCTCGTGCCACAATCAATACAAACATATTGTGCAGGTTAGTTCGGTGATAAGAAAAAGTCTCATTATTCTCTGTAATATGTGATATATACTATTCGAGTTGAATTCAAAATTATTTGAAGAAATCACCAATCGCATCGAGTATTCTTCAAACCTGAGATTTACTATCCGCGCAAGCCTATCATTCATTACATTTGTGAACTCAATCACAGGACCAGCCTTCCGCAGCTGTGCTAAATCTCGGCCCGCGAGATCGAGGATTAGCTTTACCGCGAAGATGCGGCCTGCCGTACTGAACACACGCCGCCGAAAGTGCTTTGCAGTGGTGCAACCTTCTCAGAGTGTTAAAGTGAAAACGAGTTTCATTTGCTATTTCAAGATGGCAGCACCATCCTAGAAGATGGTCTCGTGGTCATGCGTCTCCGTAGTAGGGTGAAGTGTAGAAGAACAAGAATACAGTGTACTCTAATAAGAATCCGTGAGTACGTAGTTCTGTGCCACGCAAGTTCCATTGGTATAAAGCCTAAGACGCAAAGAGAGTTGAGAATTTTAATAGATAATTGAAACCAGAGAGAAAAGCAAACTCATATGGGACATTTCCGCAATCGTTCCTCAGAATCTCCCCCTCGCGCGCGCACACACACACACACACACACACGCACACACACACACACGCACACGCACACATACACACACACGTGTACACACACACACACACACACACACACACATACACACAGAAACGCGTGCGCGCGCGCGCGTCTCTTGTAGCAAAGTCATAAAAATTGCAAGAGAGGCTAGCTGGCAATGATGCAACCATGGGGTATTCTTATTCTCTCCACCTGTATATATATATATATATATATATATATATATATATATATATATATATATATATATATATATATATATATATATATATATTATTTCATTATGTTATATACACGCACGCATGCAAACATATGCCCCAACATACATACATAAAGTATAGTTGACCCCCTCTGCCATCAGAGAAAATATTTCAGTCGATTAACCGGCTAGCTGGCTTTTTGTATATTTCAGCTTAGTCAATCAGTTTTATTTGGCAGGTTTTCAGATTGTTTTTTTCAGTTTTGTATGCTACAAAAAATTTAGGAAGGAGGCTGGGTCCCATGTGGCGTCAGTAGCACACCCAAGAATGTCTCTTTTAGGGCTAAAAAAAAAGGGGGGGGGGAGCTGACACATTGCAAAATATGCCCTTTCTTTGCTTTAGCCGGGAAAAAATCTAACGATAAATGATATGCCAAATAATAAAATCAGGGACACTGATAACTTCCAGAGTCATTAAAAATATTAAACCTTAAGCTACTTTCTAAATTGCAATGACCACGTCAACAGAACCTTTGGATGTATACCTTTCACTTTCGATGATTACTTTGGAGCAATGGAAAAAGAAAACACAATAAAGTGAAGGGGGTTGAGTAAGTCCACCTCAAGGGGTGTGTGGGATTATAATCCATCCCTCGTTCCTGCTCCACTGTCTGGCCCCTCGACCGGTTTACCAGTACAATTATATCATCATCGATCGATACATTACTGATATTTACAAATAAAATTATGAGATTATAGAACGGGCACTTGTTGCACTGATAATATTAGGAAACCGCTTGTCGTTCCACTCCGGGGAGCCCACATCTTGCATGCTTGCAAGCCACATGGAGCTATACGTACAGTAAATACAGTCCACCTTTACATGCGCGATGTTCTACGTGTGAGCAAATCGGTGAGATGACAGTATACCCCGCAGCTTTTTTCATGAAAGCACAGACAAACGCTCGCAAACCTCCAACACTATGTGAATCCCGCTTTATAAACATGCTCACGGTAGCTTTGGCCCGAAATAAACACGAGAGACGGACAAGCACTTGTCCGTCTTAGTAAGAATGAATCAACTCTCCCGAAAAGTCCCTTTACTGTAAAACATGCTCTATTTGCGGCCAACATGCCACCTCATTTCATGCACACTTATAGGCGCCCATATAACCAGGCGGTTATCCACCTAGTCCTGATGGGAACTAGGCTGTGCTGATCATCTGCAGTCTAGACAATTAGCCTCATCTTCCGAAGAACGCTCATTTAGCTGCCAAAGCCCCGGAATATCCGGAATAAAAATTATTACTATTGGGAGAAATTCCTCAGGAATAATTATTGTTTTTCAATCGATTTGTTTTAATTCGTTTCACGTCAGCAGTCTGAGTACATCTGGTACCATATTTCCTGCTCAAACTGCTTGATTTCGTTGTTATTTATACTTACTTTTGAACATTACCGATAGTTGATGATACGTCATTTCGCTATATCTGTATCTCCTTATTTATAATTGTGTAATCGTACTTTTTTTCTACAGTCATTGTCAATCGAATATTGATATTTCATAGGAGGTCCCATTTCAGTATACTTTGCGGGACCTCCTCTTGTATACCCCTATCGTGTACAATATTATTTTGTGATAGAATAAAATTTAATTTGACATTATTCTTTGTTTATTTTTCTTGTATCTCATTCACATTAATCTGCATACACTGTTTAGTGTCACTTTTTTTCTATTGCTACGTCAGTTTGTTGCACGTACACCTTAAAGTACTTATGACGCGTGTAGTGCTAGCTATTTCTGTAACATCGAAACTACCCGGCTGCACAGACCTAAGGATGGGGAGTACGTAATAAATGAAGTTACAAAAAAAACAGGAGGTCACTTCTGTATGGCACTGTTAGTTTACCTCACAGTGTCAGACGGAAGTGGCCTCCTATTTATATAAGCTGTATTTATATTGTTACAGGGAGAAGGTGTCTGAAAAATACCTTTACTTTAGATAAACAGGCAGGCAGGCATACAATATGGAGTCCAGTTGGCACGAGCTAGCACTAAACATCGTCCTCTTTCCTATTATGTTCGTTTGTGGCGCCCCGTAGCATCACCCCCGGCAGCGAAGGCACCGTCTCGGTGCTTGGTTGCTCCGAGTAATATCGCTTCAGCCTAGTGACGTGAACAACGTCTGAACACGATCGCGCGCTGGTGGCGTTAAGAGGTTCACTTTCATATGTCACGTCGGTGACTTGGCGCACCACACGGTACGAACCCGAGTACGGCGAAGTCAGCTTTTCGCACAGGCCAACTCGCCATGACAGCGTCCAGAGAAGGACTGTGTCACCATGACTGAAGTGGACATCATGATGACACGCGTTGTAAACCAGTCGTCGTTCCCTGCGAATCGCTCAGACGCAGGCGAGCAATCTCACGTGCCTCTAGAGCTCTGAAGGTCACATCGCGGGCATATTCTGACGTGTGGCTAACGGCAGGAAGGAGCGTCTCAAAAGTAACTTGGTTTCTCGTCCGTACAGGAGGAAAGATGGCGAGAAACCTGGAGTATCATGCCGGGACGTATTACAGGCAAATGTCGCAACTGCGAGGGCGGAGTCCCAATCACGATGGTCGGAAAAATTGTACATGGCGAGCATGTCCGTAATGGTTCTATTTAGCCGCTCTGTGAGCCCGTTGGTTTGAGGCTGACACGCCGTTGTGAACTAGTGCTTTGACGCGCAAGAGTGTAATGTGTCTTGGATAACTTGTGATAAAAAGTGGTGACCCCGATCGGTAAGCAGTCGCCGAGGAGCGCCGTGGTGTAGTATGACGTCTTCTAGGAGAACGTCAGCAACGTCGGTCGCACAACTGATAGGAAGGGCCCGCTTGATGGCATACCGAGTGGTGTAATCCGTGGCGACTGCTATCCACTTGTTTCCGCTGGCCGATAAAGGGAACGGTCCTAGTAAGTCAAGACCTACCCTATAAAATGGTTCGGATGGGATCTGAATGGGCTGAAGGCGTCTCACTGGAAGGGTAGCTTTTTTTTGGCGGTGTTGACAGGATTTGCATAAGGCTACGTAACGGCAGACGAATCGGTAAATACCGGGCCAAAAGAAGTGACGTCGAACTCGGTCATAAGTTCTTGAAACTCCCAGGTGACCAGCTGTCGGAATTTCATGCAACTGTGCGAGGACAGTCTCACGCATAGGTTGTGGTATGACCGACAGCAGTTCAGGTCAATCAGGATGTATGCTTTAGCGATATAATACGCCATCTTTGAGCAGGAACATACGGAGAGACGGAGGAGTTGTGGGACCACCGAGCCAAAGGATTATATCTCTGAGTTGAGGATCACGGCGTTGCTGCTCTTCGATGTTGCTGAACGCGGAAAGTGCCAAAACGCAAGTACACTCATCACTCTCAGAAAGGTCTGCTGGGTCTACTGCATGACGCGACAAGCAATCAGCATCCCCATAGTGACCAGCATCCTAATTTGTAGACAACCGCTTAGGAATATTTCTGTAGCTGTTGAGCCCACCGGCCGAGACGTCCACTAGGATCGTATAAGGTCGACAACCAGCATAAGGCGTGGTGATCAGTGACAACCGTGAACGGGCGTCCATACAAATACGGCCGAAATTTAGCCACTGCCCAGATAAACGCGAGACATTCGCGTTGTGTGATGGATTAATTTAGTTATGCTGGCGATAAAAGACGGCTACCGTATGCAATAATGCGCTTACAGCGATACTGTTGTTGTGCCGAAACGGCGCCGATTCCGTGGCCGCTGGCATCGGTACGCACTTCCGTTGGAGCGCATATATAAAGTGGTCGAGAATCGGTGGCATCGTAAGTCTGGTCGCCAGTTCAATGATAGCTCTGGCCTGTTCATGTCCCCACACAAAAGTCACATTTTTTTACCAGTTCCGTGAGTGGGCGTGCGACGTCAGCGAAATTCCGCACAAATGTACGTAAGAACAAATGCTCACAAAGCTTCGATAGTCGTTCGAAGAGGTCGGCACAGGGAAATCCTTGACGACGCCGACTTTCTCGGGAACGGACGAACACCAGAAGAATCGACAAGGTGTCCAAGGACAGTGAGCTGCCGGCGGCCGAAATGACATTTCGACGAGTTTAGTTGGAGCCCTGCTTTGCGGAAAACTGAAAGAATTGTTGAGAGACGCTCGAAGTGAGTTTCGAAAGTTGGCGATAAAACAATGACGTCATCAACGTAGCATAAGCAGATTGACCTTTTGAAACCGTGAAGAAGAGCGTCCATCATTCGTTCGAATGTAGGCGGGGCATTGCATAACCCGAACGGCATTACTTTGAACTGATATACCCCGTCAGGAGTTATAAATGCTGTTTTTTCACGGTCAAGATCGTCAACTGATATCTGCCAGTACCCGGAACAAAGGTCGATGGAAGAGAAACAATTTGCTCCCCTAAGGCAATCAAGAGCGTCATCTATCCGTGGCAGAGGATACACGTACGTCTTTCTTTGTAACTTTGTTAAGATTTCTGTAGTCAACACAGAAGTGCCAGCTGTTATCCTTCTTTCTCACGAGCACAACGGGCGAAGGCTAAGGACTTGAAGAAGGTTCAATGATGTCTCGGGCAAGCATCTTGTCGACTTCTTGCTGGATCACGTGGCGCTCGGTGGAGGAAACCTGATAGGGTCGCCGGTGTACTGGATTTGCATCGCCGCTGTTGATCCGATGCTTTACGACGGTCGTTTGACTTAGAGGTCGGTCATAGAGATCAAAGACGTCTTGAAATGACGCAAGAAGGCCACGAAGTGCAGACACATGCTCGGCCGGGAGATCAAAGGCAATCATTTTAGTTATGCAGCCTAGTGTACTGCCCGACAGAATACTGGCAGATGACGGTGCAACCTCTGTTAAGGCGGGTGTATGGTAGTCGCCGGCCGGGGCAAGCGTTGCCCTCGTGGCAGCATTGCAGAGCAAAGTCCAAAGTTCACAATAGGGAGACATGCCACGTTGTCCTTCATTGTGATGATGGTGTGGGAGAACGCAACATTGAGCGAACACAGGACTGTAGGATTAGGTGAAATGACATAATCGCCGTCGGCCAAAGGTGGATCAGAATATACGTCGATATACGCAACAGCTCGACAAGATAGGCGAAAAAGTCGGCGGAGCATAGCTTTGGCAGCGCAGGATCAGGAGGGTTAACGGCGTGTGGTAGGACGAGCTGAACAACACCAGCAGAACAGTCAATTAGGGCGGAATACTCCAGCAGAAAATCGAGTCCAAAAATGATGTCATGGGCAGTAGTACAGTGCGCAAAACAGAACAGTGGTACGACGTCCAGCAGCAGCGACGTGGGTGGCACACATTGCAGTAACCGCTGTTGTTGCACCATCGGCTACTCGGACAACAGTGATCGGAGCAGGAGTGAGCACTTTCTTGAGTCGAGCACAAAGGCTGGAGTTCATGATTGATATGTGAGCGCCAGTGTCAATGAGTGCCGCCACAGAAGTACCGTCAACATGTACTTTAATCAAGTTGTGTCCGGGTATCATATGCAGGTGAATTTCGGGTCGGGTCGTCGAAGCAGGCTCACCTCTAGGAGCTGCGCCCATCAGTTTTCCTAGGACTGGTGGTAGGAGAGTGAGGGAGAGCGACGTCGGTTAGTTGAGCGGGACATGCTTGCGTCCAGAGGGTGATGGTGAGCGGTTCAGTTGGGCGGCCCTGGATGGCGAAGCATCGTCTTGTTCCAGGTAGATCGGTATCCGAAAACCAGCAGATTGGCGTCGGGTGTTGGCATAATGTGACCATGGCTGCCAATTCCAGGAAGTGTGGCCATGACGTGAAATATGGCCGACTCGTCCACATTTGAAGCAGATAGGCCTGTCATTAGAAGTTCGCCATTCTGCCGAGTTCCGGTAACGTGGGCGTTTGTTTGGTCCGCGGGACATATTAGGTGTACTGGGCAGTCGGTAGTCAGGTCGGTCAACGGGGCATAGCGTCTGAAGTCCGGCGTTGGCCAGTTCCTGGCGCACAACACTCTTGATCAAAGATATCGTGGCGCGAGAGTCGTTGGGGGCCGTGACTTGGTCAGAAAGGGGAGATGCTGCCTCGATTTCGTGGCGCACGATGCGCATGATATTGCCGGAAGTAGCAGGGCCTGGTGGCAAACGGGCGTCCTCGCAGGTAGATGTTGCAACCGTGTTGGGAATACGCGAAAAATGTGCAGTGATACGACGATTTTTCGCGTTTTCAAAGCGTCGGCTTTCCCTAATAACGTCGTCTACGGTCGATGAGTTTCACAACACGAGGAGAGTGAAGGCGTCATCGGCGATTCCTTTGAGGATGTGCGCCACCTTTTCAGATTCCGGCAACTTGTAGTCAACCTTCAGGCAGAGGGCGAGCACATGTTGTACGTATGTAACGTACGGCTCGGTGCAGGACTGGAGTCGGCACGCTAGTTCTTTCTGCGCAGCACGACGACGCCCAATGGGCTTGCTGAAGAGGTCGGAGTTTTTGTTTACAGATGACCCAGCTCGTGATATCTTCCTCGTGGTTGGAAAACCAAACTTAAGCTGTGCTATCACGGTAGAAAATAATATTGGCCAACATGAGCATCGGATCCCAGTTGTACAGAGCACTCACCCGTTCGTACAGCTGAAGCCATTCCTCCACGCCAGTACTGTCACTGCCCGAAAAGATGCCTGGGTCACGCGGTTGGGTCAGGACGTCGGTGCGGATAGTAGTGGTTGGATGCGGTGGTATTGGTTGCTGTGTAGTTGGACGAAGCACGGTTGGGGCAGTCTCCGAAGACTCCTCGCTCTCGTCTTGATCAGGCATCGCACAGGCAGCCAAAGAACGTCCGCTGCGTAGAATCATCGTTGTGTGTTGACTGTGGGAAGACCCGCACCTCCACCAAAATGTTGCGGGGAGAAGGCGTCTGAAAAAAACAGGCAGGCATACAATATGGAGCCCAGTGTGCACGAGCTCGCACTAAACATCGTCTTCTTTCCTATTACGTTCATTTGTGGCGCCCCGTAGCAATATATTTGCTACTATACTACTACTATTACTCCTTGACGCTCTCGGTCCCTTTGCTCATCTGCGGATTAGCATGCACGTAAGGCCGAATCTTGTCTCACGATTCGCTGTGGCCTTGCCTCATTTCAGTCGCACATACGCTGGAAATGCGTTGTAAGTACACGGTGAATGAGCGTTTCAATATCGCGCCTTATGTGGTTGTTGCTGTCTTTTCAGGGCAAGGGGGTCTCCTAAACGGACACCACGTGCGTCTCCGTAAATACACAATTCACTCGTTTCCAAAGCGATCACGAGCGCAGTAAAGAATGCAGATGTTCCTGGTCGTCAGGTTTCACTTCTACATTCAGTGTCCCATAAGCGAACCAATAAAACGAAGCAGAATCACGCGCTGTCGCGGAGAGACGCCGTCGTGGTTTTACGGCGGGTAACGATGCGTGAAGAGCTCTCTTCGACT
This sequence comes from Rhipicephalus annulatus, assembly GCA_013436015.1. Taxonomy (NCBI): domain Eukaryota; kingdom Metazoa; phylum Arthropoda; class Arachnida; order Ixodida; family Ixodidae; genus Rhipicephalus; species Rhipicephalus annulatus. The sequence goes on from WOVY01004905.1 coordinate 51,714, forward strand.
TTCCCGTAGTTCCCAACTCGTATTCAGTATACTCTCGCGAGAACGTCGACACCGGCCCAGTTTTTTACTTAAGGAAAGAACTCGCTTTTATGTAACTGAACTACACGAAACGCCGCAATATCGAGGGCTCAATTACTTCGAATAAGGCGTACAAAGGAAAAGAAAAAAAATAATCGTGCCGTGTTTCAGTGGAAGTGAAAATACCCAAACGGAGTTTGTGGTGCTCCTTTAGCGAGTACGAGGATCGTGTGCATTGCCTTTTCCTCAGCCGCATAGGCGTGGAAAGCGGTCGCGGTGTTCCTCCGTGTGTGAGGAGGGGAGGGGGGAGGGCGCTAATACTGTTTCAACCCCGCCCCAATTATTTGGTCGAGTTTGCAACAACAACAAAAGAACTTAGCAATAGCTTCATAAAGGAAACGGTAGCGATTTTGTGCTGCTCACGAAAGCCCGCATTTTTTTTTCCCTGGCTGTACGGGAGAAAGTTGAAAAATTCAACTGTTTTTTGGGATGCCACCCGAGGGGTCCTCGCGCTGCCATTTTTGTGAAAAGTCACGTCACCATAACCCTGCGCATTATACAGTAATATTCAGAGGTCAGACTGAGTTAAAATGTGCAATTGGCTTGCCCCGCCTCCCCCCCCCCCACCCACCAAACGTACGGTTATGACCCTTAGAATCTTTTTTCTGCAGTGTAGCGAGCTCTAGAAGAGATTACAAAGAAGAGGAACACCGGCAAGCTGCCTGAACGCGGGCGAACTCATTCGTGTAGTCAGCAAGAACTATATATATATCCATAACTTCCTAAATGTGACGAACAAGCTATGCCCAACTTCGAACCAGTAAACGTGACACGCTAAGCGAAGATTTCAGATTACCGATAAAAACGCGAACTTATCTCTATTTGCGGCCACGGGCTTAGTATTTTAATACGAGGGTGACAACTTCAACCACTTCTGTGAAAGCCTGCAACGAATAGCAAAGCTAATTACGGGAGCAAATTGTCATTCGCCAATATTGTCTCGAGTCTCGCTCTATTCCTGCACACGTAGCAATCTGAAAGCAGCAAAACGTATAGCCACTGCTAAAAGAAAAAAAAATGTAGCGAAAACCAAAAAAAAAAAGGACAGACAAGGAACACGGGACTGGTGCTAACTACAACTTTCCAGTCAGAAGTCATGAACCAACTAATCTTCACTATAACCAATGCCTTGCGCAAATAGCGCCAAAATGTGAAACAAATAAATAAATAAATAAATAAATAAATAAATAAATAAGCACACATGGCATTGTGCCGTTCACGATTTAACGAACATGGGAGCACCGGCTTGTGTGGAAGACTGACATTGACGTTTAGGTTGGCGGAGACCGATCAAATAAGGATACTGCCCATTGCGTGTTTCTGGTGTAAAGAGCAATTTAACCTCGCTTGCACTTTTTCAATCCTTGTCCTTCCAACGCAGCTAGGGTATATTACATTCTTTCCTCAATTCATTGCACGTATATATATATATATATATATATATATATATATATATATATATATATATATATTCGTGCAAACATGCGCTTACACCTATTAGCCGTACATATTTTCCTGGTATATCAGCAATGCTTTTCTTTCTAATGGGGATTGCGGCCATACGCTAGTAACGCTCTGATTGCCGCCTCTACCTGCGCGTACGGCGGTGACACGAGTTGGGCCCTGTTTGAGGTTCCACCACTCCCCATGCAGCGTCAGCCCGGATGAGTCGCCGCCGCCTGTTGGCTGTCGACTGACGTAATGCCGTCAGCATTTGGGAGCGCGTAGGGTTGTGGCTGTCGCGCGCAAAGAGCCAACGCACGAGCACCCACGACGTAATCTGGAGCGCTCACTGTGTGAAAGCGACGAAGCACCCACCCATGGCGTCGCCAAAGTGCAAAGAGAGAGAGAGCGGTAGCTTTTCAAGCCGGAAAGAGCGAAAGGGTGAGAGATGGACAAACGAAGCGCTAGCTGCAATATGTCTGGTGCGACAGCAGGAAAAAAAGAGCGAAGCGAATGTGACACCGGTACATATTTTCAATTCTTTATGGCATAGTCACACCTCAGTGCGCGGGAGAACAGCGAATAACATAGAAAAAAGAAGGAGGGTATTTCAATCTTCAAGACCTGCGCGCACGAGAGAGCAAAGTGCAGAACGTCCGCAGTAACGTTCGCCGCCGCGCCTCTACCCTACTCTGTCCTATGCGTTCTGCAAATCGTTTTTGAGAACGGTGCACGTTCCACACTCGCAAATCACCCACGCCGGCGGCCCACGCATGTAAAACGGCAGCACTTGCGAGATGACTCGAATGCGAATCGGTGCACTGCCGTCCGCCAGTCCTCCTCATTTGAGATTCCTCTCATTTTTCACTGACTTTAGCTTCGCAGCGTTGTATTTGAGTCCTCCTTAAATTGAATCTCCGCAACGCGTGCGTCGGAATCACGACGGCTCATTGATGCGTTAATGTCGACCGCTATGGCGTTACTATTCCCAGCTCCGGTTAAAAAAGCGATTTCCTGCTACCTCCGATATTTGCGCTCTGCAATTACAAGAGCTGCAGTCGTACAACGCATTTTTTTCTAAGTTACGTTATAACACGTGACAGTGCTGAAATACGAGAGTGATATGGAGCTGGGGAAAGGGGCAAAATTAATTACGAATACGCTCAAGCCTATGCACATTGATTTGATTGATTGATATGTGGGGTTTAACGTCCCGAAACCACCATATGATTATGAGAGACGCCGCAGTGGAGGGCTCCGGAAATTTCGACCACATGGGGTTCTTTAACGTGCACCCAAATCTGAGCACGCGGGCCTACAACAGCCTATACACTTCGTCAAGTGACGTTTCTGCTCACCACTGGTGTAGCTAGGAATGGTTCAAACCCTCTCCTCAACTCCTCCTCTGGATATCTGATTTTTTTTTATTTCACACACACACACACACACACACACGCACGCACACACACGCACACGCACACACACGCACACACACGCACACACACACACGCACACACACACACGCACGTAAAACAAGACAAATTTAGTTGCGCGTCAACAGCAGCAGTATAAACGCGGCCTGTCATTGAAAATGGCTAGCTGGCTGTGTCCATACGGCTGCTACAGACGCACAACTAAATCTGTCTAATGTTGAACGCTACCCCCGCAAAATATTTCTGGATACGTTTTGGGACGTTCAACCCAACAATTATTAGTAACATTTCTGGCTTACCTCACGTCACGTGCAAATAGACACTCCAGCGGCATGACGCCTGGGTGATGAGGAGCGCTGTCAGTAGCGGTGGCTGCGTGGTATCTCGATGCTGCGCAACCAGGTGCAACTACAGCGCACGCAACAACGATTAAGCGAAATGTTAGATATCTTTGTGCTAAGACACGTTGCCGGGCTAGTTGGTTGGGTTTCATCATTTATAAGGCTATAGCGCACCACGACAAGGACACAAAAAGAGAGACGCTCACACACACAGCGCTAACTTGCAACTATTGTTTTATTTGCGATCACAGATGCTATTTATAGAGTAACAGTGGACCGATAAAACCGGGAACATATCATGTTAAGATACAGCACGCCTCATGGACGCGTCATCATCGATCGCGATCAGAACAGCACTAACTTGCAACTATAGTTTTATTTGTGATCTTGTGCAATTCCTGTGCAATTCATTGCGCAGGAAGCAGCTAGAAATCGATGAAGACTGCAACTGCAAAGCCAAAATCAACGCTGCGATTTGTGCCAGATAAAGCAAGCTTCATACCACTGATCGTAAGATAGATTTCTCGTGTATGCACTTCATCGCTTTGGCATCATGTGTATGACGAATGTTTAACTGACTTAGGCATTACAGAACGTACGTCGGAGTGCTTGCCTCGAACTCTGTAGGTTATGCGATACTCGCTTGCCATTTAGATTGCCAGTTGCAGCACGCCGAAATGAAATGAAACATCTTTTGCATTCGCCCGCATTTCGTTTTGATGAGCTTCCTAATTTTATGAAGCGAGGTTTGATAGAAGGAATAAGCTTGCCAGGTCCTTGATTTTCAGAAAACCGTGCCTCAAGACGAACGAAAGAGGAGGGCTTATGCACGTTCGCTTGCGGACGGTTCTCTGTGCACTACCCATTTATAGGCCGGCGCGGCGATGGGGGCGCTGGTGGCGGCGTTTTTTGCAGCGCCGCTTGGGCAGAGTCTGACGTCCATACGTCAACAGACGTGACCGAACGGAAGCTGTCGAAGCTTTTTTTATACATTCCGCATAGACCATTAGCTGTGTGTGCATCACTGAATGTTGCGTATACAGTGGTTTCGGTATTGGCGGTATCTTTACTGCAGAAATATTATTTCTATTCGCAGCTTTCACGACCTATAGGTGGCGCGACTGTACATCCAACATGGCTGTCGTTGAGATAATCGACCTGAAAGAGACGTTACCGGAAAGTACACTGTTGGCGAGGACTGCAATTTTTCGCACTTTAGTGACCTTTCGATTTCTGTTTTTGAGAAAGTAAGGAGCGCTAACATATTATATTAACTAAATAAACGCATTCGGTAGATTGTATGCCAAATATTGTAAATAACGCACACACGTATACGCTCTTCACCGGGCGTTGTGCGTAATCACGCGCCACACCTGGTGTCATGTTGTAAAAGGTATTATAATGGAAGTCTCAGTACAAATTTCTCAGTAATGTCAGAAACATTTTCGCGCGTTGTTTTACAGTTTTCCTTGCATTGTGCTTTGCGTAAAGCTTGTTCAGCTCATCTAAAAGCACGAAGCAGAGTAAGCTGGCGGAAAAAAAAGAAGTAGTTTTCCAATGCCGAAGCACAAGCACCATGTCACATTACCAGCAATATGATTTTAGGGCGCTTTCGTGACTAAAATAACAACAGGATATCATGAGAAATTATTCGGCAAGCAGCACGAACGAAACCAGTGGTAATATACAATTTTACGTTTGAAATGGAACGTTCCCGTTGCTATTCTATGTTTCGGTGTTTGAGAAATACAAACAATTACCTGGTATACGGGGCAGAAACGACAAAAAAAAAAGCGCCATCAGCAAGTAAGACCGAACACAAAATGCTGCAGATCTGAAGGTCGTGGAGGCACTTCGCAGACGTCTCAGATGTGTAATGATGGATGCGATGAACGTTTTGAAACAGGTCATTTCATTCTAATCTATAGGCGGAACGCATTCCTAATTTAGTTTCTGGTACTGTTTGCGCAGCGACCGTGTTGAGTAGACGATCCAAGCGCGAAAACTGCAAACCTGGAAGTTGCTGTACTCGTGCACGAAATGGGTGCTGCACACATTCACGGGCTTTGGTTATTGGCCTGTTAATTTTAACCCTCTTAACCACTCATAGCTTTTTGGGGCGCTAATTTGAATGGGAGGCTTACTTTTCCTCGCGGTGTATATAGGCTGTGAGCATCGAGGGCCACAATCAGTCGGCTTTTGTCAACTTAAATCGGTCAGATCTTTTTTATTTCTTTCTACTTTACCTCTAACTTGAGAAGCTCAAAGGGTTCCGGTAATATCCAGGCCGTTCACAACGTTGCAAAACGACCAGAAACGTGGGAAAACAAGCAGTAACAGCTGCTGTTTGAAGCAGGTCCAAAATTTCAATTATCTCAACAGAGCTTCCGGCCGCCACCACACAGTGGCTCCACGGTACATGAAAGTTGCGAATAGTCACGCATGCACAATGCACTGCGATGTGTAGATATGGAAGCGTGGAAAAGACGCCATTCTTGTCATAGAAATAGTGATAACAATATTTAATTAAATTATCAATATGACAGCTTAGTTTATCGCCTAGCTTGCTAGTCTAGGCGTCGGGTGATGACTATGATGTATGCAATGATCGCATATACGCACAAATAATAGATATACAGTCACAAACGCACGCGTAGACAATAATATTGATTGATATGTGGGGTTTAACGCCCCAAGACCGCCATATAATTATGAGAGACGCCGTAGTGGAGGGCTCCGGAAATTTCGACCACCTGGAGTAATTTAACGTGCACCCAAATCTGAGCACACGGGCATACAGCATTCCCGCATCCATCGGAAATGCAGCCGCCACAGCCGGGATTCGATCCCGCGACCTGCGGGTCAGCAGCCGAGTACCTTAGCCACTATAGACCACCGCGACGGGGCTATAGACAGAAAAGAGTCTACGAAAACGTTTCGTTAAGTCGAACCATCCTCAAAAAAAAAAATCAACAGTTTTCTTGGCGCATCGCAGAAGCGCTGTATTGCTATGGGCCGAGAAGGTGTCACTGCTCCTGCCATTCGAATATGTCGTTCTGCGTCGTAACGGGGACAGCCACAGAGGACATCTTTTATGAATTCCTGAGTATTACATGTGTTGCATGTCGTCGAGTCCGAACGCTTGATCTTGAGCTCGAAGTGTTTTGTATAGGCAACTTCGAGCCTCAACCGGTGAGTACACGTTTATTCTTGACATGGCTAGTCCTGCCCATTTTAGGTGTGAAGCTCCTTAAAGCGGCACCCGTTCGTCCCTCGTAGTAGTCGTAGTGCGTAACCAGTCTTGCATTTTGACCTGCAAGGTGGTGCCGGTGGGAGATTTCTCCTGTGCGCTGTTGATCAATAAAAAAATTCGCAGCACGCGCGTTAACTGAACGCCGAATTCTCCCGTCTCTCATTCCCCATTAGCAGCCATTGGCATGTACAGTGATCACTATCTGATAAGAATGGGTTGTGTTATACTCGCTGGGCGTAACCTCCTTGGTTTTAGAAAGGTTTAGCGATCTTTGGGCCGCAGTGCCATGAATACAGTGAACTAGTATATACCATAAACTTGATGTGGTTAAAGGTGGAAAGTAGACACGAAGCGCAAGCCATAAGAAAGTGTGCGTGTGTCACCTCTCGTTTAGTCCTTGGAATGTCTACTGGATGGCGGTGCTTCTATATATTGAATATATGATGAAAAGGTGCGAGATGATGGTACTTGGAGTGTTGACTAGATGGACGAACGGACACACCGACAAATTTCGGCATGGACGGACGCACGGATGGCTGCACGGGCGGATGGACGGATTCATGGACGAACGCAGGGATGGACGCAAGGATGGACGCACGAGCGTACGAACAGACGCACGCACGGATGGGTGGATGGACGCATGAACGGTCACACAGAAGGACGCATGGACGGACGGAAGCAAGACCGAATGGACGGACGGATGCTTCGCCCCACTCTCCATCATTCACCCTGTAGATAGGCTGCCATTTTTTTTTTGTGAGAAGGGAATGTGAATTTTCTCAGATGCCGCGTCGTGCGCGAATCTATAGAGCGGCTGGGAGCACAGCGAACATTCCCTTCTATATGCCGCAGTGACCATGTTATCCAGTAGTACACCATCGGGGTGCAGTTCTTGAATGTTATTTCTTAGACGCCTGATCTCCAGGAACAGTTGAGCTTGCGTATATAGCTGGTGATTTCAGGGACTGCAGAGTGGCTTGAGAGTCTGAGAATATCACCCGAGAATCGGGCTTCCCATCTTTGATATATACAAGCGCTTTCCGCAGAGCAGTCAGATCAGTCGCAGCGGGGGAGGTACGTTGACTGAGAGTGGTGCCGAAGGCAACATGCGCCGCCGGTACCCACACAGAGTGAACCTCCCTGCAAGTTCCACACGACGGAATACACGTACATGTCTGTCACATGATCCCATGATCCACATATGTGGGAGACCCATACGTATAAACGTGACGGTGGGTTTATAGTAGAGGCTGATATCATCAGTAGAGGCTGATAGGTGTTTGATATCAAAGCACGTCATCTCTGCACGGTCCAGATGTGTTTCTCTTGCTCTAGAGGCCTGTGAGTGCATTCGTTATCATTACCATGCTGCAGGATGGAAGATGCCCAGGCGGCCCCGTCAGTATCAATGGCTTTTCATATGTCAGAGGGAGTAAAGTTCGCACATCAGCAGTATTAACGGAAGCAAGTGCATGCTCTTGTACCTTCGCCAGTAAACGCAAGACTCGGAGGAACTCCTACTACATTAGCGGGGCCACTGAAATACCTTTGCTGTCCGGCCAGGTCCCTACTGACGATGCGTTTTTTTTTTTTTTGTAAAACGAAGAACACCCTAAACGCTTTGACTTGCATGCTTGTGAGCACCTTAAGACTTGATTTAGTACACTGCAGTGCGGAAGGGTTACGCTGCAAGATACATTCACAAAAAGTTTTATACATACTCATGAGTAGTGCACCCACGGCGCAGCCTTCAGCTTTAATGAACGCCGCGTGAAAGATGTTCGCATATATATGATGCGAGCTTCTTATGTAGTAATGGATATAAGGTGACCACGTCATTGATCTATCGAACGTGAATCCCAAAAAACTTGCGACTTCGGACGCATCGTATGTGAGAGCCCACAACTTTAGCTTGTCGTGCGACACATCCTGTTTGGTAAAAGCGATGACAGCGCATTTGTATGATAACATGAATAGTCCACGCTTCGGTAAAAGTCTCATGGCCTTCTGCAGTCTTGCGCGTAGTACACGACGGTTGCTACCACTGCACCTCATGCAGATGTCATCTGCACGTAGGGGCATTTCAAACCAACACAGGGATACACTTTCTCTGGCCGATAAGTGAAATATAAAACAAGGTCAAGCTTAATAAACCACCCTGAGAGACCCCACGAGGCACTGTACGAAAAGTGATGTTGCCATCTTTTGCAGACATGTACTACACCGACTTGTAAGTGACACAGTTCGAAATCCAGCTGTTCTTATTCGCAAGTTTCATCGCCTATAGGGGGCGCACAAGGTGGTTCAATATGGCGCCCACAGAGAGTACCACAGTTAGGGTTGGAGTCGCTGAGCACATGTGCAACCTGCACTGCAGTGTTTTTTTTTTTTTGCTTCACGATGGCTTTATCTTTTTTGCAGTCGCATATACGATGCCTCGTAAAAGGCGAAGAGGTTCTGAATGCCAAACTATCACTTGTTGTGGCGTGAAAGCCAGCAGCGGATATTTGGCGCACTTTTGAAAGAAGTCACACCTTTGCCGCAAAGATGAAGCAATGAACGCGATAGCAACAAATCGGAAGGTCGCACACCGATTGGCAAGCAGATCAGAACATGCCTCGCGTTTCTCAAGCTCAAATGACGCACGAAACGTATTCACAGGTACAGATGAACGCGAATTAGCGTCGAAGTTGTTACTTCGCTGTGTCTGAAAAGCGCACCCTTTTCGCAAATGGAGGCTTTGCAACGACTGCAGTGACCTTTGAGCGCCCGGTAACTACAACAGAAACTAGTGAAAACCGAACGCCCGCCGAGACGCATGCTATGAGCACCGCTGCCCCGCCGCTACTCCGATACTCTTTGAAAAAATTAAGCTGGCGGCCGCGGGGTGGCGTGACAGTCTACGGAACTTGCGAATAGCTATCTACTGACTCATGTACACCTCAGTCCGTATGCGATCGGCTTGAGTGTAATGTTATAAAATGCACTTTTGATGTCGATGAGCACAGCAATAGTAATGTTATGCGTAAGTTAAGTCTGACGCAGTTAGCGAGACTGATGACGTCATACACGCCGCTGTGGCGGCCCTTTATGAATCCCGACATCCGTGGGAGACAGACTTCAGCGCTCATCGGTACAGACACATTAGCAGAATATTCTCCATAATCTTTCCCACAGAGCTCAGAAGAGCTTCCAAGCGACAGAAGTTCATATCTGTTGAGGACTTGTCAGGCTTCGAGACAGGGATAATTCGAACCCGTTAGTTTTTAGGCTCGCGGCGGCCCCTGTTTCAGCTGTCGATGAAGATAGCAAGAAGTTGCCCCTTGCCTTGTCCCCCATTGTGACAGCTCGGCGTAGCTGACGGAGTCAATTATGCTCTTTCCTGTTCTAGGCAGATCCATTTGATGCGGTGGTGTTTGCAGTGGTGTCAGGTTAATCAAGGACTGATGAATCCACGCGTGACATTGACATACGACGTGTATGACTAGTTTACCATACTTGCATTCAGCAGGTTTTCGACCAATCCAGAAAACTCTTTGTTCATGAAAGCTTCTTGCCATTCGAAGCCGACTTCACAAATACATGTCCATGATGGTTGACCGAATAGCTGGCCCACGCTTTATTCGAAATGTGTTAGGGTAAAAAAGGAATCGGATGTGTTCAGAACTTTTTCGGTATCTCACTCACTTTACGGTATGCATGATGTACGCATCCCAACTAGGTGGGAAACAAAAATCTACCGACGACAATTTTCAAATATCGGGTGTTCTCTTGATTTCGGCTGAATTGTTGCAATACTTCGGAAACTCGATACGAGACGTCTTTCCTGTAATTTCATATTGAAGGACAAATGTGTTCCCGAGAAGTGAACAAACAGCCATAGAATGTTACAGGTAGAATAGAAGTGTATTACCTGCTCACTCATTCCATGACAGGGCACGCGGGCAACTTCCACGGAGAGTATACACTGAGGACCACTTCACGAAATATTTCCACATCTCTGGAATTAAGCTTACGTATTTGGGGCAATTGGTACTTATAACGATAACGTCAATTTTCAACCTGTAATGCAGAACTTGAAAACGCATTACTTACGGTCTGATTAAATGCCAACACTGTCCAATGTTAGTTTAGGTGTAGAAGCGCTTCTTCATCACAAGCTTTCCCCGAGCAGTGGCGCCATAGCGAATGCACGGCGAACTATAGACTCGAGACGCTGTGTGGCGCTGCGCAGTAGGCCAAACCATGTATATTTTTTTCTGTTCTATCTAACGGCCTAGCCACTTGATACAAGGTATGCGAAACGATGAGACCAGTATAGTTCACTTCATTGCTTAGTGCCGGCTACAAAAAGCAGATCTCCCTATATAAGACATTAAATGACATACACGTACATCTCCCTATATGGAGTTGGTACGCGTCAGCATTTTTTCTGGTTGGAGAAGTCTTAATGCCCATAAGTAGCTCTTGTATCAGTAAGGACGATATAACACTCCCTACTATGCGCTGCCCAGTGAGCATGCTTCATTTTTTTTAACGTGCAGCGTTCAATCTTAAGCCCACACACACACTGGAGAGCCGTGAATATCAGATGCCTTGGAAACGGTGGCGGTGCTTGTCTAGAGGCATAGAGCGAGAAGAGCACGAAAAGGATCAAATTCGCGGGCCCTAATTGCTCACGAAAGGTCTATACGTCTGCTGCGTCTCGTCCGCGACTGTCAGGGTCATGTAGAAGGAATCGTCAATAAACAGTAACAATTTACACATGCTGACGAACAATTTACGCCGAAAAGGCGGAACGTCGACTGCAGCGAACCCGACGTGGGAGCAATGATTATAAGAACCCGAATGCATGGTGCATGCCTCAACCACCCGGCAGCTGCAAGAACGGAATAGTTCGTTCTTGTCCCGCCAGAACACAAGTTCTCGGGACAGCACCAAGCCTGTCCGTTTTTAATAGACCTCTACCGGGGTATCACAGCGTGACGTCACCGGTGCACGTGCAAGGTGGTGGTTGGCAAAACACTCCCGCCGGTGCCTGAGTGGCGTGCAGTCGCTCGATGCTTGGGGCAATTTTTTTCTTTTTGAAAGCTTAATCTTCATCTCAAAGTGGCAACATTAGCTGTGGCATGTGTCAGAAAACATTTAGGTGTGTGATAAAGTGCGTGATGAAATGTTCGCCAAGTTGGCTGGCTGTTTATCTACGAGAAGTGAACACACGTGGCGGCCTGTGCGAGGAACAGCGGCATCTTCTTTGGAAATGTACAGTGTCGATTGTGGCGTGTAGTGTGCGTTGAAAGGCATCGACAAAATTGGTTCATCTTTACGGACGGTGAAACTGGGAATATTGTGCGTGAGGTGTGCAGTGTGAGTAATGCGATGCGTCCCGTTTGTGAAAACACTGGTATTCGTTGTGGGCCTGTTTCAGTAACCGATCGTCGATAGAACTTTACGATCTGAAATTGTAGTAAAGGTAAAAATACATTCGGCGCGATCATCTGTGAGTGGGTACATCTCACCGCATGCGCGGCGTGCTGAAAAATAAAAGTGCATGATCTCCTGGTGATATATACGAATACGCATATATGCTCCAGCACGGCTATAACTCGTAATATCGGATACCTAATACGTGTCAATGAAAACAGCGGAGATTCTGGTTTCTTATCTACTTTGTACTTTTACGGCTCGATCCTTATGAAGTGACAATGCGCCTTAGAAGTTTGTGTATCGGGCCTAAAGGTGCGATAGGTACGCAAACACGTTATAGGTTTCAAATGCAGCAAGGTAACTGTGCCAGATAATATTATATATTATTAAGATGTCGGGTTTTACATCACATGAACTTTCACTAGGTTATTGATAAACGCCGTTGCAGAACTTCACTTTGATTTTCACGAGGATATTTTAACTTCAGCCAAACTTACGGCAAGACGTGTTTTTTTTTATTCATCTCTGAAGGGACTTTTGGGCAATAAGTGAGAATTTTATCCATGACGTCACACACAGCAGCTCAAAACCATGCTGCTGCCAATGCTGTACCTCCTTTAAAACTGCATTGCACATGCCACGATGGAAATTGAGTACGTTTACATCCATGCCATGCAAATATTTCTCAAAGTGCCAGTAATCATGTACATTCAAAACGTTCGCTTTTGAAAAAAATCAGATTTTAGATGCGGAGCATCTTATACACGCGCATTGTAGTGCGCCGTCCGCGCCGTCCGTGCCGTCCACACCGCTTCTCGAACATTCGACAGCTGACGCGCGCGCATGCGCCGTCGCGCCGTCGCCCACTCTTCCACCATCTGTGCATCCCTTCCTCCTCTACACACCGCGCGCGCTTCACTCCTCCACCATCTGTTCACCCTTCCTCCTCTACACACCGCGTTCGACATCTACAATTCTCCTGATTCTCCAGTGGACGCGCATGTGGCGTCGCGCTTCGAGAACATTCAACAGCTGACAGTGCATGCGCCGTCGTGCTGTATATATACTCAAGGTCGGCGCTCGCTCGCTCAGTTGCCGCTCGTCGGTTGGTTTGTACGGCGCGTCGACGTCCAAGGTCGCGGTGAAATGAATTCCAAGGAATCCACAAACACAATGATCGACGTCCCTTCGACCAGCGCCGCCCTTTCGCATACGTGTGTACGTGTTCACTCATTTAACACCCCCTTCTACAACCACGTTAACCAATTTAGCCATCCACCCAAGTAAGTCGCAATTTAACACCCCATTTCACAACCACGTTAACCAATTTAGCCATCGACCCAAGTAAGTCGCACTTTAACACCCCGTTAACCAATTATATGCTCCGCATCCTCCTCAGTGTTCCCCCGAGGGAAGCTGCGGGCAATTTTTTTTTATGACTGCCATCTACGTGGGTGAAGCCCACACTGCGTGCAAGTCGCGTCTCTCAGTGTATACTCTAAACAAAGTTTCTCCATTCATCCAACTACGACGCGCAAATTTCCACACTATGAGCAGTGACCCTTCCACGACCCCTTTCTTTCAAAAGCTGTGACTTTATAACATAGCAATGTAGAAATTTCTGTCGAAAGAATGCAGACACGCAGCTCTGCTATGCATAAAGATGCCGCCGGAGGAACTTTCTTGCCACCCAGCACCGAGAGAGGGTGTATGGGGCGGGACGCCCGCAGTGACGTCACGCTGTTTACAAACAGGGAGAGGTCTAGTCGCAAGTGAGCCGCACGAACCGCCAATGCGTAGCACGCCGCGCTATCTGGAGAGAGCTTATTGCTCGTGCTTCCCATAATACTTCGCAGATATAAACGTGGGAATATTTCATCTTCTATAATAGTGGGTCAACTTCAAGATTGACTTTATTTAGCTATCACTAAGAGTTTAATACGAGAACGTTTTGCGAATACGGGCCCTGTTTACTTATGGTGAAAAAGAAATAAAAAGAAAGAAAGCAACGAACGAAACTGCAAAGAGTGAACTGCGTTCATTATTTTCGTCCAAGCGCCCACTTGAGCAGCATTGTATGACCAACGTAACATTCCACATTCCTCAATGAAGCCCTATTTCCGCAAAACCTTTCTCACGAATCTCGCAGACGCGTCGATGGGAACGACCTCAAAACAGCTGCGAAATAACGTCGCCGACAGGAAGTGAGCTGCTCCCTGGCAGCTTCCGACCGGCGTGTCGCATGGTTCGAACAGTCGCCGCGCACCGAAAGCGAAGTTCCCAAATAGATCGAGCCGGATGGTACACGATTCGAGTTTGCACGACGAAGGAATGCGCATTTGCATAGAATGGCGGCGACGAGAAGGCGACCGGCGCGCCGCCTGCTTGCGCGAGCGTGCCAATAGTGACGGATCAGTCACGCGTCGCCTCTGCCCACCACTGCCGAGTCGTGGGACTCGTGGAGGAGAACAGCGATGGTGCGTACGGTGCCTCTTCGCGAATGCGAGGAATGCGAAGGATGTCGCTCGGCGCGCGTGAGCGGTGGCTGTCGGGCGTCGAGTGCTGCCCCCCCCCCCCCTTCAGTGTGGGAAAAAAAAAAAGCTTGCGGTCCACCCGACGCGCGACCCACTTACAAGACGCAGCAGCAGCGGTGCGACTTCTTGTGAGCGCGACTTGTGCACGTGAGGCGAACGACGCTCGTCTTTTACTTTGCTCGCCTTTCGGTTTCAATTTCTCGCTCGCTCTCCGCCTTTCCCTCACTTCAGAAGAGAGAGAAAGACAAACTCCCGCGGAGTATTCCTTGAGGGGCTGGTTTCTTTTGCATCTTCGTTTCAGGCACAACGAAAGTAAGACTAAAGGACGAGCTCTCGTCTTGTCTTGCTTCTGCAGTGTCTCAAATTGCGCCTTTCTTTTGAAAAGACGAGCTTCTACCTTATCGTCCACATTCTGTCCGCAGCTTTTTCGTCTCTGCTGATTGCAAGTGGCATTGGATCTGCATATTGGTCCATGTTTCACCAGAAGCCTAACACGACCCAATAATGCCGGTTTGCTGTTCGATCGTGATAACAGGGCCCAGTCCAGAGCCTTTACGGCAGGTAGAGTGCGGTTGCGATTCGCGCGCTGACGTTGTGGACGTAATCTTGTAAACGTTCGGTCTCCGTTCCATTTCCAAACACCCCGCTCCAGTTCACACGCTTGGCTATAGAAGCGAGCTGTGGCCGCGGCCAGCTGTGGACGGCTTCGGGCCAGCCACTTGAGCAGGAATAAGCCAATGTTCGGAAACCGAACAAAGGCAGAACGAGCGCGTGATTCAGCCCTGCCGGTCCCCGGCTTACATCGGCGCGCATTCAGTATGCGAGCCAAAAAAGTATGTCGAACGTCAGGTAGCAAACATGGCACAAAAGCAGCAGTTATGTATGTGTACAAAGTACAGCTTTAGATTGGCAGTATATACCAACGGGTTAAAAGAGCACCTTCACCGTAGGATCTAGAGCGCTGCAGATAGGTGATAGTGGTGGCCCGGTTGGCAAAATACAAGCCTATAAACTGTGCACTGTAATCCTACTGCGCGTCTACACTGTCTGAAATATATTGGTAGCTATAGTGCCCATGTTGCGATAGGTATATTCTAAAAGAGACCGTCTCTCCAAACGGTCCATGCGATTGCGTTTACCAAGTTTAATTTCATAGTCTCGAGAAACACCTTTAATAGACGTAAATCAACACTGAATTCATACAAGATTACATGTACAATACACGGGGAAAGGTTTCGGTTGAAATATCGCTGCAGCGTGCCATATTTCGTGATTATGGCTTCCCTACACTCCTCGGTGCTTCGAGTGCGTTGTAATACTTCGCGAATTATCTCAATGTCATGGCAGTGGGGACTGTTCATGTAGTACATTCCTTTTTTACCTTTATTCGTTTAGAAAAATATTTCCCGTTATCCGGTGCAGAACAGCAAACTGCACAACAATATTCTAGTTAACCTTCCCACCTTTCACACATCGTTTATCAGCTGACACGTGAAGATAATTGTGCGACTTTCCCGTTGCACACTCGGGACGCAACCGGTACAGAGCATGTGGGAGCCATCGAAGAGCCTTACGGGTGTTTAAAAAAAATGAAGTCTGCAGTTGTAAAAGAGACTCAACGTTTTTACGGCGTTTGGGTGGTAGTTATGAAGCAGCGAAAGCTATTAAGATACAGAAACTGCGAGCGTTTACGAGCTTCGGTGGAGTATTGAGAAATATTCAACTCCATCATGAAGAATAAATTGCCGTCGTTTACGGCTTGCGAGCCTCGTTTATTGCTGTACGAGCCAGAGCCTGCTGTGTTTATACTGAAACGTTCGTTCCAAGATAAGGAAATTTTGGATCCACAGGTGGCTCCGAGTCTGCTTAGCATATATAGACAAGGTGATGTAGATTTCTTTTCAGCTTTATTAATTTTATTCTTCAGCTTCGTTCGGAATGCAGTACATCTTACGAGAGGAATCGTATTGTCACCATACGCTTCCCACCGAAGTTATGCGCTTCCGTAGTGTTGAGCGAATCTGGAAACAACGACAGCATTCGGATGGCGTGCAAGTGACCGATACACTACCCACGGGCATGAACTCTTCAATCTTCGATGTTCGATCTGCGACTGAGCCATGGGCGAGTAAGTGGCCCATTGTAACGGGCACCGGTTAATGACCATAAGTGCTTGCAACCTGCAAGACAGCGAAATTCTTTTTCTTGCTTCGCTTCTATGCTCAGAAGAGCTTACAAGGCGTCACCAGATTTCTCACGCAAATCCTGAGAGATAAATGTTTATTGTGGCAGAGGAGCTGTGAGATCGGCCTGAATCCATATTCTAGCCTGCTACTCAGCCTGAGGAAAGGGGACGGCAGGGAAAAAAAGAGAGAGAGAGAAAATGTTGAGGATGATGATGAGGAAGGTGGCGATGAAGCAAGACCTTGGTTCAATTTATAGTCTCCTGTCGAGTTCTGTATCTCATGAAAACTTCGTCAGCGCTTTCAGAATATCGCACTGATAATGAGGTGGTGGTCCCAAAAGAAGCTTTTCGAAAACTTGCTGCTTGGCACATTTCATCAAGGCGGTGGCCATCGAATTTCTTTGCGCGATATTTCGTGGGCAGACGCACAGGATGTCTGTTCAGTTGTCTCAGGGTCGCCATAGGCCTCACAATTCGGGCCGTCTGCGCGACCGATGAGGTGTAGGTAACGACGAGTAAACGCCACATCTATTCGTAAATGGTGCTATAAGCTTGTGCTGAACTTTTCTTATGGTTACACACAAATCCTGTCGTCCTCACGCGTATATACTCGCAGATCTTCGACTCTGCTTGCTCGCTCGACAACACCTGGCATCCAATCAAGCAGAGGCGTTTTTCCATTTTATGAAGTCAGAATGCTGACAATGGGGTATCTTAACGTTTTCGGAATAAAAAATAAGCACCCTCCCCTACCCGCTACATAATGGCGCTTCTGCCATCAAAATTAATGAAGTGTGCGCATGCTCGCTCTGTTGCTCTGAGATAAACAACAAAAACAACAACAACAACAACAACAACAACAACAACAACAACAACAACAACAACAACAACAAGGCGCTGAATTCCCGAAGTGCTTCAGTTCTTTCTGAATTCCCTGAATTATTTAGTGTCAAGTGTTGCAGGTCGTGAGTGTGTCACTTTCTTTATCATCTCATTCTCCTGCATCGTACCATATTGACAGAAAAATCTCACTATTGGCGTTCCACCAGACAAAGCCTTCGAAATTTTCACTATAGATTACCCGTTCCTCCTCGGCGCACTTGAGGTAAGTTTATGGCTACGAGTGGAACATCAAAGGTTTCGTACGTTCGAACAATGCCCTCATTGGCCGACTTTCAAAGAAGGGACGAAGTAAAAGGATATCCTCCGCCAAGGGAGAGCTTGCGCACGCGATGTGCCCCTGCACCGTAACACCCATCAATCCGTTGCACAACCGGCGGAGGCGACCTAGAAGCCGCCAATTAAGGCGCACATCGGGAACAGACACGGCGGACAGAGCTCGTCACGACGTCAATGACCCCATTTGGCCAATGGACGCGTGCTTTTTTTGCTGAGACAAAGCGCGCCGGCCAAAAAAAAAAAGAAAAGTTTACGTGGCATGCGGTTCTTTTACCCATGTTCCTCGAATAAAAACTTCATTTTTACAGGGCAATTTTGCGAAAACTGCGGGTCAGTGCATCCCTCCCTCAATTTCCCGCAAGCCACGGAGCATTCCCGACCCTGTCATGTATATATACATATTTCGGGCAATTATGCTGTCGCGCCAATGCTAAGCCTATTACCGTAAATGAGCGAGAGAGGGATGTCAAGGGCCTGTTCAGGAGTCAGCGCCATCTTAACGGTGTACAGAAATTGAACCGTTTCAGTATTTTAGCGCTCTGTTGAACAACGCAGAGGACAGAAGAAAGACACAGGCACAGGGCCAACTTTATTGGTGTTAGCGTTGTGTTTGTGTCGTTCTTCTGTCCTCTGTCTTGTCCAACAGAATGCCTAACACCGTGAAAGGAATTGCACGCCCAAGCCTACGTTCGTTCAAGGCCCAAAATGCACATGAGGGAGCCCGTTTCACAGAAAATGCGCAGCCGGGGTCGCCGGTATTGTCGGTTAAATAATCTAACGAAACAAAATTAAAAGCTCGAAGCCCTGCAGGATGAAACCCAGGCATTCTTCATGACATTCAAGTACTCTACTACAGAGCTATTGCCAGTGCTTCAATATGATTCGGAAAAGCGTCCTAGATGCCAGCACAAAACTCCAACTGTGGTATCTGTGCCGGCTATCTGCATTTATAAGCGTTATGTGGTAAGTGACTGTGTTTGCGCACTTGTAACGGGATTAAAGACACGACATACACGCACGAGCGTGACAGAGGACAGTCGTGCTCGTGCAAATCTGGCATGCATATTTGTGTTCAAACTGCGCAACCATAGTTACTTATACCAGGTATGAACCGACTCACCCAGCAGCGAGTTTTATTGAACAAGCGTTACATATATACAACGTTTGCCCGGAAAGTCACAGGATTACTTTTTTTTTTCAAAAACTTAGTGAATGAGGGGGATGTTACTAAGCTGGTTTAAGGGTGGAGGGTTTAGCTGCCAGTGCACCAGCCGCCAGTTTACATCAAGTTAATCAGGTGAACCCCTTTCTTGATGTATCGTTTATTGGAGCAGCGTTGCGCGGTGAAATTCTGCGGCAAACTGTCAAAACTGCCGGTGAGACCCATGAGATGATAAAGAATGCGTATGGTGTATAGCGATTCCATGGACCGATCAAGTGTTTCAGAGTGGAACAAATTGTTTCGGAAAGCAAGAAAGCAAGTTGACGATGCGCAACGGCCAGTACGCCCTTCAACGGCGAAATGTCACCACAATGAACCGAGGCACACGACCTTTGCTGTCGTGGACTTCCTGACCAAACGTATGGCACCTCACAGCTTTCCCAGCTATTCTTCACCCCAGATGTCACTGGTTCAAGCCTCTTCCTCTTGGGGTCGTATTGAAGAAGCGGAGGAGCAGTCCAGTTTCTGCGCTCCAGGGAACCTTCAGTGATTGACAGTCGCTGGAAACGGTGTGTTGATTCAGAATGGCCACATTTTGAAAACTATTCAGTTGATGTGCATAAATTGTCAACATTCTTTTGTAAAAATTCAGACCTACTACTTACCAGATAAACTTTGTATGACACCCCAAGCAGGCGTAGTACGAATACGCCATTGAGCGCTACGTATGATACGCTTATATCACGCCTCCGTAGCGTGCACCTCTCATAGCGACTGAATTGACGTGTCTGTTATAAAGACAGTGCCGACGTCGCGTCGGACCACGAGCTACCCTTTATAACGCCAGTGTGATCGGCGTGCCTGGTTAGCACTAAAACGTCAAACCACATCGTACCACCTGACTCAGTGCGGAAACTTACTGGCTGAATGGTGTGGCCGCCACACCCACCGACTGTCTAGAGATAGCGCCATGTGCAGCGCAGTAGTGGTGTGCATGGCTCACCTGCACGGTTTACGGGTGATTCTTTATTCACAAAAAAAAAAGAAAAGGAAAGGAAAGGAAAGGAAAGAAGACATGAATGATGAGAACTGGGCAGCTTGTGTGTTGCCCGCGACAGAGATGTCGCGACTGCCAGCCGTGCCAGGCTGACCGCTGCTGCACGAGATCAAAAGCTGCGCCTTGCTTCTGCGTGTCCACAGGGCCGACTTTTTCTATACGAGTCGTAGATTTCACTACATTATCTTTGTTTCTAGTGATCTCACGCCCAATACGCACAATTCTTCGCTTGAAATTGATAGCTTGAATATAGGAAGAATAACTAAGCCGCCAGGTCAGAGAGGTCACACCGCTCGAAGACATCGGGACGCCGACTCTCGTTCGAGGCGACAGCCAGGTCATCACCCCGTCGCTTAGCCGCCATGAGCGGGCGGGCTCGAACAAAAACACCGCGGCCCAGTCTCGTATCGCAACCTCGTCGAGCTGACATCAGCATCACAATGCCCAATTAGGCGCGTCGAGGAAGGGTCGTGCTCAGTGCCGCATATTGTATCGCATCCAAGATTAACGACGAGCGCTGCGTTTCGCGAGGTCAAGCGACGATGCGAGGGCGCGGTTCCCGCCACAGCCGCGGCTTCGACAATCAGCTCGACCGCCTGGGGTCCGACGAAAAGGGAGCAGCGCGAGGCAACTCGCGTGCTTCCCACACAATCTCGCAGTGCGAGCGGGGCTGTGCCGGCCCGTTTCGCGCCGGCGAGAAGCAATCTCCATCACGAAGCTCCGAATGCTATAGGAGAGGCTTTCGAGCGAAGTTCCCATTGTCGCTGTGGCCGCGCTTCTCCGCACGAGGTTTATGTGGATCGGCTGTAATTCGTGCTGAACGGTGAATGAGAACACATGGGATGTATGTATAGACGCATCTTGCGAGCAAGCCATGCAAGTTGGGAGCAACGAACATCGAGCACAAGTGCTCATCATGTTGGGCGCATGCCGGCGCGGCGCGTTCTTTGCGTATCGACCGTTCGCGGCGACCTCAAAAAGGGCTCATTTCGCTTCTCTCGCAGCTTCACACGGACGAGGGGTCAGTGGCCACGCGCCTTTAGGCCATGCATGCAACAGTGAACCGCATGGTCAATACATGTACGAGAGAAAAGTAAGGAAGAAAAAAAAACAAAAAAACACGTGCTGTCAAGGTCAGTGGGACTTGGCTCGGGTTGTTCCGCAAGTCTCGCGCCTTCTCCCACGAACCTTCGATCAGTGGACGCGTAATATGAGCTAGAGAGCACGATGTTCGCTTATCGATGGCTCGTGACAGAGCGAGACTATATGTTGTATCTCCGCAACCATGCCCCGATTGCCCAGGTGGTTCATTATTTTTTTTTGTTCTGAATGCCTACACCATGCGAACGAAACGGCAAGTACGTTCGTCAGTACGGGAATATATCCATTGCCTTATATTTGGACCATTTTTCGAAGGCGTAGTTGAGGAGCGATAAATTTTATGGTGACTGCGGAGTACCAAATGTCGATTGCGCCTCCAACAGCGAATTTGCTAAAGTGCAATGAATATGGAGAGAGCTGACTTCCTTGTATTCGCACTCCATGATATAGTGGCGTACGCTCCGAGTCGCAACGGGCGATTCGCGCGTGACTCACGAAGGTGATGATGATGATTGCGGTAACTTGTCATGTGAATATGTTGGCTCCGGCTTGCTTCCCTTGTTAAGCCACTTCATAAATACCTAGAATTCACACTGTTTCGTCCAAACGGCTTACACTTCATGGAGGTCAGTTAATCATTTGCGCGGCGGCATATCGTCAGTACGACACTTTAGTCGTTCGTGCTGTGTGCATATTCAAGAACGCGTATTGTACATGGTTTATTCTCGCAATAATCTCAATTATACTCGGATGGGTCACATTTCGTTAGAACACGAGCTTTTTAAATAGAATCACAGCGTAATTCTGAAAGAATGAACGTAGGCCACAGCTGCCAACATGAGTAAGACGTTTCATTACCTGTTGACCTGACCGTGTTGGCGCGCGCGCACACACACACACGCACACGCACACACACACACACACACACACACACACACACACACACACACACACACACACACACACACACACACACACACACACACACACACACAAGCACTGAGCTCGCTTTATGTACAAGGCTAATAAGTAGATATCTAGCCCCAAATGCAACCGAAATCTATATGCGGATGTGTCCCAGTTTACCGTAATTTTGGTACTTACAACACCCAATTAAGCTGCGTAAGTTCGCTCGTCTTATACAGCCACGCCTTGGGAGGTACGAGAGGCAGTTCGGTGCCCCGGTATGTATTACGTGCCTTTTCTGCGTCCTCTGACGTGTCTAGCGCACCTTATGAAGTAAATCTCTTATATGTTTTTTTTTTCTCATTGCAATCTAAAAGCCATTCCTCTGCTACCAAGCTTTTGCAATGAACCTCGGTACAGTGCCGTGCTGAGTAGGGCACGGAGGTCTCCCGGCGGTTTATGAGGTGCACGATGCTCGGTGGCAGCGGCCTGCCATGCGACGAAGAGTTCCGCTCGTGGTGCAGTCGCAAGCAGAATCGCAGTCGTCTCTCAGCACTCGGGTGAACCGGCTCGAGGCAGAGGAGGCGCTCAGGGAAAGCCTCTGAGAGGTCGTCACGCTCCGGCTGAGACGACGACGACGGTTCATCGGTTAGCGATCGGCTAAGGTCCCGACGTGTGTCTTTTACACGCTTCGCCACGCATCGCTCGAGGAAGCTGGCGGCTGGACACCCAGCAGGGCAGCGCTTTCTCGCCTCGTCATGCACGACGGGAGGCGGAGTAACTAGCGAGTCACGATCCGCGGCGAGCTGGCAGAAAATCAACAGCGGCGCGGAATATGGATCCTTGCTTTCTGGGAATCAAGCATCGAGCCTGTGCGGGCTCAGTAGCCTCACGACTTGAATGCGCGCGGGTAGACTCGAAGTGGCCCGGGCAAAGGACGAGGAAGCACGGCTATTGGCGTGTGCTTCAGTTCCGTGCATCACATGGACAGCCCATTGCAGCGCTTTCACTACAGTCCCGCGGATCGTGAAGGCATTGCAGTGGGCTGCGAGTCGTGCTTTTCTCACGCATGTGCGAAGTGTATAGTGTATCTATTTTATATGTTTCGCTTTACATATTTCGTATGTTCACTTAGCATCTGCTTTTCTATGTTCCCTTCTATATTGCCCGCGTCGTCAGTGCGTTTGAAACTTGATTTTTAAACAGAACCAGTTGTGAGAAAGAAAGTTGTGAGAGAAAGAAAGTTGTGAGAAAGAAAGAACCAGTTTTGAGAAAGAAAGTCAGCCGGACGACAGACAGTGCGAGAGGTTGAGACCTAACATTCGGTATTAGTTTCGTCGTCGCCATTTTCACTGAAACTTATTTTTTAAAAGATTCTATTCATTATTTTTTCGTACCAACAAATAAGTATTGTAAGGATGATGACAGCATCGCTGGGGCGCGGCTGCGCGCTAGAGGCTTATACATTGCGATGCAGAGAAAGACGAAGGGAGAAACAGAACAGCCGGCCCAGCGAACGGGTCGATTTATTCACTACAGTATATAATATATGCATATTATTCTATGTATATGCCACTGCTTTTCCCCTCTTTGATGTACACTGGTACCTTGAGAGTATAATGAATGAAATATGCGCTTTACATCATCATTATTTCAGTTCGGCTAATTAATTGACTCCCCTCGTCACATTTTGGGCGTTGAAAACTAACAAGTCTCACCGCTTAGATTACAAAAAGACGTTATTGTTAGACGGATTTAAGGTATTAAATCATTTCATATGGCGCAGCCGGTTCGTTTAAACATCGATCGATCGTGATGTGCGAATGCTTTAAGCGTGTAAGTCAACAGATCAAAGGACCTTTTTTATGGCAGATAACGATATAAAGAAAAGCGCAGGAGGTGTAATCTGCAGATCTTAACTGAGGCTAGTGACCATGAAATAAAGAGTAAGCAACAAAAAAAACTAATTGAAAGCGAGGGGGACTGAACGAACAATTTTCGTAACTGGCAGTCAAACGTTTGGTCTCCTCACGTAATTTGATGCGGGGACGGTTCTTTTAACTATACTGCCAACGTTCAAGTAAATTCATGCATATACTTTATTTTATGTCACAGGGAAACAGATGTAAGCCACGAAAACAGCTCAAACGAAAGCATGCACGCCCCTCTACCCCCCTCATGCTTCTCGCTCACAGAGGTGACGTCACAGCTACCGCCTATGCGCCACTGGCGGCACTGGCCGCCCGAAAATGGGTCTCCGCACTTGAGCTATAAAATGGCGTCTATTAAGGTATAGCGCCGTTATCGCGTGGTTGAAGTGTCACAACGTCCCGGACGCAAATGGGGCCACAGCGTGGCGCCTAAAGATTCTTGAATCGCGTTATGGGGCTAACGCCGAATTTGAATCACGCGGGAGGAGGTAAGTTTATTTACAGAAAGGCAGAGAAGTCGGCCTGAGCGATGGCTTGCTCTAGCCTGCTACTCTACACTGGGGGAAGGGAAAGGGGAAAATAAAGATTGATGGATGACGATGGTGATATAGAGAGGTGAGTATGTAGTGTTCTTTCTAGCTGAGACACATTTAAGAGCCGCTGTTGGGACTCCGGGTCCTGTCGGTCTTGTTTTCGGTAGCTGGCCCCGTCGCAGGATCCATCGTCCGACAATTCAGCGAGAAGAGGCGCCCGAACGAACGACAGAGATTTATTTACATGTTGAGAAGTGATACTGATCCAAAGAGAGAAGAGAGAGACATACAAAACGTCTTCGGCATTTTATAGCGCCGCGTTGCCAACACTGGGCGCATTGTCCGCATCGTCAGCCAATACGGTGGCTCCGGCACCTCGGCCACGAGGGAGGGGAAATACACATCACAACACATGGAGGGGCACAATCCTAACACGATGCCCAAATATGGTCACGACGCCCTAAAGATGCCCAAACATGGTCATGAACGCACAGCACCAATGCGTTTCACACAGCAGATTCCGGAATTCTCCCGGCGAGGGGGAAGAGCCTGAATGGGGAGGTGGGGGTCGACGACACAGTCGGTCAGGAACCAGTTCTCCCCGCAACTCCTCTTGCTCGGTTCCTTAGCGCAAAGCCAGTGCGTTGACCTTTGTTCTCGCTTGGCTGCAAGGCCGTCTCAGGTGCAGGCTATCCCTGGAATGCGTCGACGATCTCCCAGAGGGGTTCACAAACCTTCGGAGAATCCCAATGCTGGGGCTGGTCGTAACAGTCTCTCAGGTGCAGGCTATCCCGGGAATGCGTTGACGACCTCCCAGAGGGGTTCGCAAACCTTCGGAGAATCCCAATGCTGGGGCCGGTCGTAACACCGCGCACATAGTCCAGTTGTTTTCAAAAAGGTTATAACTGCTCTTGTGACCGCAGTTGCAACGTTGGTGTCTGGCCAAGGACCCAACATGGTCTCATCAGTTAATGACCTACTGCGATATAGTTCAGTAGAAGAAATCAGTGTTTGTCGTTCACGTGCGTATGCTGGGCAGACACAAAATATGTGCTCAAGTGTTTCTGGCACATCACAGTGTTCACAATTAGGACCGGTGTCACTGCGACCGATGATATGTGCGTAATGTCTGGTGTACGCTACGCCAAGACGAATGCGGTGGATCATACTTGTGAGTTGCCGTTTCAATTTAGGGGGCATGCGAAACCTCATTTCCGGGTCCCATTTATGAAGTCGCTGGTGTCGCCGTTCCGGTTTAGTCCAGTGCTGAAGTGTATAGCTGCGCATCACGCAGCGAAGCAGGGCGTTCGTGTCAGCTCGTCAAAACGCACTGCGTACTTCAGGGGCACTGCTTAAGGCATTTTTAGCTTCAGCGTCTGCCTCTTCGTTTCCCATCACGCCGCAATGAGCGGGAATCCACTGGAAAGTTATAAGGTGGCTATTTGTTGAAGCAACCTGAATAAGTTCTGTGATTTCTATTGCCAAGCTGTAATACGGACCTCGCTTCATGATGCAATTAATGGTTTGCAAAGCGGGTTTGGCATCACAGAAAATCTTCCAGGCTCGAGGTCGCTCTCCGGAAATAAATCTTATTGCCTCCCGGATAGCGAAGAGCTCTGCGGCAGTTGATGTGGTTTTATGGTCCACTTTGAATCGTCGAGCGATATCCATGTCTGGGATGACAAAGGCTGCGGCGGAAGTGTTTAGCGTGGTGGATCCGTCGGTGTACACGTGCGGATAATCACTGTACGTTGTATAAATGTGATGTAGGGTCAGTTGTCTGAGGCCAACAGAAGAAATGAGCGATTTCTTCGTGATTCCAGGTATCGTAAACGAAACAGCTGGTTTAGGCAGGACCCATGGAGGCACTGCAGGTGCATTTGGCGGAGAAAACCTTGATGGTATAATATTTTCATGCCGCGATATTACTCTTGAGAAACTGCAATCTGGGTGAGTGGCGGGTAGTACTGACAGTGGGTATTGTCTGTGTCTGCTCAGCAATCGGAGGTGAACTCTAAGTGGCTCGCAGAGCATGTATACACTGATGGGACAAGCCCGAGCCTCTGCCATTGTCCCATTTGTTGAAGTACAGCGCGGTAGACCAAGCATCTTCGTAAGCATTGAGCTTGAACACTCTCTAACGTCTTCACACAACTAGGTCTCATATAGGAGAGCACCGGCATGCTGTATCAAATGTATCCCACAAATAGAGCATTGTACAATTGAAGTAGCGATGATTCTGACGGGCCCCATCCTGCTCCTGCTACGTGGCGAAGAACGAGAGCAAAGCTCTTCAATTTAGATTTAAGTACTGCGACATGCCTCGTCCACGATAGATCTCTGTGTACAACAACCCCAAGGAACTTGTGGTGCGTTACAGCAGGTATCGCTGTCCCATTAATGAATATCGGGTATTTCGACATATGCTTGCGCGTGAACGCAAGCACTTCGCATTTGTCGATTGAAAGAGTGAGCCCCTGACGTCGTAGATATCTGTATGTGATCGTCACTGCACGCTGTAGTCGAGCTCGTAATTGCGGACGAGTAGTTCCGGATGCCCATATGCATATGTCATCAGCGTATGCACTGATCCTCACCGTGCTGGGAAGTTCTGCTGCTAGGCCGATCATTGTGACATTGAATAGGATCGGGCTGAGAACTCCCCCTGGGGGAACACCACGATGAACCTTATATTGATCGGTGTCTCCGTTATTTGTCGTCATGTAAATGGTGCGGTCCCTAAGGTAGCTAAAAATCCAAGCGTGCAGTCGTCCACCAATGTCAAAATCTTCCAGTGCGTCAAGGATCGCATAATGCAGCACATTATCCTAGGTACCCTTAATGCCTAAGAAGACCACCGCCACTAGTCTGCGTCGGCTTCTTTCCTCTTCAACGCTGGTGATCAAGTCGACCACACCATCAATGGCAGATTGGCCTCTTCTGAAGCCGTTCATAAATGCAGGAAAGGAGTTATTGCTCTCTAGAAGCCACTATATTATTGACAGTACCATTCTTTCCATCACTTTTCTGACGCAGCTGGCTAAGGCGATTGGTCTGTTGGAGGAAAGTGCATAGGGAAACTTCCCCGGCTTAGGCAATGCAATAATGCGACTGCATTTCCAATGAGCTGGGACTTCTCTTGACTCCCATGAGGTGTTATAATGAGATAACAGGATACGTCGTGCTTCTGTATCAAGGTGGTTGAGTGCAGCATACGTGATTCTGTCAGGTCCTGGTGCCGATGATCGGCGGGAGGCAGAAATCGCAGCGTCAAGCTCATGCATTGTAAAATGTACATCAAGGCGCTCGTCAGACGATGGAGGCACAACGGTAGTAAGAGGCTCATTAGTGGCAAGACCATCAGTGGTGTCCACGATGAGGCTACAGTATTCACTGGCTACCTCAACTTCTGTCCATTCCTGAAGTAGAGCAACAGCTTGAAATGGTTGACGTTGTTGGGGAGTTGTCTGCAAACTTCATACCACCCGCCAGATCTTAGAGGTTGCCTGGGGTCCAGAGATCCACAGAAATTTCTCCAACGTTGCCTGTAAATCTTGTCAAGATGCCGAAGAACATGTCGTTGAGCTCGACGACAGGCGGAAAGGTATGAGGGCGACTTCATTCGTCTGTATCGGCGTTCGGCACGGCGACGGATTGCACGAAGGGCCTCGTATTGGGAGTCAACTGCTGATCTCTGCATCGGTAGGTTAACCTGTTGGGTTGTGTCACGCGGTGAAGAAGCAATGATGTTCTCTACCTCGGATGGATCAGTCGTGTGCTCACAGCCAGACTTGACAGATGCCTTGAACAGTGTCCAGTCGGTTTGACGGATGTAGCGTGTGTGTGTGTGCGGCGAAACCACCTGAACTGAACATAGGTTGGAAGGTGGTCATTGCCGCGAGTGTCCAAATATGTGCACCAACATGCGTAAGACAGAAGGCTCCTGGAAACGAAACAGATGTCGAGGCAGCTGCTGTAGGACGTGCCACGAACAAATGTAGGTGATCCGTCGTTAAGTACGCTTAGTCTATAGTTGCAAATAAAATTGGTCAAATCCCTTCCGCGATAATTCATTGTAGTGCTACCCCAGAGAGGATGATGTGCATTAAAATCGCCTGATCACAATGTGTGGCCTTTGTGCTGCTTGGAGAATGGTCCCGAGGTGGAAGAAGTCCATCTGTGCGCTTGGGTGTATGTGTCCTCCTATTACTTAGAATGTCCGCTTTTTATGTGTTATAGTCAGGCTCACGTAATCATTGCTGGTATGCGACGCAATTTCATGTCTCAAGAACGTCAAATCACGGCGTATACAAACGAGAACTTTGCTCGTACGTTGATTACTGTGGGACCAAATCTGGATATATCCAGATATACGAAAAGTTGAAACCATATTCGGTTCACATATAACGATAAAGGAAATGAATATTTAAAAACCCGTTGTCTGAAGTCTGACAGACGGCCGCGTAGGCCACGAGCATTCCATTGCATAACAAGCGACTTGCGCATGCGTTCTTCGAACATCAGTACCATGTTCACTTACTGAAGAACCAGTAGAAGAGGCTCCAAAACCTCAAGTAGCTGCACAGCCGCCTTAGTAGCGGGAGTGTTTAGGCTGCTGAGAATCTTGCGCATCGAACCCATCAAATTTTTAAGCATAGCCTTGACATCTGCGTTGTCCATCTTCTTGTTTTCTTCATTGGGGGTAGGGACACTATGTGATGATGGCGCTATCGTAGCTCTTGACGGTAGTGAAGGCCACTGAGTCTCCGACGTGGGGAGAGCCAATGACTGGTTACATTGTACTTGCGTGGACTGTAATGGCATTTGAGCATCTGTATCCTCCTTTCTGGCCGACTAAAGTAGGCTAGTAGGTGGTGAGGGCACGGTTTTGTGTGTCGAATTCGATAAGCTATGAGCACTGCTGCTTCGTTTGCGTCGGTGTCGCGAACGATGTTTACGGCGCCGTCTTGCAGCTTCTCTGTGAGTGGAGTGGTCTCGAACCATCTTCTTCAGGATGCTAATTTCATTCCTCATTTTGGGACATTCCTTTGAATTTGCGTCGTGGGCGCCTGAGCAGTTTGAGCATTTGGCCACAGCATTGCAGTTAACACCATCATGAAGGCCACCGCAATGCTTGCAGGTTACTGCACCCTTGCAAACTGCACTAACGTGCCCAAATTTCATGCATTTATGACATTGCAGAGGTTTTGGTACGTAAGGACGTACCGAGTGCCTCACGTACCCAACATTTACATGTGTGGGTAACGTATTCGACTGAAACACTACTTTAGCACATCGCGTGCGTTCAAAGCGGGGGAAACCAAGCACGGGAGCCGACGATGACAGCAGTTTCTCGAGACTCGAGTCTGTTATCTCCTCATCCATATCGTATATAACTCCTGTTGTCGTTTCTTCGTCATACACGGAGAATTCGCGAACCGGAATGTTTCCTAATCGAACAATCGCTTTCAGGGTGTCCAATAAAGTCTTCGTAGTGACCTCCAATCACGCGAATTTCACTCAAGGGCAAGCGCCTTGGACAGAAGAAAAGAGGATGATTATGTGGAAGTATGATCACCGTGATGACTCATTGGGACAGGGTCGTTGCATGTGCGCGATTTCGCTGTACCGAATTCACCATTGTTTTGTGAGTGCATATATAGTGCGGGAATGCCGAGGTATGAGAGCATAAAATCAACCATAACTGCGGATGTACCAACGAATGTTTTTGAATGCGAAACATTTCTTAGCGAAGTTCGGCGACTTTGAGCGTATCAATCAATCAATCAATCAATCAATCGATCAATCGATCAATCAATCAATCAATCAATCAATCGATCAATCAACCAATCAATCGATCGATCGATCGATCAATCAATCAATCAATCAATCTATCTATCTATCTATCTATCTAGCCGCCTACTACATTCAGCTCTCCTGGCCGTTGCGATAATGGTATCCATACCAAACTTGGTATGGCATAACATGACTGTATGAAGAACATTGCTGACTAGTCATAACATGAAAATCCTTACATGGATGTCATGAATGTCATGATTTACATTTCAAGGTCCTGCAGCTCTTGCGGTGGTTTCGTTCACTTGGCATGTTCAAAAACTGGTATGGTATGGCATGATTACATGACTTTCACAAGCGACGGACCGTAACATGAAAATCGTGACACGCGTGTCATGTAACAACATGACTACATGCCACGCTCATTTTGCGCTCGTGGCCGTTTAGTTAGCGTCACAGATACCAAATTTGGTGTTACGGTAACTGAATGGATGACGAAGGTATGTGGCTGGTGCAAACATGATAATCATGAGATGTTGTGTCAGGTAACAACATGACTACATGCCACGCTCATAATGCGCTGGCGGCCGTTTCACTAGCTTCACTTATACCAAATTTGGTATTACGGGACGTGAAGGGATCACGAAGGTAAAATACGGGTGCAAACATGATACACATTAGATTCGTGTCATGTAACAACATGACTACAAGCTACGCTCATAATGCGCTCGCGGCTGTTTCGCTAGCTTCACATGTACCAAACTCGGTATTACGCGACGCGAACGGACGACATAGGTAAATGACACATCCAAACATGATAATCAAGACATGCGTGTCATGTAACAACATGACTGCCACACTCATGATGCGCTCGCGGGTGTTTCGACAGCTTCACATATACCGAATTTGGTGTTACGTGACGTCAATGGGTGACGAAATATATGACGTGCAAACATGATAATCCTGACAGGCGTTTCATGTAAGAACATGACAACATACCACGCTCATAGCATGCTCGTGGGGCGTTTCGCTAGCTCCACATATGTTAGATTCGGTATCACGTGACGTGAATAGATTACAAAGGTAAGCGACACATCCAAACATGCTAATCATGACACGGAAGTTATGTACGGCATCATTTACCTCCACCTCGTAACGGTGTGCTGACTTTAAAGTGACATATCAACCTTTCTCATCGTGCTTCGCATATAATCGATCTGCCAATATTTTCCCTTCGTCACACATTGTCTCACGTCGCGTCTGAGTTGTTAAGATTGGCTGCATATGTATTATGGCCGTATACGTTGCGAATGAAACCAAGCAAAACTGCTATTACTTGAAGGGAAGTGAAACCATTTTTAAACCCCACTTCGTGCAACCACTGATGACCAGCGGAAGCACATGGCGCATCTCCTTACCGGCGACTTTCATCTGCCATTAAGCTGTCCGCGTAACCACAATGTTCACATACAAAATGTAACAATTTCAGGGCAT
The DNA here is from genome assembly GCA_013436015.1 of Rhipicephalus annulatus. Classification (NCBI taxonomy): domain Eukaryota; kingdom Metazoa; phylum Arthropoda; class Arachnida; order Ixodida; family Ixodidae; genus Rhipicephalus; species Rhipicephalus annulatus. The sequence goes on from WOVY01004905.1 coordinate 83,567, forward strand.
AGAGGAGGTGCTAACCCGCCCCATCCCCCATTTCTACGCCAATGGAACACAAGAGTAGCAGCATGGATGGATGGAAGGATTGATGGATCGATGTGGCTGTACCCTTTAGATCGGGCGGCGGCTAACGCCACCTAGCCGTAATACTTAGTGAACCAACAACTAGATTTATCTTTTTTTTTCTTTAAATACTGAAGTTAAGGACTGGTATACTTTGCAGTGAAGGGTTTAATTTTCACTCGTGCCTTGACTTTAGTCACCAATCAGTTAACTGCCTTCTAGCTAATTCTACCCGCTTAAAGTCTAGTTTGCCCTCCCTGTCCCTAAACACCACTGCGCCATCATCCTGAACTATAGGGTGAAGCCCTTTACAGAATATTATCAAGTGTTCAGCAGTTTCTTCCTCCTCTCTGCATGCACTGCATACCATGTCTACCCCTTCGTATTTGGCCCGATATGTCTTGGTTCGCAATACTCCGGTCCTGGCCTCAAACAGTAGAGAACTACCCCAAGTATTACCATAGATCCTTTCCTTGGTAATTTCCTGCTTAAAAGTTCGATAGATCTCTTGTGCGGACTTCTTAATCATGTCTCCGTTTCCTTCACTTTCTTCTTAACCCCTAGTTCTTTTTGGCAATGAATAAAAGAGGCGATAACTACAGGAAGCAGTGTAATGTTTTTTTTTTTATCTTCGCAAATGGTTTTTGCTATTAATGTTTGGCCATACAGAACTATAGCGCTGGGGAACACTTTATGGCAAAAAAAAAAAACATTTTGTGAATACATGTAGGGCTACACCACACTCTCAACATGTAGACCTGTTCTGTCTTTATCTTGCACCTCAGACAAGCAAACTGCTCCAGGCTTAAGAAAGTTGCAGCGCCCTTAACTACTCATCGATGTTTACTATAAGCTAGTTCGTGAGCGCGAATATAAGCTAATCTCTCGCGAAACCGACCGCTTATAGAAAATAACAGGACCCATTCGCTGGTAAAACTTAAAAAAAAAAAGAGAAACTAGCAACGCCTTACGGCAGACGCATTAGCGCAACCCCCTGATCTTTGGCAAATAGTATTTGTGAATTCGTGTTTACAGTGCTGCATTATGCTACTTGTACAGCTTCATTATAGAAAGCCATTTCTTAGTCGGATATCTAATGTATCTCTACCATATGCAGCTACATCATATTCAGTGATCATACTGAAACTGTTCTACACTTGTGATTAGAGTTTCAGACGCTTAAATCTTGATCATAAAAGAGTACGCATATACCACACACCACGAGTATTTTCCAATAAGTTTCCCCCTTTTTTTTCTGAAACAAACGTTTGTTGCAGTTCAGCAACGTCCAAACAGAGCGCTTCGAAAACAAATATACGGAACGTAATATGGGTATTACGATGTTCACAACGTACGCGCTGTAACAAGAACCGTACTGCAACCGTCATCGGCGTGCCTCAGTGCATCAGCTTGCAAGCTTTACTGCCTGTTTGGAGCAATCATCACGATATCGTCAACGTAACTGTCAGCACAGTGACTGATTTGGCTACCCAACTTAAGGCATACATTTGATGAGCCTTATGGGCCTGTTTAACCGCAGTTTGAATGAATTGCTCAAGACAGCGAGATAATGGGACACGCTTGTAATACAAAGAAAAGATAGAAAGAATTCAGTGAAGATCAAGACGTCACCTCCTCGAAAACACGTCACCGTTCACATTCTCCAGCATGCAGTTTGTGCAGGCAACTGCGTAAACACGCACACACACACACAAAAAAACGATGCAAACGATTCTAGACAATGTTACGAACATACATGTTATCAGCTATATACAAGTTTTGCTTCCTTTTAAAACACTGTGCCTCAGAATTAAATTTAAACTAAAAGTTACAGTGTACGGCTATTAGCTTCAAACTCTCAGACCATGTTGGTAACATTTGCGGCCACCTGTCGTTCTTGTATACAACAAATACGTCCGAAAAACGCATCTCTAACGCAACATAAATGCAACTCTAACGCATATCTAAAAATAAATACCGCCCTTGCTGCAGGCGCTCTAAATGAGAGCGCATATCTGGGTGAATACGCATGCATGATTGCACGAAATGTCCAATTATGGTGACTACTATAGTTCCATCGTGACAGAGACGTTTAGAAGTAGAGACACCGTCGGGAGGAGGCGCTCATGGGCGCATCGTGGGCGCATCCGAAGGCATCGCCAAAGGCAGGGAAGCTGCTGACGGCCTTGTTGCAGTCTCCCATCGGCGGCTCGACTTTGTCCGGCAGGGAGCACATCAGGTAGCACAAGGTCAGGAAAAACATCTGCCCGGAACCGCAAGGTGAGAGTTATGTGATTGTAAGCGAAGGCGGTATACGTCCTAGCTCGATGCCGCAAAAGCGAAGGATCAGACTGGCATCGATATCTCTAGAATAATCGTAGTCGCGATAAGCTCAAGAATATACAACGCATTATCGGTGGACTCCTCGACATCTACGTCAGATGGCCAAGCATGTATCGTATATACATCATTAACTGGAAAGTGTGCTGCGTCGCTATTTCTAGTCAATAGGTGCACTATAAAGCTGCCACTGCAGTTCAGGGAAACATTTTATACAAGACTGTGCAGTCCACGATTATGGTATATATAGGTGTCAGAAGCATAAACATAACTTCTGTGCAGCAGTCGGGTAAGTAAAGACGATGTACCTGGTGCCTGGTGCCATGCCATATGTGCCTGGTGCGCATGCCACATCTTTTTTTTTGTTCGAACGATTGATGCTAGTGCCTTAGAATTAATAATATCAAACTCAGTCAACAGATGAATACGACACTAATTATTATGCAATGATTATTTTTATCATCAACTTGCACGCCTTGATATCTGAAGTGAAGGACACGCTTGCCGCGAGTTATGTTCGCGGTCAAAAATTATACAAGATCAGTCTAAATACAATAAAGGCAATAATATCTCGCAGTAAACGTGAAGCCTTATTTAGTGACAGTCTACAGACACACCGACTAGCATAAAATTGTAGTAGTTCACTTTTCATGAAAGTTGGCTGAGATGCTCAGGCTAAATTTCTTTACAAGAAGTTTTCTTAGAGATACGCCACACATTAACTGACTTTTAACCTCTACTGTGCCCTTCAATGGGGAACGACAGCAAAAGCAAACATATCAAGTTATTGTTCTGCATAAAGCGTTACTCTGCCACCCACTTGAAGTCTTCGGATTACGCGTAAGTCGTTTTAAGAGATAAAAACATAATATGCACTGGCAATATTAGCTCCTTTTAATTGTTGTACACGTTGTATTTTTCTAAAAAGGAACTATTCAGCCTCATTAGACTGTTATTGTGTAAAAGATGTGGTATCATTACAGCACCGACTAGAATTGCCGGTACATGGTTCAATCTCCAGTGTCATGTAACTTAAAAATAATGAACGCAAGGATACAACGCTCCTAAAACGGGGAACACGTATGAATACACTATCTTTCGGAAATTTCCAGACGCTCCGCTACGGCGTCTATCATAAACACAATCATGGGTTTTTGACAAAATACCCACAATTATTACATTGGAATGAACAGTTACTTCTCATATGCCCTATCATATGTTTTAAGAAACTATTTTTCATGCAGACTGCCCAGTCCTGATACTATTTTATTTTCTTACTTCTAAGTATTGTATACAAAGTAAATCAACGTGTGCATATATTGCAGTCATCAGTGCAATTTCATTATGCATTTACATTTTGTACAGACTAGTGTGCTCAGGTTAGTTGTGGTATTGTATTGTCCTCGTAGTTTGCTTGCTTCCATCTGTTGTTCATCGTTTGTGTGTCTGTGTGTGTGTGTGTGTGTTCGACAGCATATTAAGTACGCAGATATAAGAACTTTGTGCAACTGGCTGAGCCTTGTCAACCCGCTACAGCATTCAGACTAGCGGACCTTCTAGCTTATTGTCATGGCAAATAGGGGGGGGGGGGGGAATCCTGCGCACGTAGTTTTCAATTTTACCTGATCCTCGGTGTACTGGTATGCTACTCGCAAGTTCTTCTCTCCATCGGCGAGGGCCGTCTTATAGGCAGCGTAGGCGATCTGCAGCGCCGGAACCTCCGGAAGCACGCTAGCGTGCTTCGGCATCAGGCACGTCGCTCTGTTATGCGAGCTCGCAATAGCTGCGGCGGTCAGCCACAAGTCGGTGACATTACCGGAAAGGTCGCCCGTCTTGCGAGACATGTCGGCCTCCCTTCCGGTCAGGTCTATCGTCACTCCCGTATCGTCGATGGCCCTAACCAGCTCTTTGGCAAAGAAGAAGCCGAGGCCCGCATAGAACATAGACTTGGTCCCGTTCGCGTAGTAGAAAGGACTCGTCAGGGCAGCTACCGACGTGAACACGCTGTTCGAGATGTAATCATAGTCGAACAGAGGGAGCTGGTAGCCGGCCAGAAGACTTGGCAAGTTGTTATAGCCAAAGTTTTGGTGCTTGAGGTCAGCGCTCAGCTTTTGCACTGCAATCCAGGTACCCAGAAATGAGTTCCACTTGCTCGGAAACTGGGCATACATTGCGGAGAGACCGGTCTGGCTGAGCATGATCAGCGGCGGCCACAGGTCGCGGCTCGCGTCGTGAATCTTCATCCGGAGCAGCTCTCTGCTGTAGTTATCCATCCAGAGAGCGTCGTTTATCATCGACCCTGCCGTGTCGACGACGGCGTGCAGTTTCTCCGTCACTGCTTTTCTCGTTTCGGCACTGAAGCGTGAAACGACGTACAACGCGGCTACCAGCGGCTGGAACGCCTTTTCCACCTCTGTGGCGCACAGCGCGATTCGAGCAGCCACCGCATTACTTTCTCCGAACTTTCGAGACAGCAGCTTGTCGTCCACTAATGGCCCGTAGATGTCCGCGAAGAGCCAGCCAATCTGCTCTAATACGTCATATCTTGTGTACCGGTGGAAAATGGCGCGTATAGCCGAGCTGATGTCGATGCCGTTAGCGAAAACTTCGTCAGTAGGAGCGAGGCTTTCCGTTGGTTTGAGGTGCCTGTTGAGTTCAGAAAGCCACTCGGATGCAGGAACCTCCTCGGTCAATTTGTCGAACTGTTCAATCTTAAAACGGGAGCGAAATGCGTTCTGCTTGGCTTGACTCGCCGTGGCATTGGAGAGCGCCGCCAGGACGAAGCTCTGCATCCGCGCCGATGGCCTGGCTCCAAAATCACCCGCAGCTCTCGGCTTCGACTTCTTGTGTGAAGCGCTACTGAACGATTCGTAGTAGGCTTGCCAGTACTCTTCGTAGCCGCCAACGGCAGTGAGGCGCTCATGTCGCCTTGAAGCCGGCACGACGTATTGTCCTGGCCCGATTACTACGACGCGAACGCTACTTGTGCTGACGAGTCGTATGCTGAACCAGAGAGCTGTATGGTAGTTATACGCGAGGTTTATGAGAACGCCCAGGGGACTGACCCCCGTGGCTGGACGATCGGGCCACAGTATGCTTAGTTCTGCCATAAACTTACGCAGCAACGTCATTTCAGAGCCGTCGGTGTGATTCACGCAAGCGTCGTACATAACTCGAGCTCGGTCACCTGTTGGAACCCTCTGCGTGCCGGCGTCGATCGTGTATGGAAGATTCATCAACCACTCAGACACCGCGTCAGCGTGCGCAGAAGGGTGCAGGCCTGTAACTGACTGGGCCACCAGCGACCGCCGGTGCTCCCACGCACTGCACACGCGGGCGCTGAAGTCGTTGCAAGGGTCCAGCGCCGTGTCCATGTCGGCAGTGATCAACGCCGCGTGCAGGCGGCAATCCTCAGTTTCGCATACCACACTTCCATTGTTGGCAGACCGGTGCAAGCTGATCACGATGAACACTAACGACAGCAGTATGACGAAGCTAGCGAAGCACAAAACGCACGGCTTGCAGTTCTGTCGCTGTGTCCTCTGCTGGCTCTGCATGCCCGAAAGACTGCAGGCAACCTACGAAGAAGTGTGGAAGTGGTGGTCAGCGCATGAAAAAAAAATATCTCTTCCTCGTCTTACGAAGTGAGAAATCTTGGCAGGGACACTTATTGCAATATATGGTATGATAATACGCTTGTTATCGCTATTGCATAACAGGATTGGAGCGACCGCATCAATAGTTTAAATAGACGGATTTAGAACCAACCTTACGACAATCAGTTGCGACATTACTAGGAACACTTTTTGGCCCAACTTGCCTGCCAGCGTTGTGATCGAGTCGTACGATTTCGTAAACGACTCCGCCAGTGCGTCAGCGTGAAGCATGTGAAAAATCAGTTTCAGTTGATGAGCGTAACTTATTGTGGCGGGGTAAGAAATAAAAGGCACCAGTCATAATTTAGGGATGAGGTGCGTATGCGTAACCAACGTCTCTTAACTTCACTAATTATTCAGTCTAGAATGTCGGCTCAATATGCTCGCCCATAATGAATTCCATTTTACTCACCAAATGGTCGACTTTATCGAATTGTGGCGACTGCTGGAGGTCGGCTTTGGCCACAGCACTGAGCTCTGTCGCGCTCCTGGGATGCTCGTCGAACGGAGCTGGTAGGACGCACATTAAGGCGGGCGTCGGTTCCTTCGTGGTTTCCGTACGCTGCTGGGCTGCGACGCTTTCCCGAATGACATCTTGGTCGCTGCTGCCTCGCTGCGGATCCAACGACTCGGAAGCGACATTCTGACGCGCTAGGTTTGCTGCATACTCGGTTGCTTGATTCGCTGCTGTCCTCTGTGCAGGATATTCCGGCGGGAGGCGGGAGGCTTCAACCGGTGTAACCTCCGGCTTGCCTTCGGCTCCCGTGTCCCCTACCATAATCGGGCCAGTAGACGCCGTGTCATGCGAAGGCTTTTCATTCGCCTTAGCCACTTTTGACGAGACTCTAGGCAACGTCGACCGTTTCGACTCCACCGACTTGACTCTCGCGCTGTCACTCACTCTCGATGACACCTTCGAGAGCGTGGTATCTGCCACGTCGCGCTGGCTCTGGCCCACCGATGTGGAGTCGGCGCTCTGGCGCGACTTCATTCGCGACCGACTTTTCGAGCCACGCCTGCCTCTCTTGGATCTCGAATAGGCGACGCTGTCGACTCCGCTGTCAATGGCGACGTCTTCATTATTGGTCGCCGGTACCTTGTCCTGCGCATCTGACATGATTCCGTGCGTGGTGCGCCAGGTTGGGTATCTTCTTCTTTGTCGGCACGAGCTTCAAAGCGATGGAACCTCGTGGCCCACTTTTTCTTGTTCACCTTCTCGTGTGGCTCATACCCACTGTGCCCAATTCCCCACTGCGGGTATGAGCCACAAGAGAGATAGATAGATAAAGAGGATGACCACCAAGTTGACCAGATATTAGCATTCGGTTTGCTATCCAGCCATGGGTGGTGGGGAAAAAGAAAAAAAGGAGGGTGAAGGGAGATAGAAAAAAAGGAGGGAAAAACGCATGAGCACGCAGGAGAAAACACACACACACACACACACACACACACACACACACACACACACACACACACACACACACACACCGGAAGATTGTCCTGGCGACAAGAGAAGCTGAACAAGAACAAGCTTCGCTTGGTCACGCACGCAAATTTTTGCTTTGCATTCGAAACTTGTCAAATTTGTTTCCTTCTATATTTTGCTGGCGCCTGCCCATCACGAGGAATGGCAGTTTATAATATTTAATCATAAAAGTAATGAAGGCAGGGTAAGCAAAAAAATTCACATATTTAAAGAAATAGAATGACGTGCTTTTGGCCATAAGCTAAAATAAATAAATAAACAAATGAAAACGCCACTTTATAAATGAAAAAAAAACAATATTCCGAATACATGGATAATTTCTAAACATGCTCCACGAGCCGGTTATTTCGCTCCAAGAACGTTTGAGAGGGCTTCAGCACGGTAGCACTTCTATAATATTGAATTAAAGTAGACCATCCGTTCGTTTGTCCATCCATCCTTTCAACAATCCCTCCATTCATTCCATTCTATTCCACCCAATCCAATCCAGTCCATTCCATCCAATCCATTCAATTCAATCCAATCCATCCATTCCATTCCAATCCTATCCATCCCATCCAATCCATTCATTCCATTCCAATCCATTTCATTTCATTCCAATCCATTCATTTCATTCCAATCCATCCATCCATCCATCCATCCATTCCATTCCAATCCATCCATCCATTTCATTCCAATCCATCCATCGATTCCATTCCGATCCATCCATCCATCCATTCCATTCCAATCCAATCCATCCATCCATTCCAATCCATCCATTCCATTCCAATCCATCCATCCATCCATCTATTCCAATCCATCCATCCATTCCATTCTAATTCATTCATCCATCCATCCATTCCAATCTAATTCAATCCAATCCAATCCATCCATTCATTCCATTCCATTCTATTCCATTCCAATCCATCCAATATATCCATCCATCCATCCATCCATCCATCCATCCATCCATCCATCCATCCATCCATCCATCCATCCATCCATCCATCCGTCCATCCGCCCCGCCGCGGTGGTCTAGTGGCTAAGGTACTCGGCTGCTGACCCGCAGGTCGCGGGTTCAAATCCCGGCTGAGCGGCTGCATTTCCGATGGAGGCGGAAATGTTGTAGGCCTGTGTGCTCAGATTTGGGTGCACGTTAAAGAAACCGTGGTGGTCGAAATTTCCGGAGCCCTCCACTACGGCGTCTCTCATAATCATATGGTGGTTTTGAGACGTTAAACCCCACATATCAATCCATCCATCCATCCATCCATCAATCCATCCATCAATCAATCCATCCATTTCATTCCAGTCTATCCATCCACCCATTTCATTCCATCAATCCATTCCATTCCACCCATCCATCCATTCATCCGTCCATCAATCCGTCCACCAGTTCGTCCACACGAGCACAGACACTAGGTTCCATGTCATATTTCACGGGCTTTCGTTACAAAAAGAGAGAAGTCACTATGCAGCATGTACACCGGCTTAAAATATTGGTTCGGTTGTTTTTCAATGTCATTTACGACGTAACAAAATGCGCTTGACCTTAAGGTGAATATTCGTGACTCAGTATTTCATCCTATTGAAATAACTGATTAAGCACAATGTGAAAAAAAAAAACACCCACGAGTGCCTCATAACTACAAAGCATATGCCGTTGCTTTCCTTCAGCTGCGGTTTATTATTCTTCTTTAAGTCATTTGTTTTTGGTACACAAAACACAATTTCATTGCTGTTCTACCCACTTTACCACATAAATATGGTCGCGTACAGGCGGAGGAAGAAACATGCTCCCCGAAGGAAGGGTCTTAGGATGCGATGGTCTGAAGTGGCATGACAAATGCAGGCTCAAAGTCGGCAACACGGGCCACAATATTTGTATAGGTGTACAAATCTTCGTAGCTTAAGTGCAAGCTCAACAAACACTGTATACTTGTGCGGCAGCCTTCTTTTGTGGACAAAATTAGAAATGGGTTGTGGAAATGTTATAAAGTAAGAGGAAACCACGTAGGATGTAGCAGCGTCAGTAATTTACAAAGTGCGATAGATCTACACCACGAATTTCCACTGGGAAATGGCATAAGTTACCTGTTTTGTGCGTAACTTTCTCCTTTTGTAACCAATCAGCCAACGTAAACGTATAGCATCGGAACGTGCATATCACTTTCAGCATACATTCGTCGGTTCACATCCAACTTATCTTAGTAAAGTCATCCTAGCGAAACGTGCATGACTGTGTTGTGTCTTTTACTTTCTTGTATTTTCGTTCATTGCCAAGTTTGTTCCGGTTGGTAGACAGATTACACAATCGATGCACTCTTCGTCCGGCAAGGTATATCTTTAAGCACCCCCCCCCCCTCATAGGTACTTCCTATCAAGTATTCCAACGCCTTACCATGTAGGCGTGCGATTATTCTGCGAATATCTCCGCATTCGCCGATGGGATGGCGTCGCTATAAACCTTGGACACATGTACGCCGACCAAGGCGCCTCGATGTTTATGAACCGCCGTGGTGCAGCCGATGATCCAAGGCCACAGCAGTGAGCGTCAGTTCCTCGTCCGAGATATGAATCTGACATCAATACGCGTGCGCAATCGATCGTTCAGGTGTAAGCCAGTGGCGAGGTCACACCTCTGGATGAGCTCGGTGTGGCCTCGCGCAAGCTGATTGAATGTGCTCGGGCTTGCGCCTTCGCTATGTGGCTTTCCTTTTGTCCACTACACCCGAAGGGCAGTGTACGACCTTGATGACAGACTGAAAAGGGCCTTTATCGCGGACTGGGCAGCTCTCTACTATAGTGGAGGAATAATAAGGAACGATAAGTTGCGCAACAAGCAGGAAGTATTATTATGCACGCAAGATGACCCCGTATGTCCAAACGATGCGGTACAAAGAAGCTGTTCGACGGGCAAATGTGGCTTACAAGCTGCTGTACGAGGAACGCCAGAGGCTTGGGATTTTATGTTGCTACTTGGGATTCTTTAGATTTGACGTGAATGTACCGCACGAGCGCGCTTCTGTCGCTGCCAAGCTCCGTATTTGAACTGAGAACTTCTTGCTCGACAACAGTGTGTCATCTCCGTTGCACCATGCGCGGCTGTGGCTGAGTCACACCAATGAAAACGTAAGAAGTACTCCAAACCCTTGAACACCCTATCGAATAAGATGGAAACGAAGGAATGTACACGTCATGTATTCTTTCACTGATGATTGATTGATATGTGGGGTTTAACGTCCCAAAACCACCATATGATTATGAGAGACGCCGTAGTGGAGGGCTCCGGAAATTTCGACCACCCGGGGTTCTTTAACGTGCACCCAAATACGAGCACACGGGCCTACAACATTTCCGCCTCCATTTCTTTCACTGATGAAAAGTTCTACCACTACTAATACTAGCGTCACACGGGCACTTTCTAACGCGATTAGGGCTGATCGGGATTAAGATAGGTCCAGATAAAGTGCTGCAATACACGTTCACCTTCAATCGTGATCACGCCCGATAAGAATCAAGACGGCCACGATGAGCCCATCGTGATGAGGTTCTCAGATCGCGATTTCACTGACGTATGAGCCTATATAGTGCGATGCGGATTAGTTTGGACCACGCAGCAGCGACCATTGTCGATCGCGATCAATTAGTTCGATCAGGTTTGACGCCGATCATGATTGCAAGTGTCCGTTTTACACCGCTATAAAAACCTACTTGTAGTACTTATCACGCTTGTGTGCGAACGATACGAAGCATTTAAAGACAGGAAGTTAGTACAATTGCAATAGCTCTAAGCGATGGTGAGAAACTGAGTTTTGTGTGTTGCTCATCCTGACGTGAAACAGGAGGAAGTGGGGGGGGGGGACCTGATAACAATTAAGCTGGGAACTTCCAGCAAGCTCAAGTTACCGCAAGAGTTGCATTGTGGTAGCATTAGCTGCTCGAAGTACCGGTTGCTTTGGTCTATTATCAGTGAGATCAATTAAATCATATAGAAAAGCGTGGATAACTTATGAAAACAGACATGACGGCGCTAGTTCGAAAGCAGCCCGGAAAAGAAAGAAGATTGTATCGATTCATTTCGCATATATAACGGAAATAGGCAGCCTTTCAAAAGAAAGAAGACAAAACAGCCGATTGTCCCGTCTTTTTTTTATTTTCCTTTTCACAAATTCTGCTTTCTCACAATGCATGACACCGTGGTGTTTTGAGTGATTCTGCTATTGATTGATATGTGGGGTTTAACGTCCCAAAGCCACCATATGATTATGAGAGACACCGTAGTGGAGGGCTCCGGAAATTTCGACCACCTGGGGTTCTTTAACGTGCATTCAAATCTGAGCACACAGGCCTACAAATTTTTCACCACCATAGGAAATGCAGCCGCTGCAGCCGGGATTCGAACCAGCAACCTGCGGGTCAGCAGCCGAGTACCTTAGCCAACTATATAGACCACCGGGGCGGGGCGAGTGATTCTGCTAGGAACAGACTAACCAACTCACCTTTGGTCCGGTCGATTTTAAGTTGCATGATGCCCACATTTAGCCATGTGCTATCGTACGGCCCCTTAATTCTACACTTTTCGTGGTCATCCTATAGCTTCGTGCAGCTGCTATAGGCAGTTTTGTTGCTTCTTTTGTATTTTACAATCGCGTCTACTTGTACGGAGCTTAATTGTTCACAGCACTTAGTGCGAAACTGCATGTGCAATGGCACCCACACATTTTTTTCGTGAATGCGTGCACTTGCAGCACCAAAAGTCGGAGATGTATACAATCACAATGCGTAAAATAGTATCCACGAACCGCTCACTTCCTGCATCGTGGCTAACTGCAGCGGCACTAACGCAGAAGAAAAAGATGAGGGGACACTCGGCGCGTGTGTGTCCGTTTCTTCTTCGTCGGCGTCCGTCGCGTCGTTCCGACCACCCTGAGTGGATAGGTGCCAATCATACAACGATAATTATCATGATCAGCATGATCATCATCATCATCATCAACGATGAATCTATACCAAATCGCCCGTCTGCGTGTTTAAAAAACGCACGCAATGGGCGACAGAAGAACAAAATGCAGACATGACGATTCAAACGAAGCGCACTCCGTGTGCCTCATTTCATCCTAATGACATTGTGTATATCTGAGATGTGCCCGTCTCCGTTCTGACGGCAGACGAACAGGCCCAAGGTATGGTCTTAACGAAATGCACGTTTAAAGTTCCGCAGTTATACGAACGATGCTTTCCTATACTCCCCACCATTATGCGGAAAGGTCAGCCAAGTCTTCGACGTAGAGAAGAGGGGAAAAAAAGCCGTAAAGAGAAAACAAGAAAACACGTGGTCTTGCGACGATGACGCAACGAACGTTCCGACCGGCCACAGCTCATGGAAAACTAGTAGTGCACAGGGCAAGAGTCCAGCGCGAAATAAAAAGACGAAGAAGACGGCGAAGACGACGAGCCTTCAAGGCCAGCCGGTGTCGATCCAGATAGCCCGGTCGGTCGGCCCGCGATCCTCCTTTTAACTCGGCCAAGACGGTACACGATCCCCCGGCAGCATGCATTTTTTTGGCGCCACACTGCGAGCGGCATCTCTTCCCCTTATTACTCTGCCCTCCATTCGGCCTTTACCAGAAGAGATTCCCGGCAGCAGAAGGCGCGTTGCTGCTATCGGACGTCCTGCATCGGCGAGGAAGCGAGCGTGCTCGGCAACGTCAATGAGCTGATCGGCCGCTCCGCAGTCCACAGCTACGGCCGTGTCTCGACACATACGCGGTGCAGTAGCGTGTATGCGCGGATGAAATTGGCCCCTTCGCGAGGCTTGTGGCCCCGAGAACGTGAGCGACTTTGCGCAGGGCCCCGGCAGCAAGCGCGTTCGGTCCAAGCTTGCGTCTTGTAGGCCCTGCAGTCGAACCAGGGCCAATGAGCGGCAAACCGGGAAAGTGCGAGGCGATAGAAGGTTCCAAGGCAAGCGCACGCCGTTTATACGTGTACTCTAAATTCGTATACTTTCTGACAGCAAGGTCAGCTTTCGGTTCGCACTATTTGTCCCGAGTCCAATCACAGGAGATTCCATATATGCACACAAATTTTACGGCATCGCGTTTTCTGTGATGAGGGAGGTGCCGGCCGCCATTCGATGGAGGTTGTAAGTGCAATAGGCCTGTGTACTGTTAGATGAAAGTGCACGTTCTCTCTCTCTCTCTCTCTCTCTCACACACACACACACACACACACACACACACACACACACGCACACACACACACACACACACACACACGACGAAATTACTACGCGAGTTTACTTAATTTATTTTCTCGCCATTGTGCTTGCCATTGAGGCTGGTAGCAATTAAGGCCGCGAGATTAAATGCATCATAAATATTGTCACATCATGCGCGGCACTCATGCTGTGGGCTGCTCTCCCGTAGGTAGGAACGATTTATAACTTTGACGTCGAAACGGTTAAATTTTCGTGTTTGTGCACTTGCAAAGCTTGAAAGTAACCGTTTCGAGTCTTACTTCATACGAATGATTCACAGAACGAAATTAGCCTCCGTACCTTTCCAGACGAATTGTGAGAATTTACATATTTTAGCCGCGAAATAACACTAACACAGAGTTTGTGTTCTTTCACGGCTAAAATATGTCTTATTGAACTTCTCAGCGCAAAAACTTCCGACAAGTAACACAAAAGACGAGGACGAGTGCAGACTTTCAACTAAAATTACTACTACTACGACGCACATATATATATATATGTTACAAAAAGGCGATAAGATCACTTGCTTAGAAAACACAAAAACAAAAAACACAAAACCAAACGTCCAAAGAGCCTTTTTCGTAACATATATACATGTGCGTAGTAGTAGTAATAAATTTAGTTGAAAGTGTGCGCTCGTCCTCGTCTTTTGTGTTACTTGTCGAAAGTTTTTGCGCTCAGAAGTTCAATAATGCATTACCAACAAGCCCAATCCCACACTTTACTTCAAAATATGTCGTTAAGCAAGTACCAACTAGGCCAACGAACAGCCTTGATACGAATTGTCCGAAAGATTCAATAGGGTTGTTTGAGAGACAAAACGAAAGTCATGTGACACATGTTTGATATTTCTGGTAAGGGCTCAGCTGAAATTTTCTTGCTACATGAGCCGCAAGTACATGTAAAGAAAAGCACCCACATGTACACACAACACCACGCTGGCAAAACGCTACAATAACGCCGACAGCATGTCTTACGCAATCATCGCAAACCTGAGTTGTTCCATTGTGAAAACTCGGTCCCGCCAGCCGACGAGAACTGAATGGCGCAAATGCGTTTTCGGGTATACAACGCGCACTCAAACCAGGCGTCATTGTTGCTTGTATAGGAAACCGCGCTCTTATTTTCGCACACTCCGCCAGTGCGATGCATAAGGTCGACCAATGCCACCGGTTCTAACTACAAAGCTTGGAGAAAATGGCTTCAGCACACAGTTCACCGTAGATCGCAATCCGGAGTAAGCGGCTGTTCTTGTCAAGCTGTGACTTGTGACAAGTATGATAATGCGAGGCCACGATTGTCTAAGGCTTCATAAGAATTTTAGGGGCGAAGCTTCTTATAGCGGCAACCCATTGGTCCCTCGTAACCGTTGTAGTAGTTTGTAGTAAGTATAACATTTTGACCTCCAAGGTGGTGCCGGTGAGAGATTTCTTCTGTGCGTTGTTGAACAATAAAAAATAGCGCTCAATGTACATGCCAATGGCTGTTAAAGGGGAATGAGATACAGAAGCATTCGGCTTCTATTTAACGCGCACGCTACGATCCCCATCAGCAGCCATTGGCATGTACATTGAGCGCTATCTGACAAGAAAGGGTTGCTACGTTATACTCGCTGGGTGTAACTTCCTTAGTTTTAGAAAGGTTTAGCAAGCGTTGAGCCGCAGTGCCATGAATACAATGAACTAGTATATACCATGAACTCGAGGTGGTTAAAGGTAGGAAATAGATACGAAGCGCAAGCCGTAAGAAAGTAAAAGCCGAATTCTCCTGTCTCTCATTTCCCATTAGCAGACATTGGCATGTACATTGAGCACTATCTGACAGGAAAGGTTGCTACGTTATACTCGCTGGGTGTAACCTCCTTGGTTTTAGATAGGTTTAGCGAGCGTTGGGCCGCAGTGCCATGAATACAGTGAACTAGTATATACCATGAATGAACTCGAGGTGGTTAAAGGTGGGAAGTAGATACGAAGCGCAAGCCGCGAGAAAGTGTGCGTGTGCCACCTCTCATTTAGTCCTTGGAATGTCCGCTGAATGGCGGTGCTTCTATATGGGGAATATATGATGAAAGGTGCGAGATGGTGGTACTTGGAGTGTTGAATAGATGGACGAACGGACACACAGACAGATGCATGGATGTACGCGTGAACGGACGCAGGGGCGGATGCATGGACGAACGCCGGGACGTACGCACGAACAGACGCACGCACGGACGGGCGGATGGACGCATGGACGGTCACACAGGCGGACGCATGGACGGACGAAAGCAAGAATGAATGGTCGGACGAATGCTTCGCCCCACTCTCCGTCATTCACTCCGTGGATATGCTGCCATTTTCTTTTACGTTCACTTATTTCACCGATAAATTAAAGGGACATTAAAGTGAAACTTTGGTTCACTTTAATTAAAGTGAAGAATTGGTTTATGCTCCAAAAGTATTATTTTATAGCTTCATATTGCCAGTATAATTCCTCAATCAAATGCTCACTATCAGAATAGAAATGTAAGTCTCTTCAATTCTATAATTAGCGTCGAATATCAGCATCTGATTGTGAAATAAACGACACCAAGCGTGCTCTTTTTTTTTTGTCTTCGGGTCACATTGATTTAAAAAAGGTACGTAAAACTTGTATGCTGGTATAGAAGCTATATCAAGATCAATAAATGCACTGTAACATAATTGCGGAGACATTGACTAGTACATTCTAGTACAAATATGAATCTACACATCAATGCTATATGCTGTGAGTAACAAACGAGAAAAAAAAGTCTGACATGATGGCGGTCAAATAAGAAAAAATAATATATGGAAGGCCATTGCATCCGGTTGTAAGTACAACGACTCTTTCTCTGATCTTGGTACCATTTCAAGTCTTCATTCCTTGATAATCTGCATGCGAATATCGCAAAAGCTAAATCGAGGTCTTCAAGCTCAGTTTTCCTTCGACCAGCCAAGTTTTCACAAGTATTATTGTTGATTATTTCATTAGAAGAAAACACGCAGCGTTCATCTACTCGCCCAAGAAAGACATCTTCAATTTAGTTTTATTCTTCTCATTCGATTTGTTGATCCTCCCCCGCCCCCCTGCAAAGACTTTATGCACCTAACTCGACTTTGCATTGCCTCTAAGATCGGAGGCGTTGCAGGATTTTTGCATCTCATCTGGTTTGGCATGCAATGGACAAAGCCGCATGTACCCACACGTTGCCCTTCACTTTCTCATCTTTTTCTTCTCTTTCAATACCCTCACCCCTTCCCCCAGTGCAGGGTAGCAAACCGAAAGTGCGTCTGGTTGACCTCCCTGTCTTTCATTTTTTCCATTCCTCCTCCTCCTCCTCCTTCTCATCCGCCTTCTCCTCCTCTGCGATTGGGTCACATTTCATAAAGCAACGACGTCATGATGACGTCGCAAATTTTCGTGATCTGTGACGTGATGATTTCGTCATATATTGAGTGACGTCATCATGCCATGACGATTTATTGCAACACTCTTGTTGACGCCACTGACGCCGTGGATTAATTTCGCATTCGGTGAGGCATCTAATTCTTTCACCCTAAATGTATTGGTCGCTCCATTTCGAGGGTCTACTTGACCGCACGTCTGAACGCCTGACCGCTTAAGTGGGTCCTCGCGCTAAGCTTTGGCAGTGCTGCACGCTACAAGTGAGTGAGTGAGAGTGGGCCGAGCAATACGGTTCGCCAGTCGATGTGGTCAGCGTATAGGCCGCTGATCAAAGAGCCCCGGAGGTCAGAAAGGTTTCTCGGTCAGAGAGAGGTCCTTTGTCAACAGCCTCGTTTCACGTTATGGCTACGTGCTCAACGAGCTCCCTCCGAGGATTCGGTGACCACCACAGCGAACCTTGCCCTACTCTCGCAAAGCAAACGCAGGTCATCCAGGATGCCATCCGCTAGTTTACTTTTATTGCCGCACATATATGATATCGCCGCGACCCAGCCACGAATTTCTTCTGTTTATCATATTTTTCTGCTAGAGGTGTTCTTTAAAACCGTTCGTTCGGTGTTTCACTTGGGATACATCGAGTCTGCTTCTGCGTTGCACTCGTATATAGCGCGACGAACTTTGTACTTATGTATCAATATTCTCTTTCGCAATTTTTCGAAAGCAAATGATATTTCACGCATGTATGGCTGAACGTTCGCCGTCTGAAGAAGCGAGTGCGCCGTCGTGTTTATTATTACTTGCATTCTTTCTCCCATTCAGTCCCCATTCAGAAAGACGATCCAAATTAGCACCTCTTGTGCCACACCGTAACTGCATAAGCTCTCGAAACGATTGTACAAACAATGAATCGAGTGAGCGCGCCAGTTCGCACGCACGCAATCTCCCCCACCCCTTCCCCACACACACGCACATGCGCATGCAAACAAATAAGAAAACCTCACAGGGTCTGTTGTATGCGTTCACCCAAGACGACTCGATCTTTTTCTTCCCAATCAGTTCATTTACCTCTCCCCCCCCCCCTTTTCCGAAAGGTTTCGGCACCCTTGGCTCAGTACTGTCTCCATGGTCAGCTCACCTTTGACCAAGCAAGGATGTCATGGGACGTCACAACAACGTCATAAATTTGGCTATCTATGAAGTCATGTTGACGTCATCACATAAATATTGTGTTTTCATCCCTCCTCTATTAACGCCACCGACATGGGACGCCGAAGCAGAACGCCTGTAAATAATACCTTCTGATGAGACATCTAAGCCTTTCGACTTAGTAAACGACTGCCTTTGCTTCACCCTTTGAGACGACTGAACATGGATGGTTAGCTTTCATGTCTACATTCTGAAGAAGCGTGGTGTTTCGACCCTTCGCGGTATCTAATTGCTGTGGGGAAAGCAGACTGAGAGAGACAAAACTTCATTGTTTGTCTTTGCTGCAATCAAGGGAGCCGGGGACCGGGAGACTAGCCTCACCGGAGCCCCCTGCCCCTCCTCCTCAGACAGGGAGCAGTCATGAGATGGAAAGTAGAATAACAGGGCGAAGGACTCTGGTCCGGTACGTGGCGGGAGCGGGTGGTATATGTGCAGTCGCTTGTCCATGTCTGTGAGGTATATAGAGTATACCCTGGAGACCTGGCTCGATTCCCGGTACTCATTCTGTGAGCGGACAAACATTTCCACTCGCGTAATTGGTCGAGACACGTGCGCATGTGCCCCGTTTGTGACGTACACGCGAGTCTCGACTAATCACGTGCCGTAAATATGTACACGTTCGCTCTTTTATATATAGAACGTTTACAAGATCACGTTTCTGGCTCTGACTGCGGACGCAGGATAGCAGTTTTCACTAAGTGACCGTGGGTGGTCTCTGGCAGGGGACTACAGCAGGCACGTTGGCGTGGAGCAGTGACACAAAAGACGTTTCCGTGTTCCACGCATTACCTCACTACAGGCAGAAAACCACTATTCCCTCCCGTGGTAGTTGCCCATTCGACCGTTTGCGCATACCGACAATTCAGGGCCGTGCCGATACGTACCATCGCGGACTCTTGGACGGGACAATATCGCATGAAAGGTGGAGCGGCATCCAAAAGAATGGGACCAAAAACGATTCTCGTGGCGTTCAGCGGTGCTTCTGCAAGCGTTGCAAAACACTGCTGCACCTTCTTCGTGCTTCCACAATGAATCAAAACGTTTAGTCGCCATCGAACAAACCAGATATGTTTGCCTCGACTAACTTCACGAAAGCTGTTTACGCTTAGTCATATGAGTTCATCGCCAGTTCC
Source organism: Rhipicephalus annulatus (assembly GCA_013436015.1). Taxonomy (NCBI): domain Eukaryota; kingdom Metazoa; phylum Arthropoda; class Arachnida; order Ixodida; family Ixodidae; genus Rhipicephalus; species Rhipicephalus annulatus. The sequence continues at coordinate 103,088 of WOVY01004905.1, forward strand.
CGAAGCCCGTTTTATTTGCGTCACACTACGTCTAAAAAAAAAACATGTCTTCGCCAGGACGACGTCGCACACTACGCGTGGATGTTAGCAATTAAAGAAGTGTGCCCTGAAATCGACTCTTCCTTTGTGCTTTCTGGAAGTGTATTTCTGAAACTATTCGGAAAAGAATAGTTTGAACCGAGACAGGTGCACGAACGACGACGGTAACAGCCTTCGTCAACACATAATCTTCCTTCGCGAATGGGACTGAGCTTACGCAGTTTTCAGTGTCCTGTGTTTCTGCACCACCGTCATCCTTACGTACTAAACCCTCGATGGATCGTCAAGGTAAAAGAATAATGCGAAATTACACGTTCTCCCCGCAAGTCGACAGTGCATGCAGCGAACTGTGAGCATTCAAGCATATTTAGGTGTTCAGTTCAAAGTGTGTCATAAGGCTTGAAACCCGCATAAGTTCCAGCGCACTTTTAATGAGTGCGACTCAGGTTAAACAAATGGAACACGACCATTCAATTTCATCTGCGCAATTAAAAAAATGCGACTCACTATGTAAAAAAAAGCCAGCTTCGAAAAAGAAAAACAAAGCAGCTATGCACTATTGTTGCCAAGCCTGAAGAAACACTGGAGTTGGTCGGCCTTCCTTGTCCTTATTTTTATTTTTTAGTTATTTCTACCTCCTTTTATTCCTCTGTTTTGTTTCTTTCTCAGTGTTATTTTTTTTCTTTTTTTTTGGTGTCTCTATTTACTTTCCTTTATATTTTTGTCTATTCTGGGAGGAGCCGCCTGGCTGAGCATGGTGGGCCTCCAGTCCCGTCCAGCATGAGCCCCTTTTGGACCTCCCTCACTCACTCACTCACTCACTCACTCACTCACTCACTCACTCACTCACTCTGTTTATTTCTTTCTCTCTCTCTTACTCCATCTATTGTTTTCTCCCTTATGTTCTTTATTTCTTGCTCCCTATTTCTCGCTTTCTCATCGTTTTTATGGTGTTTTTTGTGCTTATTTCTATCGCTTTTTCTCTCGGTGTATTTTTTGCTGTCTTTTAATGTTTTTTTTTTCCTTTTTTCTGTTCATTTCTTTCTATTTACCCGATTTTCTTGCTTTCCACGTTTTCAGTTTTCCCTCTAGTTTTCTCTGTGCGTGTTTCCTTGCCCATGCGAGTCATTGCCTCCCACCCTTGACAAACCAGCGCAGCGGGAGAGTGCTCGCTGTTAACGCGAGATGGCACAACGCGAAAGAGCTACGCTGTTAAGAAAGTATAAGATGCTTTACCAGAAGCGGACAGAATGCCAAGTGAGAGAGGGGACATTGTGTGGCGAAAATTACAGACGAGGTTTTCCACAGACCCGTCCTCTACAGCAAGTGGCACCCAGAAGTATTAAGGTTACAGTGCGAATTCCGTGGTGAGGCAGCAAATTAGGTCCGCATGGTGGGAACATGTCCGGGTCGGCACGATAGCTCGCACACGGGAGTCATGGGAGGCTGTGCTCCACAGTCCGGACCCCAGCGTCAGCAGCACATCAGTCAAACCTTTGCTGCTGCCGTGGGCCAAGCAATTCTGGCTGACGGCTGGAGGCGACAGTGGAAGTGGAGTTTCTTCTGACGTCCCCTCACTGCTGTTCTAATAGAGCTTCTTTCTTTCTCTTTTTCTCAAGCTAGAGCTGCGCGCGAGGCCGGAAGTTTCGTGACGTAGTAGGGAAACTCATTGTTGGCAACCCAGCTTCACTTTGTCTACACGTCCAAGCCCGAAGTAAAATGGACGTTCTGAATACTGCCAATGAATATTTATTTATTTATTTACCCTCAAGGTCAACAGACATTACAGAGGGGAGATGTAAAAACAGCAAAACAAGTTCAAGTACAAGAGTACAAGAGGCAACGCAATGTTTTTGGTTATACAACAGCAGATTGAAACAAAACAAAAGAAAGAAAAAAATGAGAAATATCAAAATGGCATATAAGAAAATAGAAAGATACATTCTTATAAAAAATAAAAAATAACGTTTCTAAATATACAATGAGCATTGTTACACTTCAGTGCAACAGGTACAACAAATACAACAGGTAACAGTGAAATATTATTTTTAGAAATGTATAAGGTGAAATACTACGACCAGGTATTCAAAGAATTGGTTAATACAGTCACAAATGCGTCACGATCTCAAATTGTTACAAACGATTCGGGAAGGCAATTCCAATCGCGTAAAGTACGTGGTACGTATGATTGTCGAAATGACGGTTGTCGAAATGAAGTGAGAACTCTGTGTGTTTCGGTAACACTCCAATATCCCGTATACGCACCCGCAAGTAGGCTATGCATTTGTTTAAAAGACACAGGAGGCACGTGAAAACGCATTACAAGAAGTTAACCGGAGGCACGGTGTAAGAAATAAGAAACCATTCTTTTACACGGTGACCGGAGGCAATCGGGATCGGTGGGCGCTTCGAATATTCTGAAAAAGCATCGCGCCTAAATCAGATCAACGCGATTGCCTCGTTGCGCCAGTAATCCTTTTACGTCGGCGCGCCGAACACGTTCACGTGAAACCTTGCCTGGATGCATAATTCGACGAGGATATCGTATTGAGCGCAATCAGATGGAGAGATCCACTTCCGCGTTTTGGGCCTGATCTTACCTGCTATACGTGCCGCGCCGCAAAAACCAAACTAGTTTGCCGAGTTCAGCAGCTCACCTCGTGGTCTACTGGAGGCGCAAATTTTGAACACAGTTTACTACCACAGTTTCTGTGGCCAATGAGAGCATATTTTACAAATATGGGGGCTGTTTTTCCGGCCTTGAGTCCATTTATCAGATATACTGTGTTTAGTTTTGGAAAGATAATTCGACGCTGGCCGCTCTTTATTCACCGCAGGATGGCAGAAACACGAATGAGAGGAAAGGCAAGGGTGTTAACCACTTTGGCATAATTAATATGCTGCCCCGCCACGGTGGTCTAGTGGCTAAGGTACTCGGCTGCTGACCCCCAGGTCGTGGGATCAAATCCCGGCTGCGGCGGCTGCATTTTCGATGGAGGCGGATATGTTGTAAGCCCATGTGCTCAGATTTGGGTGCACGTTAAAGAACTCCAGGTGGTCGAAATTTCCGGAGCCCTCCACTACGGCGTCTCTCATAATAATATGGTGGTTTTGGGACGTTAAACACCACATATCAATCAGTCAATCAATCAGTCAATCATTAATTAATAACTAGATTGCTATCCTGCAAGGAATGTGGGGGGGGGGGACTTCGAAAGAAGAGTAAAAAAGAGGCTATACTGTACAGTTCGCTTTCTCTATAAACTGAACTGCCTACACATACAGACGGTGCCGCTAACGTTTTCTACAAGTTCTCCAACTTACCTTGCACACAGTGTGAAGGGACCAGAAGGCAACTTTCGGGAACGGTTTGATCGAAGTAAACAGCACGGAAGGCAAGGAAAGAAGGCACGGCAAGCGCTGACTCGCAACTGGCATTTCGGGGTGTGAAATGACGCAATATCTGCAATTCGTGAGCTAATGAATTGAAAATCGGAAAAAGTCCAACAATACCAAATAAACGGAATGGAAGAGCGGGATGCAACACATGGATCGCAACGTCGGGAATCGTATTATTTCAAAGAACCAAACGCTGGGCGTGTTGCACATTTGCATCACGGAGACAACTATATTGCGACTGTGTTCGTTGTCGCTTATGTTGCAAATTAAGTCATGAAAGTATTCTCTCCAGGGGTTTCTAAGGTTGGAATGTTGATTCCATCTTATCTGGTATGTTTCCGGAACAAGGCGTGCACTGTTAGCTTTTGTCCAAGTTGGATTTCCTCGAGGCGGTTGCGTTCAAACAAACAAACAAACAAACAAACAAACAAACAAACAAACGCACTCACACATACACACACAAGAACAAGCACGCACGCACACTTTGTGGAAGCATGCTTATCGAGCTCCTGGGTGCTGCGGAATAGGGAAGAAAGGTTTCAAAAATATATTGATGACAAAGGAATGCGCGGTTTAGCCGGGAAAATTTGGAGCTCACCAAAAAAAAAAAACACCTGCTGGACTCAGTATACTGGTGATTGAAAAAAAAATATTTTTGCGCCAGTTGAAAAATGAGCTCGCAGTTAATAAAATTTTCCATAGCCGTACTCGCAGCGTTTTCAACACGCGGCGGGTTTAGAGCCCCATGAAAGTTGTTGCAACAAAAAGAAAAAAGAACGCACAAAGATTCGATGGTTTATTCATGTCGAAAAACTTGCAAGCAATATCCTTTCTTGAGCGTGACGAGGGTTAGCGGTAATATAAAAATACGGCATTCTTCTGCCTCAACCACTGGCTGTCTTTCTTTTACGGTGACTTATTGCCAGCCAAGCGTCGACTAAACCACCGGAGTGCCTTTGCGGACGCTGTCAGCTGCTGCGAAGGATCGCAAGCGGTCCACAATGCGAAGATGAATGGTCGGCGTCTTTTATATTCTTGGACAGGAAGCGGCAGCCTTTGAACCCTATCTGTTGGCGCAGCGATGAAAAACGCGCTGTTGGCGTGCGGCCATATTTCTTAAACGCCGCGACTGTGAGAACGCTTAGTAAAAAAAAGTTCTTGCTGAAAAGATCCTGTGTCTCAAGTAATAAAAAATTGTTTGCTACCATTTCCAGCTCTCTTTCCTTTTCTCAGTCTCAATTTCTAAATGAACGATGGTATGATTCATACATTGTTTCGTATTCCTGACAAATGCTCAACTACCATACCCTGTATCATGAATGGCAGTGTCATCAACAAATAAAGAAATTAAGAAAAAAGATGAGGAGGATGGGAGGTCAAATGAAGAACGAAGGACAGGGAGGTTAGCCAAAAAAGCAATGGAAAAAAAAGTATATATATACACGAAAGTCGATCGATATCAGCCTCAGTTGCGCATTTATTTAAACGCACTGAGGACAACTTTTCGTGTAAGCAGAAGGGGCAGAAAAGAAAAATAGGAATTAAGACAATGGGAACCGCAAGACACTCAATACTATAAATGAATAAGCAAGTCTCTGAAAGAGCCATGGTGGAATAAAAAATAAATGCTTGAAAGG
>WOVY01004906.1:0-450655 GCA_013436015.1 Rhipicephalus annulatus
CAGATGACGCGATTCCCCACCCGACTCTGGGGAGTGGTCGGAACACATAATCTCAGTTCACAAACAAAATCTAAACGTGTCGCTAGAAGAGCAGGGACTCCTGCAGTCGACAGGCACCTGCTCTACCTGTGGGAGAGCAGGCGCCGTATGCTGAAAAGGTGAAAAAACCAGCGACTCAACCGGAACCTTCTCCGCAGATTCGATGCTTTAGGAGAGGAGGCAAATCAATACGCTAACGAAATTGCAACTGAGGGATTGATCCAGTTCTGCAGTTCACTACAAGACACTCTGAGCACTGCAAAAAATTGGGCCATTCTAAGGAACATGCTTGATCCAGAAAAATCCGAATCGGACACGAACAGGACACTACAACAAATAATGCATGATTCCGGGCACAGAGAATGAGTTTAATACAAGCACTTAAGGACAGATGCATAGGAGAGGATACCGATGGTTGCAGTATGTAAATGCAGTACACTGGTGCGAAAAACGAGAGACTCGACGCCCCAATCACCAAGGAAGAGATCTTTGCGGCTGCCTAAGCAGCCAAGAGAAATTCTGCCCCTGGTTCAGATCAAATCACAAATGCAATTATAAGGAACCTCAGCGATAAGGTCATAGAGGCACTGACAAACGATTTTAATGACAACTACTGGCTCAAAGGAAAAATACCCAAGGAATGGAAAGTAGCCAAAATTATTACGGTACTGAAACCCGGGAAAATGCCATCCCTGCAGTCACTCAGACCCACATCTTTGACGTCATGCATGAGAAAGCTTTTCAAAAGGGTTATTCATAATTGGCTCCAAAACTTTATAGAGGACAACGGCCTTTTTCCAGCCACTATGCTGGGTTTCCGCAATGGCCTCTCTATTCAAGACGCATTTCTTCTATTACAAGAGGAAGTTTGGGCTATATACCTACAGGGTGAAAACATCTTATACTAGCCCTTGATTTAAAAGGAGCATTCGACAATATCTCGCATAAGGTCATCCTTACAGAATTAAACAACATCAGATGTGAGACTAACACCTACAATTACATCAAGGCATTCCTCACAGAAAGGCGGTCTTCGATAAGCGTAGCACAAGTCAAGTCAGACGCTTTTGAGATGCCAAACAAAGGTACCCCTCAAGGAGCCATTCTCTCTCCTCTGATCTTCAATTTTTGCCAAGGTAGGACTCACGCGAGCTTTGGATGAAGTTCCGCAGTTAGTATACACTCTCTATGCGGATGATATCACGCTATGGGCAACGCGTGGATCTCTGGCTAACAAAAAACAGACACTTCAAGAGGCTGCAACAGCAGTTGAAAGCTTTGCGAACGCAAGCGGGCTCAGCTGTGCTCCAGAAAAATCTCAAATTATCCGGGTACATGGAAAAAGATACAAAAGTAACGGAAGCATCGACATACACATTGAAGGTGGGAAAGTACGTGAGGTAACCGTCGCACGTGTTCTGGGTTACTGGGTTCAAAGTATGGACGAGCAAACCATACAACAAAGATATTAAAATCAGCCACCAAACAAGTCGCCCGAATGATCCATAGAATAACATACCACATACAGGGAATGAAGGAAGGAGGCACAATGAATTGGTACAGACACTTGTACAGGGTAAGGTTACGTATAGTCTACCTTTAGATGTGTTAAACAAATCAGAAGAAAAAACCATCGAGCCTATAATTAGAAGCGCCTACATAGTGGCCATAGGTCTACCGGTAAGCACACCAACCCAAAAGCTTTTGGACCTCTGTATATATATAAAACATACCCTGAGCTAAAGACAGCGGTACCGACTGCGCAGAGAAATCGTCTAAGTAAAACGAAAGTGGGGAGAGAGATACTTGCTAGGGTGGACTTTCCGCCATAACCCCAGAAGCTGGATGAGGTGCTTGTAGAAATCCCGGATACCGTCTGCAGGAAGATCTCGATCCCACCGCTGCCCAAGAACATGAACGTAAAAACAAACAGAAAGCGCAGAGAGGATAGAGTGCGATGGCCCCGGAAAATGTTAAAAAAATAAATAAAATGTTTTGTATGTGGACGCTTCGAGGTACAACTTTAAACGGTCAGTTGCATCAGTACTTAGCAACGACAACTGCATGGTGACATGTGCTTCGCTTCACACGTCCTCGATCGCCAAGACGGAATGCTTTGCCATTGCCCTTGCAATCAAAGCGCAGGAACAAAGAGATGAACCGCAGACAACTGTCATTTCTGACTCGCAGGGAGCGTGCCGTTTGTTTTTAAGAGGCCACCTTCCGACAAAAATAAACAAATTCCTAGGCGGGAGATTAACGAACAAATACAGGCTAGTCTGGTGTCCAGGATACGCAGGCCTGGAGCGGAACGAAAGTGCCGACGCTTGTGCTCGAGGGCTCACGAACCGAGCAGAGCTTCGACAGCACATTCAATCCTTTGAAACACTCCAGGAGGAAGCTATCAAGGAGGATAATGACCCATCCAGAATGGCCCCTCGCTAAATTCTTGCTAACCAGCGAGGCATGCGACAAAAATACAGCGCTCCCCACAAATATTTAGAAGGGGGGGACGTGATTGACTTCTGCAGAATTCAAACGGAAGTCTTCCCCAATCTTCAAAGATTACGGAAAATTTTTCCAACGCTGTATGGGCATGCGTGTCCGTGGTGGGGCGGCTCGCCATACCTCTACCACATTTCGTGTGGATGTCTAAATCGACCACCAAATTAGATACCTTTTTAGGTCAGTTCAACCTTTGTAATACTTTCGAGCAATGGGAGGCACAGCTTGCCAGCTCTCACCCAAAGGTGCAGCTTGCACTTCTGCGTCACATCAGGCAGGCGGCGGCAGCCAGTGGAGCCCTGGACTTGGGGCCTCACCCATCAAGCTCATGACCCCTGTCCCAACCCTTGCAAATAAAGTTTTTCCTTTCTTCCTTCCTTCCTTTTCGTGGCAGCAATTTGGTAAAAGGGCACTGTCTGCTCAGCCATGTAGCCGCTGCGAAGCAAGTTGTAGCAGATGACGCCGTCCTCGTCAGAGCGAAGTGTTTTTCGCAAGTGAAAGACGACGCTGTTTATGACATGGAGTTAGAGGTGGGTACAACTTTCTGTACGTTCATATTTATATACCTGTTTTATTTGGTTTACTGTGTGTACTATGCCTTATGTTTGTTACTGAATGCATGGGTAAGGCCGCTTCTCGTGCTTTAGGTTAAGTGGTTCTCACGCTGTGACTGCTATTAGTTGGGAAAACCTTAATTTACTAGCACCCATCCGAGTTATCGTGCGATATATACACAACACTTCAAAAATAATTGGTCTATTAGGGGCTTCTTTCCGACCCACAACAAACATTGACATCTATCTCGCGTGTCCTTCCTTGAATTATTACCGTTCTCATCGCGGGTACTTCGAGTTCACGAACAGCGTGCGTACCCATGATGAGCGCCCAGCTTTCAGAGAAACTTTTTTTGTCTAATCTGCGGAGGAAGAGCGTACTGCTATAATGACATTTCATCTTGGTCACTATCGAAAATGCACTGTGTTTTATGGACTGTACCTGCACACTCAGTAACAACTAGTTCACTGTATCTGTTAAAGAACGTGTAACAACGGCTAATACATTTTTTTCTTTTTTTTTCGTAGTTGTCGTGGTCCTGCCCACTGAAGCGGGAGCTTCGCATCTCAAGCGGCAAGGGTAGTTGCATTGCTGGCGTCACTAGCGATTCTAAATCACTTGAAAGCGTGTCATAGACATCGAGGAAAACGGAGTTCTCTTCATCTTGCATTGCTTGGTCATCTTAAGCAATACGTTGCAGCACAGCCTGCTCCACGAAATTTTTTTGCTTATCTGGCAGCCCTCACAGAATTACGCTTCCACCTAAGCGAAATACGGTTGTTGCAGAGATTAGATCGTGCCGTCCACAACAACGTTTATACGTCGCAGTTTTTTTATTCAGAAATGGTACGGTGATCAACATTGAGCATATCTGTAGTGCGCCAGATGATAATAATTTTTTATCATCTTCACGTATAAAATATACAAGAAGCCTGAAACTGTGTATACGTTTAAGGGTTTTCCGTGATCCTGTTAGTAACGCCTTACCTTCACAAAATAAAACAAGTGCTGTATATGAAATCATACTCTATGAAAACATGTACGATGGGAAAATGCCCCATGAAAAAAAAACTAGCAATTGTGTCCATCTGTGTGCACAGAAACATTTCATGCGAGAACTTCATGGAGATAGCCACGTATGGAAACTTATTAATCAAACATTTTGCATTGTCTGGTGCTTGAATCATTTTTACTTTTTATGAGAACTATCATAAAAAGCAATGTACTTTATTCGACGCACTGCTTTAATTCATTCCTATCGACTGCTTTTTTCGTACCATTTGTTTGAATCGGTAGCATTTCACTGGTGGAATCGACCCCTTCGTGTTTGCATGGCTAATGTGACAGTTGACGATGCAGCAATAGTTCCCCCCTTTCTGTTGGGGTGACATCGCGGAACGAGGGCCAGTTCACGTTCAGCGCGCGCTTCGCAAATGCATGGAAGCCAAAAGGAGCGGAAGGGCCGCTACACGATATTGGTATGCGCTTTTTCTGGCAGGGGAAAGGCATGCGCTGGCGTCGGCGTGCTAATTTGAGCGGTTCACCCCTGTCGCGGCAGACATGCGCGAAGCGTCCACGACGTCTGCCCCGCGAACGCGTTCGGCTTCTGGCCGGGCAAGTGGCCAAGTTGGCCGAAGGCCGCGTTCAGCCGCAGTGGTAACAGGCACCCGTTGATCCGGCGGCGAAGCTGAAAAGGAGGTGTCCGCAGCAGCGGGGGGCGAGGAGGTGCACGTAGAAGAAGTCCCGCCAGCGCCATCTTGCAGCGAAATTTGGGGAGGATGGCCACCACTTGGCCTGGCATATTGAATAATTCGGCGAGCTGAGCCGCCGTCTTGCATCGGACACGACGACACGGCGTCGACTTGTAGCAACGCGCAGCAACGCGCAGTCGACGCACTCCTTCTCTCTCGCTACGTAGAGCGCCTTCTGTAGGGAGAAGTCTTTCCCCATCTTAAGAAAAGTTCTTTTGAGGTGTGGCAACGCGATGCCTGAGACGCTCTGATCGAAGGCGGGGATATCGCGTGCCACGCCGAATTCTCAAAGCTTGGCTACTTGGCGTACTTCTTGAATAAATTCGACCACCGACTGGTCTGGTACCTGAAGCAGAACTTTGAAGTGGACGCGCAGACATGCCGCGTGTGGTTGAGGGTCAAATAGTTCATTAAGCATCGCAAGTGCTGCGTTGTAGGCACTCAGCGTCGTCTCCTTGGTTGGCTGGTCGGCTCCCGGCTGCTGCTCATCTTCGGCGGTGCGTAGGTAGGTGTTGAGTACCTCGACGCCCAAGGCGCTGAGGAGCAGCGCCTTCGTGTGCTCCGGCGTGGCGTCCTTGGCAGCGGCGTCGATGTAGACCTGTAACACAGGACGCCACTGCTTCCATGAAATAGGCGGTACACCGGGGAGGCGGTGGGATAGCCGGAGGCGGAGGGATAGCCGCGTTCATGATTGCCGAAGACAGCGTCGAGAAGGCAGTTCAGGAGAGACGCGCGCGTCGGTAGGCCTCGCGACCCGACTAGCACGGAAAGTGCAGAAAAGTAGAAATGGATGCTGGAGATATAGTGCTGGTGGGACAGCTTGCACGTGTGCTGAGTCGACAGCACAAAGAAGAAGGCTGGATGCCCACCTTACCGCCTGATGCTAGTGGATTGCAGATCCTCGTCGTGAAAATGTAGTATTGTGCGTCGGAAGTGACGCATGGAGAACCCAGGGCATGGCACTGAAGCGCTGGCCGACAAGAAATACGCAGCAGCAGGTAGCCAAGCAAGAACTGTTTTATTATGTACAATGCCGCGCATGTATACACGGGGTACCGCCCCCAAGGGCGAAAATATTTTACATGAAACCAGAACTAGCTTGGTATGAAACCAAAACACACCACAATAGCTTCGCGCAAGAGTGTTGGAAAAGGTAGGTGCACTCGCGATCACTGAGAGGCCGAAAGATTACAGCTCTTTCCGTACAATTGCCCAGATCATAGCACGCAATGAGGGATCAGTCGTGGCGGTGTTTTTAGAGCTGTCCGGTCGTAACCGTTGCGACTCAAGTTCCTCTAGGCGTTGGTACGAGGCAACAACGTCAGCGGCTGTGGTCGGGCTGTGTATGACTAAGGCATTGAACGCGACCATGCCGATCTCTTTCAATAGATGACGAACCGTCTTTGATTCGGACATGGGCCTGCTGAAACGGCGACAGAGAGTAAGCACATCCTTTGTGTACGAGGTGCAAGACTCTCCACATTGTTGCTTGCGAGCGTCCAGTGTCTTCTTTGCGAAGGCTGAACAAACCGGCGGGGTGCCGAAGATTTGGCAAAGCTGTTGCTTGAAATGTGTCCCACACGTATTGTGCATTTCATGATTGATAAACCATCTTTTCGCTACGCTTATCAGATAGAAAGAAATAAGGCGAAGCTTGGCCGTATTATCCTAGCTGCTAGTGGAACTCGCTCGATTGAATTGTTCCAACCAAACCTCCACATCTTCTCTTCGAAGTACAGTGAACGAGCGCGGCTCACGCTGGCGCACAGTGATAACCCACGATGGACAGGCCTCTGTAGTCGGGGCCATGGAGGTAGATGCAGGAGCCCCGGTTGGCTCGTTCTGAGGCATGTTACCGAACATCTGGCACAGACGACGACCTGAGCGGAACTCCAGGAGGTAGAGTGGGCTGAGAGAGGACGTAAGATCGCTGAGCACACTCCACCACTTGTGATGCAATGGTGAAGGCAACCTTCATTAGGCACAGAAGACACGATGAAGCGACGACACTCGAGGCACAGAACCCAGGCAAGCCAAGTTCCCACACTACATGAAGATGACGACCCCTCATGATGGTGAACATGTGTCAAGAAAGTAGCTCTGATTATTTAATGCCCACAATACATACACATAAACGTAAACACATACATACATACATACATACATACATACATACATACATACATACATACATACATACATACATACATACATACATACATACATAGGGACGGACGGACGGATGGATGGATGAATGGATGGTCTGATGAACGCAAAACCCCACTTATGATCATTCACTTCGTGGATATGCTGTGATTTCTTCAGATTGCTTAACACAGAATGACTGCTTCAGCTAGCTTTGTTTGCTTGTCGGGTGGTGGTTCGTGAGCATACACTGACGTACACGTTAAAGAACTTCACTTGATCTTCTCTCGCCCTCTTTCTTTCTGTCTGTCTTTCTATAGTTATCTTTTCTCTTCCTTTTTTTTCGCGGCCGCATTCACATGAAGGCGACAGCTAAAGGCTTGTGTAGTTGCGTTTTGGCACTTGTTTAAGAGCCCTAAGTGGTATTATTTGTGTCGCATCAATATAAGGAAGGCCACAATAGTTGTTTATTTGGCGGGAGGCGAAAATGCTGAAAATCATGACTCTAGCTTGCTCTTGCCTTTGTAAACAAAGTATCATGTATCCACAAGACATATCGTCTCCCCTCTCTACCCCATTCGAGGTCGCGGGGTCGAATCCCGACTGCGGCGGCTGCATTTCCGATTGAGGCGGAAATGTTGTAGGCCCGTGTGCTCAGATTTGGGCGCACGTTAAAGAATCCCAGGTGGTCGAAATTTCTGGAGCCCTCCACTACGGCGTCTCTCATAATCATATAGTGGTTTTGGGGCGTTAAACCCCACATATCAATCAATCAATCTCTACCCGATCCTGGCTGTGGCTTTGGTGCATCAAATCCCTTTTTATTAACAGAAATATCGCGGGTAATATACAGGAATACCATAGCAATAATTAAAGAATGGTAGGTATCGTATTTAATCTCAACTAGAGATAGAAGTTGAAGGCTATACAGGCTTACGCGTCTACATCCAGCCATGGTGACGTGTCAGTTGAGAGCTTCTATGAAGACGTGGATTCGGCAATGAGTAAGGTAAAAAAAAACAGTATACTATACCGATGGGCAACGTCAATGCTAAGATACACTGCCAAGCGGCTGTACACATTGAAAGAGCCCTTATAAACTCCCTCTTACACTTCTATTTTAGAATTTAGGGTTTTCGTAAATAAAACCCCCTTAAAACACTCCATTTGTACCCTTTGGGGTGTTATGAACAAAGCTACAAATGCACGACATTTTTGGGTAGTTTTGCCCATATTATAAGTGTAAATTTACCATCCTGATACCAGCGAGGCTCATATATACTACTAGCTACTTGCGGTCATAGTAATGATTCGAAGCAGGAAGTGAAGCAGAGCAACCGAAACGCAGTGCTCATCGATAAGGCGCGCAAACTACAAAGACAGAATACACAACAAGAGGACCGCTGTACAATAGAGTAAGGGCCAAACCTCTTGTCTCTGTTCCTCTCGTCTATGTCGCTTTCATGATTAGTGAACACTCACAAAGTGCACTAACTTCTCTGAATCAAAGTAATGTTGCGCACAATGACGTGTCATTGAACACTCCCCCCTCCCCGTCCCCCATAAGATTGAAGCTTTTAAAGCTGGAGGTAAAACGTCCGCTGCCAGCAAAAACTATCCGCACAGTTGACTAACCATAACCTCCACGTCAACGAGCCATCAAGTCACCTACGTAAATTAGCATCAATGTGGTGTATTTTGAGCAAGCACGTTTTTTTTAATTACTGTTGCAAATATTCGTCTTCGTGTGTTCTGAAAAGTTTGTCATGAAAATCAGAAAGAGGACACTGCTCATAAAGAAACATGTGCAAAAAAAACGTTTTGGTGACCTTGATGCAGCCTTCCTCACAATGACGGGAGCCTTGTTGACTAATTTGCAAAAAAAAGCTCTACTCATAGGGGCGGAAATGCATTTTTTCGGTTTTCTCTCTTTTTCGTGTTTGTGGGTCCCCGTCTTTTATTTTATGTTACTTGCCGAGCCTACGTGCTTCAGTCAAAACCTTGACTTCGTAGATAGCGAGAAATCAACATTAGTGAAATATTTTCAGCCGCGGTCTTTTCCCATGTACGGCAAGCCAAGTACAAATATATTGTCGCGACTTGAGCACAGGGGTCGTATCGAACAAATTCATGAGGTAGCAGCAGGTCGGTCTTTTTATTTACCACGCGCTAGAGCGCTCCACTTCTTTCTCGTTATTGTTTTTTTTACATAAAAACGTACAGATGAGCGTATGCGCTGTCGTCTTCGCCTTCCTCAGAGCACGCACGTGGCATTCTGTTCTCATTGGACAGGGTTACGACCGATGCATGCAATCGTGCATGCAGCAATGTCTTTCCCGGAATGAAGCTGCTGATAAAAATGCTCAGTTTAAATAATGTGCAAGGCGGCTTTCCTGTAAGGTTTGTTTTACCATCAAAAACTCTCGTTCATAGACTGCTTTTCTCGCTCATTGTGCTTTTACCTCTCTGAATTCCAGCAAAGGTACGTGAGCACACGAGTACAACAAAATGTCACCTCCTCGTATTCTTCGAATTCCAGCGAAAGCATGCGAGTACAAAAAAAAATGTCAAAAGGGAAAGGCAAAAACACAATGAGCGAGAAAGGCAGTCTGTGAACGAGAGTTTTTGGTTGGAAAACAAAGATTACAGAGAAGCCGCCTTGCAGAGTACTGCGAAATGTCCATTCGCCGGCGTGACCGTAATTGCGCAGTCCCTATCATCATTAGCCTGACTACGTCCACTGTAGGAAAAACGCCTCTCCTATGTTCTTATAGTCCCTATAGAGCAAAACAAAAGCTATCCGCTTTGTTTTTGAGCAGTCTTGACGACGTTAGGTCGGCGAAAGTGCGCTGAATTTAGCTCCCGAATAATAAGACTTTTGCTCTGACTAGCAGCTCAACCTGACCGCACTGCACTGTTGCAATGCTCCCTGCGACTCGAATACACCGGTAAAGAACGAGTATAGCGTAAGAGATGACTGTCACAAAATCAAAGCGTTGTCCACGCAACCAGTCTAGCGCTGGAGCGAGCGTTAAACTGGATCTTGCCGGTGTGCAAACGCCAAGGGTGCCATCTTAGTCTCGTCACCTAGGCAACCTCGGCTGTCATGATGGCTCCATGGAGGAAGGAAAAAACTGAGTAGAGGCCGTGACGTCACATTTTGTGAAGCCGGAAGTAGGGAAGAGTAGGAGCGCTCCTCCTCGCACTTGTGGGCGCGCTCATCTGGTTGCTAGGAGAGGATATCACGTCGCGCTGGCCAGAGCGCATGGGCATCGCCAGCTGACCGAGCCGGAAAGCGATACACCTGATTGCATCGGCTTAGGAGCTGCGATGCCCTCGATAAAACGGCAACCAGGCGTCAGCCTCCACAGGTGAGTGTATTGAATTTTCTTTTATGTTCGACGTACGATATGATCGAGAGTATCCTCGCAGAACATAATGCACAATACTGCATGCGTCAGCGTAGTGTTGCTGGGTTTTCTCTACGGCTCTTGGTGACAGTTTTTGAACGCAATAAAACGCAGCGCAATTAACCACGATGCTAACGACACGGTACAGCTAGCGCCGGAGTTTCTTTTTTCGTTCGCTTTAACAGCGTCGTGATATCACTGTGTTTCAATTTATTCATGGTTATTTGTCCATGTGTCAATTGTCAGTGAATTCGTGTACATCTATAATTCCTTTCGTGCAGGTTTCCTAAAGGTCCCCGTCGAAGGAGGCCATGAATCGAGGCCATTATACCCAGCCAAAGCGACTGGGAACCAACGAAATGATATTTTGTGTGCTCAAAACACTTTCCACCTGAGCACTTCAATCGGGTGGTGCCAGTGGCAGTTCGCCTTCGCGAGGATGCCGTTCCTACTGCCGTGAGAAACCGCAGGAACGCGAGCGCTGCAGATTTAAATGCCCAAACTTTATTGGAGAGAGACTGCATGCTTATTCGTCGGTATATTGCCAGGCGAGTGTACAGAAAATGGTACAATGTTTTATTGAGGGCAAGTGTTGCTATTGAGCTTTTCAAATAAACTTCGAGTTACGTGCTTCAAGCCTATTGAGCTGAATACAAGAAAGAAACTGTGCAACTCGGCAGGGTAATCGCTGTGGACTTTTTTTTTTTCGAGGTGAACGGGTAAGTGAAAGGTACGCGACATAATTTAACGATGCGATCTGCATCGGCCTTCCTCCATAGAAGCATGTTGCATCTTCAGATTATTCTTTGCATCTGTGCGTCACAACAATGGCACCATAGAGTTTCATACAATCGCACCAACGTGGCGGCACTTTAATCAAGCTACAGTGGGTTGGGGCGGTCGTTCGGGTACGACCGCTTCAAAGAGAACTTTGGCCCATATAAAACTACCTCGCACAAAACGCAATGGAATCTGAACACGTCAAGTAGCTTCGCAAATCACCTTCTTGTGTCAAACACAATGGGGTTAGGCACGTCGTTTCTACTCTTGACAATGCAGCCTTCTGTGAGAGCACCGGGCCAATGCTTTGCAATCGTCACCATTGCGCACGGAAACGGGTCACCACTGTCTCCAACATTCAGAGCTGCTGGAGGTGTCGTTCTGTTCACGGAAATGTATCCTTTCTTCGCGGAAGAGTGCAACACGACGGTGTCGAAGGCAAACAGCGAAGTTGCGGCGCGAAGTCTTCTCGGAGAAGCTGTCGCCGACTTCAAAATCCCCTCGCGATGGCACGCTGAATGCTGCGCACGCAACCGTGACGACATGCACTCACTGTAGGATTAACTTATAAAACCTTACTTCGTCCGCGAACACAACGATCTCATATAAATGCAGATTCATGGACAACAAGCTGAATAAAGGTGTGATTTGCCGACGGCGCGAAACGACGGGGCCATAACGGAGCATCGACGGCGTGCCCACATTGTCATAGCAACTTTGCGAAAGAGGACGTGACTTCCACCACACTTTTTTCTCTGCCGCTTGGATAGCGAGGGCTTCTCCTCAGTTTTCCTTCCTCCATGTGATGGCTCCGCGGGCGCAGTGCACGAGGGAGCGAACGGCATCATGTTACTTGCCACTGCGTGTGCTGGCGAAATACCCTTGCGTGCGTGTGCGTATGGTGCGCGTGGCTTCTCGATCGGTCGAGTTTACTAGTCGGTGTTGTGTTGTTTGAAATGTAGCTGCACCCTGCGCTCATTCTGTATGTTCTGCCAGTGCTTCTTCTTGCGATGATGCACCATACAGAAGGCGGGACCTGCGGATTCATAACGTGGGGCACTCGAAGTGAAATACTAAGTACCACTCTCGCGTTCTTGCGTTCAGCGTTTTGTTAACTGCGTGAGCAATAATGCCTTCAAACAAGTTTATATGCGAAGCACTTTTAGTGAAGTTCAGCGACTTTGCGCGTATGTATGTATGTATGTATGTATGTATGTATGTATGTATGTATGTATGTATGTATGTATGTATGTATGTATGTATGTATGTATGTATGTATGTATGTATGTATGTATGTATGTATGTATGTATGTATGTATGTATGTATGTATGTATGCATGTATGTATGTATGTATGTATGTATGTATGTATGTATGTATGTATGTATGTATGTATGTATGTATGTATGTATGTATGTATGTATGTATGTATGTATGTATGTATGTATGTATGTATGTATGTATGTATGTATGTATGTATGTATGTATGTATCTATCTATCTATCTATCTATCTATCTATCTATCTATCTTCTATCTCGCCGTCTACGACTTTTAGCTCTCCTGCCGTTGCGGTGATAGGGTCTATACCAATGTTCTCAAGGCATAACAAGACTGTGTGATGAGCATAAGTGATTAGTCATAAAATAAAATGATGACATGTACACATAAGAGTCATATGGTTAACATGCCATAACCTTGCTGCTCTTGCGGTGGTTTCGCTCACATGACATACTGCAAAACTGGTATGGTGTGACATGACCGCATAGCGAACATAGCTGGCAGTGCCTAACGTAGAAATCATGATATGTATGTCGTGTATGTCATAACTATAGGCCTTACGCTCGTGGTCGCTTTGCTAGCTTCACATATACCAAGTTTAGTATTACATGACGTGAATGGAGTATGAAGGTATATGACAGGTAAAAATAGGATAAGCATATAATGCGTATTATGTAAGAACTTGACTGCATATCACCCTCATGATGCGCTTGCGGCCGTTTCGCTAGCTTCATATATACCAAGTTTGGACTTACGTGACGTGAATGGACGACAAAGGTGAATGATACGCCTAAACACGATAATCATGATATGCCTGTCATGAAAAAACATGACTACATGCTACGTTCATTGTGCGTTCGCTGTTGTTTCGCTAGGTGCGAGCACATATATGAAATTCGGTGTTACGTGACGTGAATGGAGGACGAAGGTAAATTAATGGTGTGAACATGACCGGCTTCACCTGCGGGTCATGCAAGAACATGACTATATTTGCAGTGTTCATAGGCTGTCGCGCCGCCTAGTGGAATTCAGGAGCGTCCTCCCAAGAACGATCAGTAGGCAGACGCTCCCAATGCTCTCTTTTACGGTGGTGCTGGCCTCAGTGTTTACACGTTAACAAGAAACAAACACAAATAACCTTGTTTGTTGCGTGCATCAGTAAATATACCCGACCATCCATGACACGATTAATTTGATTCACGTTTGCGAGAGGGGAAGTTTTCGTGAAAATACGTGGCGACTCGCGCTTTCGATTACAGCCCGCATAGTACACATTTCAGCCTCGCGAGATTTTTCGCAGCCACTTTTGATAGTTTAACGTGATTGTCTGACCTTTGCAGTTGACACTCACCTTGTTTTACGTTCGTATAGCATTCGTCAGTGCTTTTGTAGTGCATGAATTTCATAACATTCATTGCAAGCGGAAAGTAGTGCAGGCTCACAATTTGCCCTTCGAAACCTTGGCCTATGCTGCGCCGCATGTATTTTAGCGTTTGTTGATAGATGGCCGCACGCAGCAAGCGATTCTTTTCTTGCCTGGTATCAGAGCGAAACGTTATCCGCATCCCCAAATAAACGTGGTAAGTGACGTCGTGTTGGGATGTGCAATGACGCGTTGTTGGTGCTATCGAAGTCATTCGGTGGAGCGAATTCCTCAGATTACTTTCAGCCATTATGTTCAAAGAAACTGTCTTGGCTTCGATGTCTTTCACTGGACGTAAACGGCTGTTGACGCACTGGGAGTGACAACGATGATGAACGATTAGCTGCTAGCTCACGAGCAGCGAGTCCCACTTCCCGTCCCATCATGCAATATTATAACTACGTCGACCATTCAATCCATATTCAGACGGGCAGGCCTGCAGCTCAATTTCTCCGAGTGCCACGGTCATCTTCATCAGATTACCTCGCTGGTTCACCTTGTTGACGCTGCCAGCTTATGACAAGACCCGGCGAAAGTAGGCGCTGTAACGAACTTTCCAGTCCCACGCTCTGTCAATGATGTTCGCAGTTTTGTGGCCTTCTGCTCCTACTTTCGCCGGTTCGTGAAAAACTTTGCAGCACTCGCACGGCCACTCGCCGACCTTCTCAAACAAGATGTCCCATTTTTGGGGCCCTTTCAAGCTGACGCCTTCTCTCAGCTACTCACCGCTCGAGCGACACCTCCCATTCTTGCACATTTTGACCCCGATGCTCCTAGAGAAGTGTGCACAGACGCGAGAGGTCACGGCATTGGTGCAGTTCTGGCACAATTTCAGTGGGCCAACGACCGTCTAATTGCATATGCAAGCAGTCCTTTTCCGAAGTCTGAACGCAGTTACTCTCTAACAGAACGGGAATGTCTCGCTCTTGTCTGGGCGGTTTCGCAATTCTGTCCTTACTTGTATGGCCGCCCTTTCCGTGTCATGACAAATCATCACGCGCTGTGTTGGCTTTCATCTATGGAGGACCCCCCTGGACGTCTTGGCTGTTGGGCGTTACGCCTTACATGAATATTCCTACTCAGTTGCTTACAAGCCTGGACGTCTCCATCTTGACGCCGATCGCTTATTCCGTTACCTGTTGTAACGAAATAAGCGATCGACTCGTTACTCTAATTCCTACCACTACAACGCCATCACCCGAATATGTACGCGGCGTTGTTGTTCGCGCCAACTACGCACGTCAGATCACCCACTCAACATTTCTGCTTCGCAAGCCACCAAAAAGCCATCTACGACAGCCGGCATGTCAACATTCGCTTTTTATCAGGTTCTCTCGTTCTCCTGTGGTGCCCAGCTGGTCCAGTTGGCTTATCAGAGAGGTTGTTGTCTTGCTACATAGGTCCTTGCCGTATCAATTGCCACGTAACCGGCGTCATCTATAAGATAATTCCTGCATCTGAGACCACAACCCTGCCTGCTACCACACCCAGTGATGCTGTGCATGTCAGCATGCAGGCTAAAATCTACCGCCTACATTCTGAAGATTGTAAATATTGTGCACCAAGACGGCGCTCATATCGCTGTGGGGTAGTGCTACGTAGCTGACATATCAGTGATCAGAAGACGACAACGAAGAAGTGGGATGGTCTTTCGGTGGTGCGTGCTGTCCTCCATTTTAGTCGATGCTATACGAATCAAGTTTAATATAGATTCTAAATAGACACGCCTCGTGTCATTTCTACGTAACTTTTTTTTCTTACGCTCGTAAGTCACTTTGATATTATTTATTGCATAATGTCCTTCAGCGAGCTCAAAATAAAAAAAAACAATTTTTCTTGTGCATTACACGTAGCCAAATTACAGTGAATAATACAAAACGCGCCACACGCCGCCAAGCTCGACCAGCGAAGCGAAAAGGTTAGAGCAATGAAATATGCTGTTACGACTACAGGCCACACTACCTTCTCCTGCACTTCACCGGCACTGTCAGAATGACATTGTTGTTCGACAATTTTTTCCTATTTTTACGTTTCGAAAAGCGTACATGTGTATTTGTTTCGATATAAGAAGAAATTATGAACAAAAATGGGAATAAATTATGGCAGACAGTTACAAAGTTACCAAACACCTTCACTACTCAATAGAATACATGAATTTCACGACGAAATTATGGAAGCGTCCTATGAATTATTTAAAACATTGCTCATTTCATGAAATATTGAGGTTGCCTGACAAAGCTGCTGTACGTATTTTCAAATCCCGTGTCTTAGTTGCAAATTTTAGTTGCTGAACTGGGCAAAATGACCTATCAGTGTATTATGTAACATTTGTTGTTGTTTCTTTGTGGACAACGTGTTTATTCTAGCTTTTACTTTTTTGCACACATTCTTTTAATATCATGACTATTCAGTGCAATATGTCCGTACAATATACTTTGTATTGACTGGTGCTATGTATTGCCTGTGTGCCGAACTGTAGTAGGAGCAGAAAACCTTTGTCAGGCCACATGGCCTTTAGCTTCTGCTTCCTTTGTGTTATAAACAGTAGAAATAAAGTCAAATCAATTCAATATCTTTGTTTCGATTGCGCTTATTAAACCCGCAACATCAGAGTGCAGTGAATTGCGCGCTGTTAGAGTCTAATCATGGCTGTGACCCAAGCGCTACTTAATGGGAAGCTTATTGCTTGTGTTTTGTTTAAGAAGCAGCTGCATGGTGCTTACAGCGCAAGTAATGACGACGACTTGATATGTTTTCGAACCATCGCTATGGTGAACATTCGGTCCTGTGCAGCCGTGACGCTACTCGCGCTTCGCCTACTACTGCGGCAAATTTGCCCGGCAGGCTCGGCACAAACTATATCGGAGTGCCGTGCAGTCCACACGTGAATTCCGGTTCACGCAGTTTTCTGTAGCACGCACAGGATTACGCAAACCATCGTTGTTCGATCAGCTCACAGCACCACCCTTCGCACTGCGACAAGAAATAAGGTACCGAAAATCAGCAGTGCTTATCGTTTGGGAAAGTACTTTCGTCCGATACACCTTTCTTTAACAATCAAGAGTTCATCCGAATACAGTGGCACGGGGAGTACGTCCGTGCGTCCTATCTTTTCCTATGCGATATCGCGGGTTGATCATTCTCCCGGCGCCATCTTGGATTGCACAGCGCGCCACCTATAGGCCGTAGGCATTGCGAATACCATGGTCGTGATGCACTCATGGCCGATCTGCTAGCTTCACATATACCAAATTTGGTGTGACACAACGTGAAAGGACGACAAAGGTAAGTGGTACATCAAAATATCATAGTTATGATGTGCGTGTCATGTAAAACTTGACCACAAGCTACGCTCACAGCGCGTTCACGGCCCTTTCGCTAGCTTACATATACCAAGTTACGTATTACGTGATGTGAGTGGACGACGAACAGAAATGCCAGGCGCTAATTTGGTAATCATAACATGGAAGTCATATACGGCATAAATACATGCCTACCGCTGCTGGGCTGGTATTTCAAACGGTAGTGGTACCGTCGTTACGTGCATATAGACAACAAACATGCATCTCATTCATACAGCTGATTGCGCTTAACATTTCTGAATGTGTTTAATGCGTACTACATACATGCGTCTCCTAACAGTGGTGATATAAAAGTGAGATATCAACCTTCTTCATTTCTGCTTCGCATATCATCGATTCCCACTGAACGTGCGATCTGCCAATTTCTTCCTTAAGTAGTTGACGACAAATTAGCATTTGTTTACCTAGCGAGCATATTTGTGCGAACAGTTTCACCGGGATGACAGAGAAGTGTGAGTGCGGGCAAGTTTTTCTTAGTTTGCATTGTTTTGAGTAGAAAGCAGTGAGCGCATGCGCGGCTGTGGTTGAGCGAGAAATTTGGAAGAGTGTTGCGGTGTCCTTTGTTGGCAGTGGTGCTTGGCGACTCGCTCTTGATGAAGATCAATTTGGTTTACCAATTATTACTTGCGTGGGGACGCTGCCTAAGTGTCAACTGTGCCTAAGACATATTTGTTTGGACATGTTGGCAGTTCATTTGCTCTCTTATTTTATTGCACAAAAGGACCGAGGATGGAAAACAAGGATGTGGTGTTGATGTCATTATTTTCGGTCGTTCTTCATTTGGTGCGCTAAAACTACCGTGATAACTGGGGTTAGTGCATGGGGTGACAACATAGCATATTGCTTAGCGTTGGGTGTGCCTAGTGAAAGTGGCCTACGTGCTAATACACTCACACCCTTATTCTAGAACGCCCTTCCTCTCAACGCTCCCCCTTCACTTGAGAAAGCCGATGGGAGCGCCATCTCTAGGCAGGGCAAATCACTGCATATCAGTGATAATTTGTTGCTATTTTTGAGTAGCGCAGCGTCATTTTCAGCCGAACAGGGGCGCAGGACACAACTCTCTCAAATGAAGGTGAAGGTTGAGTCGACGAGCGTTTGTGAATACGGGGGTCAGTTTTGTTGAATTCCTCTTTACCTATGTTTTCATTCACCGCCACTATGTTTTCATTCACCGGCAACGTTGCTTGTGACACTGCCGGCAGCCGTGCCTGTGGAGCGGTTCATGAAGCTGGACTTGTGTTTGAATGGATTTTCGTCGGTGTGGGGCCGAGTTCCCGTCCTTGAACAGTGTAAAACGCTCGTTTCAGCATGACTGCTAACGTTCCAGCACAATTATTTTATTCCGCTTTTTCGAACAAGTGTACCTTCATAATATTCTTGTTACTCAGTGTTATATAGCCCTCACCCGGCTTTGGCGTTAAAGTTCACTAAGTACTTCAGATGTTGAAGGGATTTTCGCTATGTGAAGTGCATTATTAGTTTATTTGTTGCACGAAAAACACTCTTATGCATAGGCATATCGGCCGGTGGGGCAAGGAAAGCGCGAGCCCTTCCCCCACACCGAATAAAGTTGAGAAAGCTGAGCCCCCCCCACCCCTTTTGACAGGGTTCACTGTCGGTGGCATGTTGGGGAAAACAAGAACTAAAGCGAAATTTTTCTTCACCACTGTAATCACTTCAATTTTATTGTTACGAGGACATAAAATGTTCTTTGCAACATTTTACGCCCTGTTCTGTAGCACTGCAGAGCAGGCTAGTGCTAAATAAGGGCCTTATAATATTACATCGCTTGTTCATGTTTTGATTTTGATGCGACTGGCTGATGCAGTTTTGGATGAGAAAGAACAAACTATTTATGAACCGGTCGAAGCATTTTCTGCTTCAGAAAAATTGTTTCCTTTCATCAAAAAAGATTAGCACCACCTCTGCTCGGTCGAAGCGGCTGTGAGCCTATGATCGTGATGAATCTTTCTCAATGTTTTAGTTTTCTCGTACTGGAAATGCGAAGAAAACTTTCTCTTTTAGTCTTCAATAAATATGATTCGATTTGCTTATGACAACTTGGAGCATTAACGGCAGACTGCCAAGTGCCGAGAAATAAAGCAGTGGAGTTGAGCTCCGTGAGAAGCTAAGCTTTTAAGCTTGCCCCGCAACTTAATTGACCCACCGGATCAGAAAGAAGGTGAAAGACCACGGTTTTAGCGCTCAGAAGGCTTCATTAAAAGTTGGGCTAGTTGGATTGCAATCTACTTGAAATAAACTTTACAGCTCGAAATACAACTCATGCAGCACGAAGCACCGACGTGTTGCACTGCTTTTTTCTATCTTTTTCTCCCTTTCTCAGCAAGAATGAGCTCACAGAGATGCATACTTGCACAAACCGCTACACGCCATTATGCTGAGAGTGAAAATATTTTATTACACTCATTTGAATCCATCTCGTCAGCTTCTATAAGTCATCAACATCATCAGCCTGACTACGTCCACTGCAGGAAAAGGCCTCTCCCATGTTCCGTCAGTCAGCTTGGTCTTGTGCTTGCTGCTGCCAGCTTATACCCACAAACTTCCTAATCTCACTTGCCCACCTAACTTTCTATCACACCCTAAGCCGCTTGCCTTCCCTGGGAATCTAGTCAATTACCTTTAATGACCAGTGGTTATCCTGCCTACGCGCTACATGCCCGGCCCATGTCCATTTCCTCTTCTTGATTTCAACTAGGATATCTATGACTCCGGTGTTTCCTGATCCACTCTGGTCCCTTCTTGCCTTTAAGGTTACACCTACCATTTTCCTTTCCATCGCTCGCTGCGTCGTCCTCAATTTAAGATGAACCCTCTTTTTGAGTCTCTAAGGTCCTGCTTCATAGCTAGTTACCGGCAAGATGCAGCTGTTATATACCTTTGACTTGAGGGATACTGACATTCCTACCAGTCATGATATGAGAGTGCTTGCCAAATGTCCTCCACCCCAATCTTATTCGTATAGTGACTTCAATCTCGTGGTTCGGCTCCGTAGTTATTACCTGTCCTAAGTAGACGCAGTCTTTTACAACTTCAAGTGCAGTATTATCTATCTCAAAGCGCTGTTCTCTTCCGAGGTTGTTGTACACTAGTTTCGTTTTCTGCAGATTAAGTTCTAAACCTATCTTTCTGCATCGAGTTTCTTAATATACACTACAGAGAACTCTTGCGCTAGTGTCTATAGGAGTTGCAACACACGGCGCTTCAGCGAGCATGGGAATGATGGGTAGTAAACACATTTGTCTAATATTCGTACTTGTGGCCTGCTTCTGGCTCCGTGTGTGTTCGTGTGGCTTGAGGTTGTTTTTTCGCGAAACAAATATTAGCAAATGTTCAGCAGTTGCGCTTCTGCATCTTATTTTTTTAGACTTATCTTTCGAAATCGGGTCGTGAAGTTTAAAAGGGTTGTATCATCTCTCAAAACAAAACCGAAGCACAGGAATGAAAGAAGCCGCAAGTACGATTCACCGTCAGCAAGTACGAAGACTAGGCAAATGTGTGTACTACCCATCTGTAAGGTCTGGCGTCGCAGGCCAGAGGAGCGAGTCTTCTTGGTCACAGAAGGGCGCGCTTCTCAAAGAGCCGATTCTCAGGATACGATAATCTCGGCGTAAGTGCGCCCGTTTCGGCAAGAGGGCCGTGGTCAGTCGCCACTTTTATCAACCAGCTAAGTGGTCCCCGGCCAGCGGATTGCCGGCGGGTTACGTGGCGACAGTGTATAGACGCCCATCCATCAGGATTAGAGTCCGCGGGACAGCTCTCATGCTGGACAGCGTAGTCATCTCACGGTAAGGGCAGGACGCCCGCAGCAGAACGGCGCCACCATTGTGTGCGTTCGCAAAGTTCGCGGAACGTAGTGTGCAGGCCGGTGCTGTTGTCTCTCTCTCTCCGACCAAGCGGTCGAGTGCTGGAAGAAGAGAGCGAGAGGAGAGGACGGTAACAAGTGTTTAGTCTGTCGAATAAACAAACTGAATTGCTTTCGGTGGCTGTGAGGAGAATCGGGAGGGGCAACAGAGGGGTTAAAACCTGGCTCTCGAGTCCTAACGGTCATTCTGGTCGCAGCAAAGAGGGCTCTGCACTATCGACGCTGCCGAGGCAACTTTCGGCAGTTCCAAGGGTGAAAGTGTCTTGTAAATATGTACATAAGTTTGTGTACATAAAGTCAAGTTGATCTAAAGGCTGTGGTCTCCATCCTTGACAAGCAGCAGCAGCAGCCACGACGAAACAAGACGGAGACCAAGCAACCAACCTTCCGCTCCCTTCTGTAGCAACAGCCGCTACGCAGCTGAGAGAGCTCTGCTCAAGGGAACAGAGGGAGTGGGTAGAAGGTTGAGTTTTACTCCATCATTCCCATTGTCGCTGAACGATCACAGCGCCAGAGCGCCCTATAGTTAATTTTGGGAATCTCTATGCATTTCTGCTCTCCTTTTCTAACTCCGTAATCAGGAGTTGCAATTCGTCCCCCGAGTTACTGAGCAATAAATGCCATTGGCGAAGCGTAGATGGTTAAGGTACTCTTCATTAACTCTTATCCCTAACTCTTGCCATTATAGGCCCCAGAAAACCTCAAGTAAGACCGGGGTAGATAGCATTGGCGAGATTGTATTTCCTTGCCTTGCACCCTCCTTGATATGTATTTTGTTTCTTTCTTATAATGGGAGTTGATTCACTATGGTGGCAGTTGATCCCCTGTTGATTTCTTCCAGGATGTTTATATATGCTTTGTCGAAGCCCTGATTCCACAGTATCTGCATGGCTGCTGATATATCTACTGAACCAAATGCCTTCTCGTAATCTATGAAGACTATGTATAGTGGTTGGTTGTATTCTGAGCACTTTTCTGTTACCTGATTGATAGCGTGAATGTGGTCGATTGTTGAGTAGCCTAATCGAAAGCCTGCTTGTGCCCTTGGTTTATTGATTTTTAATGTTGTCTCAATTCTGTTGGCGATTACCTTTGTAAACAGCTTGTGTACGATGGAGAGCAAGCTTATCGGTCTGTGATTGGTGAAGTCCTTCTCATCTCTTTTTTTTCTATTAGGATGATGTCATTCTTCCTATATTATGGTACTCTTCCCGTCAGGAGACACTTCGTAAACTTGGTGGCTAGTTTTCGTAGCACAATCTGTCCGGCTCTTTCAGCAGATCTGGTGTTACCTGGCTCTCACCAGCAGCTTTGCCGTTTTGCATTCCCTTCAACACTTTTCTGACTTGTTTCATACGTAGCCGCTGCTATTGTAATCAGTGGTTAGCCAAGCTGAATTAAATTTAGAGGGAAAGTTTTTCCGGCTATTCCGAAGTGTTTGAGGTATTGTTGACAACGTGAATGCGTTGTTTAATTTGCATGTGCTGTAATAAACCCCACGAAATATCACAGATTCGGGACGTCATGTCAGAAGCATGTTATTTTATGGCAAACAGAAAATTTCAAATGCCGAAGAACGAGTTGGAAACACGATGGCGTGGCGAAAATAGTTGAATTTTTTTATTTCTCACGTGGTGGTGCATAGGTGGTTATTAATACACGGTTCATACTTTTCGATTCATCTGTTGCCTTGAGTAACAAGCTAGTGCTGTGGAAATGACCGAGAATTTTTAGACCAATCATATACAGGTAACGACCATTTCGGAAGGAAGCGACGAAGGATAGTCTGTTGTTTTAAATTCATATTCGCCCACAATTTTTCTTTCAAAGATAATATGTGTTAGCACTATCTCTATTGGCGTAGTTAAGCACGTGTTTGTGTGTTCCTAAAATGATGTTAATACTAATACGATGAGTGCAAACAACGTAATAACCCCTAACACCACAAATTTAAATCGAAAGAATAGTTGAGATATTGGTAATTCAAGAGTTATACTGATAGTAATATTTTGAATAGTTGAACGCACTGAAACACTGGACTATTAGCAAACAGGGCAAATTATAAAGCACGCAAGTCTTAATATACGCAAAAAGTGTAATACATTTCGAAATAGTATAAGTTCGCTTATTTGTTGAAACAAAAAGAACATGTTTGATCCCTCCGCCATAAGAATCGGTATAGCACGAAAGTAAAACATGCTTTCACAGCGATAATTTTCTATTTACTGTACATTGATAAAGGTTGGTTCGCCGAATGTACGTTTTGGTGTTTGAGGGCTTATTGCACCATTCGAAGTGAATGTACTCTCGTGGACGCTACGTACATCTCAATCCCGATGACCAACATTAATCAATAACTTATTAAAGAAATCATTGTGGTATATGTGATGAGAACCACAAAAGTGCCCTCAGAGAAAGAGGCGTGATAGCAACAGGAGTGTCGCATCTAGTGGTTATGGCGCTTGAGTGCCAACCCGAAGATCGCGAGATCGTATCGCGGTGGCGGCGGCTGCGTTTTCGATAGAGGTGAAAACGCTGTAGGCCCTTGTGCACAGATTTTTCTGCACGTTAACTAACCCCAGGTAGCCAAAATTTTTGCATCCCTCCACTACAATGTCTTTTATATTCATATGATGGTTTTGTGACGTTAAACCCTACATATTATTACTGCTATTTCATTGCAAGCAGAAATCGGGCGAAGGATGCCATCCCTGAGCCTGTTAAAGTGTGGTTGAAGTTCTTGGTATCTAAAAGAACGATAAGCATGTCGTCTGATCCCTGTAGGCCAGCCACAATTTTTCTCAGGTGCTTCCATGTGAGGAATGCGCTGCTACGTTCACGTGAGTTAAGCGCGTGTCGGAAAGATATTTTTCGCTTCGATGGAAGATATGAGCGAAACCTACGCCGGGACTAAAGCCGCCACCTCACAGTACGTTAAGGCAGTGTCAAAATTGACCTCTTAATGAAAACGTGCCGAATGTGGTAGACGCGCAGCAGTACAGGCGTTGAAGGTGCTAACCGTGGAAGCTATGTAATAATGAATTACTTTACTGCTCCAATACGGCGACGGTACTCATGCTAAGAGCACTCTTAGAGGAAATTGTCACACATAAGGCGTGTTTGTATGGTGATTTAAATGTCTGGCTGTTGCGCAGTAGATAGCGTGCTTGGCACCTGTTGCGGCGAATTGAAAGGTCATTGGTTTGATGCCCGTTATCAGAATTTTTTCGTTTAACACGACATTGTCTAAATTTTTTGGCATACTTTTCGTGACAGAAATACGTCGCTGAAGTCTTAGTAGACAGCGGTGTACAACAGCTCATTGTTGAAATTTGGAAGATATCGAACAAACTGTGAGAATCGGTCCTATGTTAAACTGTGAGCGAGTACCTGTGTATGCCGCATACCTTACTTTCAGTCAGACTTGCATTATAGGAAACATTAACATGTTTTTGTGAATAGAGTGGTAATGGTCGACTACGCTGCTGTTTAAAAAAAAATATGACCTGACGCAATGTCAGCACTCACGTTAGGGCACGCACGTAAATCTTATGAAAACAAAGAGGGTGCTATGTTGCGAGGATGGGAATATCATGCCTCCGTTCACGCACTCCTTCATTATAGCTAGTTGAGTCACATATGAGTGCGTATACAGCGTTCGCAACACTTATACATGTGAAGCTGACACTGAAACCACAATGTCACAGATTGTCACAGAACCAATTGGCCCTTCAAGACACCCTACTGCCAAAATTAATGTTAACCGGACATGACGTAAGGGTATGTACAGTAGGAGTACATATGCAATGTTTATCTCCTTGTTGTTATTTTAAATAGCTAATACTGTAACCATATTTACTGGGCACCAACAAGTCTGCATAGTACCTTTTCCAAAGCAGATTCAAGGCCTTGCCTGGTTCTGCGGTAGAGTATACATCATTGCCACACAAAATGCTTGGGCTCTATCCCTGCTGGGATCCAGATTTTTATGCTCTGCAGTCGTAGGGTAAACGCTGCCAGAGCCGGATGTTTTGTAGGTTTCGCGTTTACTATACTGACGTCGTCGTCCCTGCTCCTAAGTAGATACAAACTTTAGGGCACCTACCCGCATACCGCAGCCCGTGGTATACCGGTATGTGATACACATGGCTGAAAGAAAGTTTCATGACGTATACAGAAGATAATTTTTATGTTATTTATGTCAGTATCAGAAACATGTTCTCATACACCCGTGCCCCTATCCCAATGACTAGAAGCCGACGTCCACTGGTAGCACCTGGTAGCACCACTGTGCTACCAGTGAACATCAGCTTCTAGTCATCATCCTTGCGAGGGACGCCGCAAGCAAAAAAAGTGCCACTCATGGCATCACTTGTTATTTAACCACAGGAT
This sequence comes from Rhipicephalus annulatus, assembly GCA_013436015.1. NCBI lineage: Eukaryota > Metazoa > Arthropoda > Arachnida > Ixodida > Ixodidae > Rhipicephalus > Rhipicephalus annulatus. The sequence goes on from WOVY01004906.1 coordinate 25,530, forward strand.
GCCTTCAACGTTTCGTCCCCGTACGAGTGCTTGAAGTGCAAACATCGTTTTGAATGTTTACGGACCTCTTCAGGCTTCTCCGTGAAGCCTGAGCAACATCAAGTAGACACCCTACTCGGCATCATAGGTGAGCAAGCCGATGAAATCTACACCACCTCCACTTTACTTAAAGAGAACTTCAAAAACGTCGACGCCATCATGGCGCAATTCGACAAGCATTTCATTCCGGGACGCGACGCAGTCTTCGAAGGAGCCAGATTCAACACCACACTGAAATAAGATGGTGAGTCGGTCGCACATTTTGTCACTGCGCTTCACACGCTTTCGAAAGATTGCGAGTGTGGTGCTCTTCGAGAGGAGTTTGTGCGTGACTGCCTTGTAGTTGGGATTAAAGAAAAGCAGCTATCTGCCAGGTTATAGCTCCACGCAGAACTCACACTACAAAAGGCTCTCTATTTCATTCGCCTGATCCAGAGTGCCCGTCAGCAACAAGCGGAGCTCCACCAGGAAGCGCCATCTATAAACAAAGTCGCATCCGGTGGGCAGACGAGTCGACGAGTCGACGTGCTTCAATGCAAGACAAAAGCAGAAGCTATCTACGCGGGGCAAGCAAGTCTTCATCATCATCATTTATTTTTCCCTTAAAGGCCCCTCTCGGGGTATTACATAAGAGGGGGGGGGAGGTTACATAAAGAGTTACAAAACATATTGGATCACAATACTGAAACATAACACATAGAAATGCAGACTTATTTAAAAGCACAAAAAATGTTACAATTTGAATCGGGCATATAAAGGCGAAAAGAAAGAACAGTGTAAAAGAATTTTACAGCGTAAGATGATCAGTGAGCAACTGCTTAAACGCAATAGCGTTTCGCTCAACGACAACACAGTCTGGCAAAGTGTTCCATTCTGCAATGGCTGTTGGCAAAAAAGATTGATTAAAAGAAGACGTAGAACCGTGCAGACGCTGGACGCTGCACGAGTTAAAAAGGCAACGAGATGTACGGCTTGGCGGGATAAAGAGTTTACCGTGAAGATGCGGGAAGTTATAGTAAGGCCTATGGAACAAGCACAGCCTTGCAATCTTCCGACGGAACGACAATGACTGGAGTCCCAAGGATGACTTTATGGCACTGATGCTTTCATCACGGCCGGACCTAGAAGAGATGAATCTGACCGCACGGTGCTGTATAGATTCTAAAGTGTTAATGAGGTATGCTTGATGAGGGCTCCAATTAGCTGAGGCATATTCAAGCTTACTTCGTATAAATGTTTCTTAAGCCAGTTTTCGCGTGGATGAGGGACACAAGGAAAGGGAACGTCTGATGTAACCAAGTGATTTAGTAGTGTCGGCTGCTAACTTGGTGATATGATCGGACAATGTCAATTTTTTGTTTATTGTGACACCAAGATAACGATAAGATTCGACGAGGGACAAATCTATCGAGTTTAAGGAATACGTGTAATTACTGTTGGAGCGCTTACGGGATATCTGCATAACTTTACATTTCGAAATATTGAGTTTCATTAATGAATTGGAACACCAGGATTCGATTTGATGTAAGTCGCTTTGAATGATTTCATGGTCAGTTCGGTGTGCGATTCGACGATAAAGAACGCAGTCATCTGCAAAAATTCGAATAGAAGATGAAATGCCATTAGGAAGGTCGTTTATGAAGATGAGAAAGAGCAGAGGACCAAGAACGGATCCCTGTGGTACTCCAGAAATCACGTTAGTAGTGGCTGAACAGTGATTACCGAAAACCGTGTATTGGAGACGATTGGTCAGGAAGCATCGGATCCATGACAACGCTGGAGGGTCCAGCTGTAGGCATGAGAGCTTGGCCAGAAGTCGCTGGTGGGGGACACAGTCAAAAGCTTTCGCAAGATCAAGATAAATGACGTCAGTTTGAAAGGATGAGTTTAAGTGAAGCTCAGTAACAAATTCAAAGAGCTGAGTATCACATGATAGGTTAGGCCGAAAACCATGTTGATTGGGGAAAAAGAAGGAATGATTACCTAGATGACATGCTAATTGTGAGTATATTATATGTTCTAGGAGTTTGCAGGCAATGCTTTTAAGCGAAATGGGACGATAGTTGGAGGGATCCGAGCGGCTGCCAGACTTGTATACAGGTACTACTTTATTAATTTTCCAGTCCGTTGGAAGTGAACTGTCAGTGATTGACTGCGTGAAAATTATTTCTAATATAGAACTAGAGAACACTTTTGTGCCTTTTAGTATTTTGGCTGTAATACCATCATGTCCTGGGGCACTAGAAATCTTCATTTTTTCAATGAGCTTCAAGTTTCCTTGAGAAGTAATGATTATAGGAGGCATATCGGAAAGAAAAAGGTTGGGCGGATCAAAGTCGTTTAGCGTGGGTTCATTATTGAAAACAGATGAAAAGTACGAGTTGATTACATCTGATCGCTCATCAGTTGGCACATTGGAACCATCAAGGTAACTCAAAGAAATATTATTACAGCTTTTACTGGGTGTGAGGATTTTCCAGAATTTTTTTGGGTTGACACGCATAATGGTCTGCAAGTCTTGGTGGAAGAACTTCTTTTTGGATTGCCTCAAAGCAGAAGTATAATGACGCAGACTCGTAAAATACTTTTCCCACTTTGAGGAAGTTACCGATTGCTTCGCATCGCGGAAAAGACGCTTTTTTTTCTCTAACAACCTCTTTAGTGTGTTCGAAAACCAGGGTTTTCCCAGGTTACCACGAATGCGTACAAGGGGTACATGTAACTCTACAAGCGATGTTAACTTAATCTTAAATTCTTGAATTCTTTTTCACCCTCCGGTAAAAACGAGAGCAGAAACCATGCCGTTGGTGTGGTCAAGAGTATCACTCTCGCACTCTTTGCCCAACACGCTCGAAAGTCTGCAGAAATTGCCGGAAGAAAAGTTACCAAGCCTCTGTATGCATGTCGAGACCCCTTGATTGTGTCGAAACCGAGAACGAAACTTTAGAAGCAAGATTTCTTGGAGCAGTCAAGACGACGGATGCTGGAAACTGGGAAGCAACCTTCTTGGTTTAATGCCAGCCAATGGACTTCTAAATTTACACAGATGCCGACGAAACAGTCCTCCTGACTCTGAAGAGGTTTATTAGTCGTTAAAACTTTATCGTTGACAGTGGCGAGGCGGCGAAAAAAACCGTGCAGAAACCAGCACAGCAGCGAACCGAACACGATCCGAGCAAGCCGGGCATTGGCGATGCTCCGCTCTGTAGGCACATATTCTTCAGAATCACCCTTGTGGAAAAAGGAGCCATCCTGGCGACATAAGAAGTTTCAGGCAAAAGCTCGCCATACGGGTTGAGCCGGCAAACATGGACAATGTTACGTGCACATCGGTGCATATCATTCGATCAGGACCCTAGTTTGATAATAAAGTTAACTGGGGAGGTTTTCTCCAAAATGGTGTAAGGCGCCTCGTACAGGGAGAAGAACTTTGAGGAGAGTCCCGGAGTTTGGTATGAGATAGAGAGCCACAGAAGAGACCCTGGGGTATAGCTGGGATCTGGAACGGAGGAGTTGCGGTTTTCTTTTTGACGTTGCTGCTCTTTCGAGGTGAATGTACGGGTGAGCTGGCGGCACTCTTCGGCTTGTCGAGCAGCTTGGGCGACAGGTTGACACTGACCAAATGAGAAGCTTGACGTCAGAGGGATCGAGATACCGGAAAGTTTGGCGTGCCGGATAGATATTGAAGAAGAGTTGTGATCCACGGGTCACGACGTTGTTTGGTGGCAATCGAGTCGAGATTAAGAGATGACAAAGGCTGGCCGTGAGTGTTTCTGTTGTGTTTCCGCACGTCGTATCTGGTGGTAAAGGTGAGTGGAACAGGGTGTCAGCGTCAAAGTGCTTGCGTCTACAGCGGTACACGACGCGAATGTCGAACTGCTGAATGCGGAGGGCCCATAGCGCAAGGCGGCCACAGGGGTCTTTAAACGTGGATATCCAGCAAAGCACGTAGTGATTGGTCACCAGATCGAATGGGCAGCCGTATAAGTACGGCCATAACTTTCCCAGCGCCCACGCCAGAACCAAACACTCTTTTTCTTTCACTTTGTAATTACTTTGGCTTTCGTCAGAGTGCGGCTATTGTGGGGTACAACATATACTGAATAGCCGGGCTTTCGTTGAGCCAGGACAAACTGAAAGTCTAACGACGTGAAGAATTCGGCTCCGTGAAAGATGTCATTAGCGTCATCTATGTGCAGCAAAAGATAGACGTTCTTGCAGATAATCTTATTCAAACGATGATAGCCTATGCAAAACCGGATAGATCTGTCTTTCATACGCACCACAACGACAGGAGACGCCCAGAGACTGTGAGATGGTCGAATGACGTCTCTACAAAGCATATCTTCGACTTTGTCGTTTATGACGCGGCGCTCTTCAGCGGAGACAGGGTGTGATCATTGACGCTGTGGCTGTTGTGTGCCAGTGTCAACGGGGCGTTTGACTGGCGAAGTTCGGCCCAGTTGAGGTTGCAACACATCGAAAAAATTCCGGAGAAACTCATGCAGGAGATTAAGTAGGTCGGCATGTTTCGCAGAAGTAAGGGTGTCGGCGATGGCGCTGGAAAAAATATCCTTGGAAGACTCCCCGACTGCCGACAGTGCTTCTGGAAAGGCCACCGTAGTCATTCGGAACTTTAACCAAAGACACAAAGGGCCGAGATACGACACTTGGCCGAGACATTCCCCCACAAGTAAAGTAACAAGAGCGGCAATCGGCGGCAATGTCAATCGTCGCGATAGCTAGCGGCAGAGCTTGAAGACTCATAAAGACATCGGAAGGCATAAAAAGACAGTAGCGTCATGGTAGACATTGCATGAAAACAGAAGTGTAAAATTTCCAGGTGGAATGTCGGTATCTTCACGAACGTGTAATTTCGGTGGCTGATGAAGAGCGCCAAGCAATGGCACGTCACACAAGGGCGAGAACTCGGCTGTAGCGCATGCGCAGTCAATGACGGCATTATGGCAGGATAGGAAGTCCCACCCGAGGGTGACGTCATGCGGGTAGACAGCAAGTACAATAAACTCTACGATGTAAAAAATGCTTTCGATGGACACTCTTGCAGTTCAGGATGCGAGAGCGTCACTTGCTGTGCGCTTGCGGTGTGGAACGACCGTCCCGATGGCAGCATCGAGACTTTGCGCAATAAACTGCAAAGATTAGTGGCTATAACACAAACAGTGGCACCAGTGTCCACGAGTGCAAAAGTACAAAGACCTTGAACGCTTACTGCGACCTCGTTAGCATGGGAGGAGTGAGGGCTTAGACAGCTCAAAAATGGCACAGTTCTTGCCTCTTGAACTGCGATAGTTAGTTTCCCTGGTCGGAGGGTCCGGGCCGGCGACGCGTGGGGGAGGGCAGCCGTCGACAAAGAGAGGGTGTGGGCTGCAGCTGCAAGTCAAGATGCTCAGTAGTGGCATAGTGAGCTGATGAGACCGGCCCATATTTGGCGAAGGCTAGGCTGCTGGGTTGCGACGACCAGGCATAGTGGCCGAATGTCTGAGTTCGATGGAGGCAGTAGCGGGCGGCGTGTCCGGGGGTGAAGCAAGCGTAGCACATTGGTGGGGTATTGGGCGTCGTCCAAGGATTGGCGACTGGTGGTGCCGCCCACGGTGCAGTATAAGCAGCTGGGTGTGCGGGCTGTGAACGCGTAGCGTATGGCGCTTGCGCAAGCCTACGCACAGCGTCCGGATATTAGAAGGGCGCGGCTACAGGCTGCATTTCTTGTGATTAAGTGACAGGACCAGCCAGAGGCTGCGCTGCATAGGTTAGGGGTGCGCAGATAACAGCGCAGTGGTATGGGAGCAGTTCGGTTTGGACTGTCGCGGTGGATGGACGTGTTTTTTCAGCACTCCCGATTGACTGCGCAGATAAGTGGTTTTGCATGTTTTGAGCTTGTTTTTATAGTTTATAAGGCAGCAGTTACAATCTTTGTAGCACCTATTTTATTGTACAGCTTTTTCGGGAGTCAGTCACCAGATATTTTTAGTTTGTGCGTGTGTGTGTGTTTGATTTTTCATTTTATGTTTTTTCTATTTCGCCACCCCAGTGGAAGAGGTGGACGTAAACTGAACACGCAAATTTTTGTAGTAGAGCTTAGGCTGTCTCTGTTTCGTAGGGCAGGGCTCGAGTTTTGTAATTATCGAGTTAGACGAGTCACAGAGAATATTGGTGTCAGAAAGACATGGCAAAAGACTGTAGAGTGTTTAGGATGCGGGTAGGGTGGGTTTGAAAGTAGACCCAAGTGTAGAAGCGGATGGAGAAGAGGCTGATGCGAAGTGTAGGCAATGTGAGGTCGAGGAAAAAATGGAGAAAATTATAGTTGCCCAGAGTGACCGGCTGATGAAAATCACTGAGCTGGAGAATGCATTGCCGACAGAGCAAGGAAAAACGAGGGCAATGAGAGAAAGGCTGAAGTCCACCGAGGAAGCACAAGCCAAGGTTAACAGAGGAGCGGTCTCGAAGAAAACAGTAGAGAACCGCCAACAAGAACGGCGGAGAAGAAAGAGCAAGCAAGTTTGGAAAAAACATGTTCATCTGGTTCAATTGTTGCAAGGGCCAGCTTGAGCGAAGTAGTGGTGGGGCTGGGAGGGGACGAAACAGCCGGCGTCACAAGTGCAAGTAACCCCCAGGTGCAGGATGCTCCAGCTGAAAACTCACAGCGTGTGATAATCACCGAGGAATCGAATTTAAATCGATGCACAGAAGCAATCAAAGAGAGGGTAAGAGATGACAAGAGGGTTGCTGGTGGGGCGTTCCCAGGACGCAAGCTGGAAGCAGTCATGGGTAAAGCGAGTGCAAACCTCAAAACTACAGCTGATAGACGAAACCTCGTGATAATTTCAGGCGATTTAAACGATGTCCTAAGTGAAAATACAGCAGCACTAGCAACCATACTGCCGAAAGGGGTCGATGACATGCGCGCCACTTCTCCTCAGGTACAGGCAGTGATATGCAAGATACCAGAGGTACCGGTGCGTGACAGCAACCTGCAAAGAGCGGTTATCAACCCGAACCAAGATATATTGCGAATGAGTCGAGAGAAAGGTGGTGGAAATAAACAGAGATGTGCATAGATGGGGGTGGTTTCCAACGAGACAGAATTCGCTTTGATGCGCGGCTAGGTCATGAGGTGGGTTGGCGACTTTCAGGACGCGCAGTAGCTTTTTTGGCGGGAACGCGGGCCTTTCCGGGTGCAGGATAGCTATTAACGAGGACAACAACCAGGGAGACTCTTTGACGGGTGGTATGGAGAGATGCGATTCCAAAGTAGCACCAGTATCTAAGCTAGGTACAGTCCGGGGCATGAATAGACGTAACACGAGCGCCGAGCTAATTCAGACATAGGGCATATTACCATGCAGGGTGGCAGGAACCGGCTGAAGTAGAACGAGATAGAAGAACAGCTTAGGGTGGAGAGGCCGATGGTATACAGTTTTGTAGAAACACATCTCAGGGGCATGGAACAACCTCTTAACAATTCGGACTATGCGTGGAAATATCGTAATAGAACAGAAGGCAGCAGAAAGGGGTGTGGTATTGGGGCATTCATTCATAAAAGTAAAGACTGGCAAAGGGTCAAGCAGGAGTGCAAAGAACATTTATGGCTCAAAGGGAAAGTGGCAGGGCAAATGACACTCCTTGGTTTCGTGTATTTGTGGACGGGAGCAAAGGCCAGAGAGGAAAACCGGGCAATGGTAGAGTGTATATCAAAGGACATTCAGGAGTTAAGAGGAGAGTGCGAGATAATTATACTAGGAGATATGAATGCGCACATAGAAGATATAGATGGGTATACCGAACAAACAGGCAAAATGATCATGGATATGTGTGCAAGGCATGATTTTATCATTTGCAACAATACTGAGAAGTGTGAATGCAAATAACATGGGAGGTAGGAGGGCTGCAGTCAACGATAAATTACGCACTGATGTCACATAGGATGAATTATAAGCTCAGGGGAATGCACATAGATGAAGGTAGCTCCAGCAGTCAGGGTAGTGACCACAAACGTATCAAGCTAAAATTCGGAAGAGCAGTGAAAGTGGGAAGGAGACAAGATGAGCAACTACAGGAAAATTTTTATTCAGAAAGGCAAATTAAAATAGCTACTAAACAAATTGAGAAATTATTCATTGAGGATAATAGAACAGTGTGCACATACACGAATGTAATTAGACTGAGCTAGAGGTTGCTAAGGCACGTGACAAGTCACCCCGGAAAAGAAGACACAAACCCAAAAGTTGGTGGGATGAGGAAGTTAAGAAAGCCTTAGCAAAACGTAAGGAAGCCTCTAGGGAACACAGACATGCTAAGCAGCGGGGTGAACCGACAGATGATGTTGAAAGAAAATGGGCAACCTTTCTAAGCTGTAGAAGGGATCTATCCCTTCTGACCAATGAAAAGATTAGAAGGAAGGGAGCTCAGTGGCTGGCAGATGTACATAAAAAAGATAGAAAGGCAGCTGCGAAATTTTGGAACCATTTAAACTCACTAAGAAACGAAATGAGCCTAGAGCACAGGTTTATAATTACAACTCAAGGTGCTAGGCTAGAAGGGGACGAAACTATTGAATACATAAGAACAAGAGTGACAGAAAAATTTCAACAAAGAAGTGCTTTATGTACCACAATAGACAAGGACAAACCGAGTGGCGCAATGGCTCCATTTTCACAACGAGAGTGGGAAAGGCTGAGAAGAGGGTTCTTAGTAGTACATCAACAGGCCCAGATAGCATTCCACTTATGCTGATAAAGACATTAGGTTCGAAGTCTAAGCAGACTTTGAGAGAGGAAATGGGCAAAATAATAATCGAAGGTGAATCCCCGATGGATGGAATCTTAGCAGGATGAGGATGTTCTATAAAGGAAAGGGGGCAAAGGTGACATAAACAACTACTCTCCTATAACAGTGACATCAGTGGTCTACAGGCCGGCGATGCAGATTATAAAAGAAAGAGTGTAGACATAGATAGAGGATAAGGGGGTGCTGGGGGAACTGCAGCTTGGGTTTTAGAAAAAGGTTGGAAGGCAATCTGCGCTCACTGAAGCAGTGCATCGAAATAGCAGAAAAAAAAACGCAGGCCCCTGTGGCCAGCATTTTTTGACATCTAGAGAGCGTACGATAGCAGGCTTCAAGACGAACTTTGGGGAATAGTGGACACACTAGGCGTGGAAGTTAGAGTCACTAATCGTTTAAAGGATATCTATAAAGGTAACACGGTAGTTATAAAGTGGGAAAAACAGGTATCCAAGCCTATAGGGGTAAAACGGGGCAGGGGTATCCTCTGTCACCCTTATTATTCATGATTTACCTACAACGATTGGAGGCCAAATTAGAGGGAAGTGGACTTGGCTTTAACCTCTCTTTCGTCAAACAAGGAAAACTCATTGAACAGGCTCTACCAGCATTGATGTACGCAGATGATAAAGTGCTAGTGGCCGACAACGAGGAAGATTTGCAGAGATTGAGGGACATCTGCGGTAAAGAGGGAGATAGGTTGGATTTCATATTCAGTAAGGAAAAATCAGCAGTCATGATGTTTAAGGACAATGAAGATAGTGAGCTTAGAATACAGGAGGTCACGCTAGAGATAGCAGATAAATACAAATATCTGGGCGTATGTATAAGCAATTGAACCGAGTACCTAAGGGAACACGAAATAAATGTGACAACAAAAAGTAACATGAATGCTGTGGTAATGAAAAACAGGCCACTGTGGAATTACAATAGGAATGATGTTATGAGAGGAATATGAAAAGGGTCATGGTTCCTGCTCTCACGTTCGGCAATGCGGTCTTGTGCATGAGATCAGAAGTTCAAGCAAGATTAGAAATTAAACAACGTGGAATAAGTAGGCTTGCCTTAGGAGCTCACGGAAATACACCAAATCAGGGAGTACAAGGTGATATGGGATGGACATCACTTTAGGGCAGGGAAGCTAGCAGCAAGATAAACTTTAAGAAGCGATTGAGAAAAATGGGGGAGAAGCGTTGGGCTAGGAAGGTATTCAGCTACTTGTATATAAAGAATATTGATACAAAATGGAGGAAACGAACCAGAAAATTGACTGGTAAATACGTAGAAAACAGCAAGGGGTCAAACCAAAAAAAAATTATCGGTTAAGAAGAAGGTGACGGAAGCTGAGACTATTATGTGGAGAGTTGACATGATTATGAAGTTCGCACTAGAGATCTATCGAACTTTTCAGCAGGAAATTGCCAAGAAAAGGTTCTATGATAATACTGGGGTAGTTCTCTACTGTTTGAGGCCAGGACAGGAGCATTGCGAACCAAGACACATCAGGCCAAATACAAAGGGGTACACACATTATGCAGCGCGTGTGGAGAGGGAGAGAAACGTACCGAGCACTTGATAATGTTCTGTAAAGGGCTTTACCTTATAGCTCAGGATTATAGCGCAGAAGTTTTCAAAGCGCTCGTGTTTAGGGACAGGGAAGGAAAATAGACTTTAGGCGGGTAGAATTAACTAGAAGTAGGTTATCTGATTGGTGGCTAAAGTCAAGGCACGACTGAAAATCAAGCCTTTCACTGCAAAGCACGAATCCTAAACCTCGCTATTTAAAGGAGGAAAAAAATCTAGTTTTTTGTTCCTTAAGTATTACGGCTTGGTGGCGCTAGCCACTGCCCGATCTAAAGGGTACAGCCATATCCATCCGTCCATTCATGCAGACAGAGGCTGCATGGCTGGCTGATAGGTGACAGGAGCGCTCACTGGCTGCGCGGCACGCGGGCAGTAAACACGGCTGGATGGAGGCGGCTCGATGGGCACAAAAGAAATGGCTTGAGTAACCTCTTGCGATATAGCAGTGCGGAGCAGGGCAGGTAGACGGCTAGTGGTCTCTTGAGTAAATGGCTCCAGGGAAAGTTGGTGGACGATTTCCTCACGGGCGAAGGCTCAGTATTCATGAAGCAACGTTGATTGGTCCGGCAAGGTGTCGAAACTGGACAGCGACTCGCCATCACGCTTAGGCTGGCGAGTCAGGGTGCGCTGCTTCTTCAACTCGTCTTAGCTTGGATGCAAGCTGACGTCTTCCGAAACTGTGCTCAGATTTTTAGCCAAGAGCATTTGGAATGCTCAAATGTAAATGCCCTTCAGGATGTGTTTGATTTTGTCAGCTTCGGGCATGGTGTCATTCGCACGCCGACAAAGGTTGACGACATCCTCAATATAGCTGGTGATGTTTTCGTCAGTCTGCTGAGAGCGTACTAGCAAGCGATGTTCTGCGCGCTGCTTGCAGACAGCCGGCCGACCAAACACTTCAGAACAAGACATCTTGAAGACGCTCCCTATGGCAATGTTGTGGTTATGGTTGTTAAACCGCAATTAGGCGACCCCAGTCAGGTTAAATATTACGTGGCCCAGCTTACCGGCTTCATGCCACTTATTATTAGCGCTCACCAGTTCGTAGTGGTCAAGCCAGTCTTTCGCGTTGGTGTCATCCGCACAACTGAAGACCTTCGGGTCCCGTAGCCTAGGATTGCCGGGGCATTTGACGAACTGGGACGAAGGCACCGATGGGTTGGCGTCATCAGTCATGACGGACGGAAGCATGTGGCTTCGGAGCTTCAGGGTGTAGCGACGGAAGCACCCATGCAGCTCCCTCCACCAAAAGTGTGCGAGGTTTATTGGCCGTTAAGACTGTATCGTTGACAGTGGCGAGGCAGCGAAAAGAACCGTCCAGAGACCGGCACAGCAGCAAACCGAAGCACGAGCCGAGCGATCCGGGCGTTGGTGATGCTGCTTGCTGTAGGCACATCTTAATCTTTACACGCCGCACGTATTCCAGACGCTCAAGCGCAGGCCGCTTCTATCAGCTCCTCCTCGTCAGCTGAATGGCACAGATGGAAAACTTATACCAACAGCAGAAGTGGCACTATTCCGGCTCTTCTAATGCAACCAAGCGACTACTCAGCATATATACATCCTGGATCAGATCTGCACTCCATTGCGAGGCATGCTGGCCAGGAATATTTATGTTTGATGTTTGGTGGCGCAAGGCCCATTTCATGACCAAAGAGTGCCAGTTCATTTTACTAGAGATATGGACAATGATAGAGATAGGTGGCTGTATGAGGGCCATTGAATTTCTCGCGCTAACGCGGGTAAAAACATAGAAGTTATAAAATCATGATCATGCCGTGAAAGGTGTGTGGTGGTAATGGATGGCAATAAATTGTGATAATAAAAACGATGGTGAACATGTATGGCATTAGCACAAGTGCCTCCCTCATTCACACACTTGCGTCCAACGGCCGCGAGGCAAGTGCTTTGTAGAGTGTAGCCACCGCAGTGGAGACCTCTCTGAAGCGGTCGTGCTACGGAATAGCCGGGTATATGATATGAAAAATACGAACTTCTCTTAAAAAGCCACCAATGGTTTATGAGTAAAAAGTAGTTGCCTACCGACGAACATTGCAGGATGGAGTGGTATCTGTTGTCGGTGGGGTAACGGAAAGTGTTGTCTTCTGCGCGTGTCTAATTCTTTACTCTGGATTACAATGTGAAGTACGGTGAGTGCATCTCCACATGTATCACACAAAGGTGCATCGCCCCCAGACAAAAGAAATGAATAAGTTGTGTGTGTATGTCCTGTTCTTAACCTTGTAAAGATCACTTCTGTGTTGCGTGATTTCGATACTGGCGGCCAATGACCAAGTTGCGGCTTGATGACATGCAAAATATTACATTTGTGTATGCCCCATGTGCTCTACCAATAGCTCCGAGCCTTCGTTTTAGAAAAGGTTTCAAGTCGAGTACAGGAATTGGTATCGATGTATTGGAAGCGGTTTTGTTGGCGAATTTAGCTAGCTGGTTCACCAGAGCGTTGTCTTGAATTCGGTGGTTCCCTGGCACCCAGATGACTACAACTTGCTGCTTAGATGAGTAGACTGTGCATAAGAGCGAATAATGCGAGACAAGGACAGGGTTCTTGTGATTTTTAAGAGTTTTCAGAACTTTTACTATGCTGAGGGAATCTGTATATATTAGATGTGTTTGACGGCCGCAAGTATCGCATAAGCTTCGCTGGTGAAAATGCTTGAATCAGAGTGCAGAACGCCGGCTTCCGAAAAGGATGGGCTGACGGCTGCGTATGTGACAGAAGTGTCGGACTTTGAAGCATCTGTGAAGAACTCAGGACATGTGTATTTGTGTTGTAGTTCTAGGAAGTATCTCTTGATATATGCAATTGATGCATGCTCCGTAGCCTTCAAGGAATACACGTCTATCACCGGCCATTGCCACGGTTTGGCAGGCACGGAGGAAAGAAAGGTAGGTGAGGACATGCCCAGCCAGCGCACTGCGTGAAAAGTGTGGCGGAAATGACATCATGCCGGCCATATTCAATGGGCACAGTGGCGGCGTTGCTATGGTTACGTTTTGCGCAGTGGAGCTGGTCAAGCAGTGAGCGGCCGTGGCCGGCGGTGACATGTGTGCCTCCCCAGGTCTGGTGCTGAGCTGTGGCGGACAATATCAGTGCTCTTCGCCGCTTTATTGGTTACGCAGTGTTCGCCTGGCGCTTACTGTATTCTTAGCAACGTTTACAAATCCTTTTGTCAATCACGGGGTTTCAACAGTGCGTAGAACGAGTACATATCCATATGTCATGCGGCGGATGACGCGGATGAAGCAATTAGTGTTCAGCGAAATTGCGTTGGGCACCATGACGAAGCGGAACGACGACAAACGCTTCGCAGGTAAGTGACGGTTGGGCAGTGCTGCTGCTTGTGACAACGGACGACGCTGTTGAGCCCAGCGAGACGCAATAAAGACCATGTGCATATACGTAGTTTCCTGTTGTGTGTTTACAGTGACAACTCGCATGCGCGTGTTAAAACAACTTTTCTGTTCCGCTTCGTATACTCTCCCCCAGCATTGCATGCAATCTCAACGTAACAGCAACCGCGTTTAATTGTCACTTAAACCGTGCTCGAAGTCACCACGGTCGCAGAATGCTGACGCCGGTGAGTTTCACACGGAACATGGACACAGTGGCAGGACGCTGCGTCGGCCGCGTGGCGGAATGCAACCGTAGAAGGCGCACGACCGATCGTGTTGTCTGTACAGTTGCTGAATGATAGGCGTGAAAACACTTGCCGCTGTCAGTGCATCTAGGGCGCGTTCTCTTGTACTTGCTTCGTTGTCGGTGGTCTGTTACTCGCTGTTAATACTTCGACGAAATCATTTCGCCAAAGGTGTTGCGCTGGCCCAGAGTGTTGAGCCCCGTTTCATTAGTTTTGGATCGTCACGACACGCGCGCTGCGCAGCTCACGTGCTTTCCGAGCCAGACAGAGGGTCGTGCCTTCTGCTTTACATTCTGTTGTAAACAAGAGAGGAGAATTTGACCAGTCAACATGGCTGACTGCTGGCTTTATCGCGGCTTCATAACGAGTGACGTCAGGGCATCTCCTACCTTTCCTTCCTCCGTGGTTGCAGGCATACTGCGGGAGCGATAAAACGGTGTTCAAGTGGCACACCGGTTTCCTTCGCTAGGCCCCTCACACAGAGTGAGCAGGACTGCCTCATAGAAGGCCGTTTCTCAAACATAGGCTTTATATGTCATTGTGAAATGTGATGGATGATCTTTGTCTGCGTTTACATTAAGATAATATTTAAAAGACGTGTAACATCTCTGTAGGTGGAGCTACCATTCGTTCGATTCATCGTACAAGCTTTCTATGGGGCCAGTGCGAAAAGCACCGGTGGAAACACGGATGCCTAGATAATGAACAGGGTCAAGCAAATCAGGGCAGTAGGGGTCGCAGACTGATATGCTATTGCCCCATAATCTCGGCGGGTACATATGAGGTGTTTATAGAAATTCATTACACACTTTTTGTCACTTCCACACGTAGTGCGTGACAGCACTTTCAGAACATTCATAGCTTTTATGCACTTGTTTTTTAAATATTTGATGTGTGGTATGAAGGTTTGCTTGGTGTCCAAAATGAGGCATAAAAATTTGTGTTAGGTATTATTGAAAAGACGTTGCACATGTACATGAATACCGGGTTCGGAATGAATGCCTTTCTTCCTGGAAAACAAGACGCACGTGCTTTTTTGTGCAGTCAGTCGGAGCTCGTTTTCTTCAGCCCAATTGGACACTTTGTTAAACCATGCTAAACCTGGTGCTCACACATGGCCAGATAGCAAGATCTAAAGCCAAGCTGGACGTCATCGACATCTTTACAATAAAACATAATGCGAGGAATGAACAAGTGCAAAAAATTCATTTTGATAATAAAAAAGTGTGCAGATAAGCACGTACCACCTTGAGGCACGCCTGTTTCTTGGGCAAGTGTTTGGAAAAGAACGCTGCCTACTCGAACTCGGAATGTCTGGTTTGACAGGTAGCTTTCGATTGTAGTAAGCATTTTGCCACGCACGCCAAGGTGGAACAGGTCTCCTATTATTCCAAAGCTCCAAGTTGTATCATATGCGTTTTCGATAGCGAGAAACACAGAGAAAGTATTGCTTATGAACGAAAGCGTTTCATGCTAGCGATGAAAAAGCTACACTTGCTGACTTTCGTTAACGCTGTTGCCGACAAAGTTAACCCAAAAGGAAAAATTCCAGCGGTGTTCGAAGGACTCGGCAAGCTGCTAAACGAACACAGGATTCAGCTTCAACGAAGAGCAACAGCTTTCGCACTCAGCTCCCCGAGGCACAACCCAATTCCATTTTACGAGAAGACAGAGTTGAAACTTCAAACGATGCAGAAACTCGGTGTGATATCACCAGTCGATGAGCCGACCGAGTGGTGTGCACCAATGGTAGTCGCCCCGAAGACCTCTGGAGACGTGAAAATATGCGTCAACTTACAGAGCTTAACTGCCAAGTTCTCAGAGAATAGCATCATATTTCTTCCGAGAAGCACACTCTCGGGCTTCTTAATGGAGCTAAGGTTTCTGCAAACTCGATGCCAACCCTGGATTTCATCGAATTCTACTTTGTGAAGAATAAATTAAACTCACCACTTTTATCTCGCCTTTTGGGCGCTTCTACTTCTACCGACTACCACTTCGCATTGCGTCAGCACCTGAACACTTTCAGAAGCAGATGACGCACATTTTACAAGGCATCAGTCGAGTTGTCCCTCACAAGTATGAAATCCTCATGTGAGGTCCCGACAGCTATGTGTACAATGAGACACTCCGAAACGTGCTGCAGGCACTTGCAAAGATTGTAGTGACACTGAACGACAGCAAGTGCGTGTTTAACGTTTAATGTCTTACATTCTTTCGACGGAATATGACCCGACGAAAAGAAGGTTGAAGACGTACTTACAATGGAGAATCCCAAAAAACAGTACCGATCTGCAGAGAGTTCTCACAACGGCAACATACCTTCCGAAATTCTTTCTCAATTTCTCTAACATTATGCAGCCACTCACACTTCTGTTGTCAAAAAAGCAAGAATTTGCTTCGGATGCTCCACGAGAGCAGGCATTGAACAGGTGTAAGTCGGTGCTCTGATCTCATCCTGCCCTTAGAGCCTACGACCCATCAAAAAGAAACAGTTTTCACTACCAGTGCATCATTATTACCACCGGGTCGAGCATTAATCTGGCAGAAGCAAACGAATGACAAGTTTTCGGTCATGCGTATGCCTTAAGGTAGCTCTCAGAAACCGAAAATTGCTACGCTTGGATTGAAAAACAGGCTCTTGTTTTAGTCTGGGCATGCGATGAATCCAGCGATTACCTTGTTGGCAAGCTGTTCAAACTAGAGACGAATCACAAGGCATAGGTTCTAATCCTCACTTCGGAGAGTATTGACGGCCTAGGTTACAGCGGCTAAAGATTAGAATGATGTGATATCAATATGCGGTTGCGTACGTTCCAGGTAGAGAACTTCTAGCCGCAGATCCACTTTCGAGAGCACCTCTGCGAGAGACGGGAAACAGTGAGCTCGAAGAAAGCGATGAAGTTTTCCTGCGCTCTATGACCACCTCTATTTCGGTAAAGCAACATTGCTTACTATGGTTATAGGCATCTCAACAAGCGGACCATTTTTCCACACTTCATCTGCTGTGCGAGAAAGAATGGCCCTCTAGCAGAGACAGGATCGACTTGACCTAAAACTTTTCTAAAACCACCAACACCAGCTCAATGTCGAGAGTGATTTACTCCTCTACGCCTCGCGATTTGTCGTCCCTGACTCATGTAAAAAAAAATTCCACAACTCTTGCACGAAGGACACTTTGGCATAGCAAAGACCTTTGCTCGAGCCAAAGACTGTGTCTGGTGTACCACCACACTATCTAACGTGTCGTCCCTGGTGAAGCGATGTCAGCAAAGCATCAAAACAACAGTCAACAGGAAAATGCAACTAATAAGTTCTGAGTTCCCTGAGAGGCCCTGGAAACGCATTGCGATAGATTTGGTTCACTTCGAGAACCAGTGGTGGTTGATAGTTACAGACTAATAATAAGGATACGATGAACTAGTTTGAATTGAGAAGCTCCCTTTTGCTGCCGTATACGACCACTGAAAGTCAATTTTGCACGCCACGGAATTCAAGAGGAAGTCATTTCCGACAATGGCACCCAGTTTTCGTCGACTGAGTTTTCACTCTTCACCCAAGACTATGGTTTCAAGCACATTACAACAAGCCTTCACTATCCTCCAATTAATGGACTTGCAGAAGCTGCAGTGAAAATCAATAAGATATTCAAGACGAAGACCAAGGACCCTCACCTAACACTTCTACCTTACAGAACGACTTATTTGATGAATGGGTATAGCCCTGCCGAACTGCTCATGCATCGTGGTCGGAGATCCAGGCTTTGTTCCTCTTTGTTCCACAAAGCTGACACCCCAATTGCCAGATCAAGACAGCCTTCGTAATTTTGAAGAAAGATACAAAAAACGTCAAAGGAAAGACTTCATCAGACGTTACGGAGTCCACGACTTGCGGGAACGTTTTATATGCAGATGCCGTGTGGGTGACAGACCTCAAGAGCAACAGGACAGTACAAGCCCCAGCCCATGAGCCTCGACCATGTAGGGACAGCACATACACTGGTGATATACTTAGAAACTGGACGCAGGTAGTTCCGTAAGCTCGAAGTTACAACAACGCAAGATAGCGCCAGTACCAGTGATTGGGCTATGAACACTTGCTGGCGTTGCCAGAACACTTCCCACTGGCATACCAGAAGTGGCAGGTGCGTGAAGCCGCCTGCTGCAGCGAACTTCGCTTGATTGTATTGGGAGATGTGGTAGATGCTGTCATCTAGGAAAAGCCAGGCGAAGCTGGTGACAGCGTGTGCTCTACGTGCGCGTGGCGCGTGGCAGGGCTGCTAGTCTAGAACGCTCTTTTTGGAATAAAACCTGTGTCCACGTATAACTCAGCCTCCTGCCTCCTTGCTTGATCTGGACGACTTCAACATGATGGCGCCACACATAGATCATTATTGATTAGAAATTTTGTGGTACGGCTTAAAGGCAGGTGGCTACTGACAGGCTTATCGTATTGACGTATGTCAAGTCCTTTCGAAATACACCTGTTAGTGTGTTGTTGGGGAACACGACGGGGGGGGGGTCACGCTTCCTTCCGAAGGCCAATTTTAGTCCTAGGCTTCACATCCTTCGCACAAAGTCAGGAAGGGCAATGGCATCATTCATATACACAGTTTCTTCACTCCGTTGTTCTTCTTTGACTTCAGAACGTAGCCTTCGGAGCTCATGAGCCCATAAGAAAGCAGAGCTGTCTTCACTCCGCCTGATAAGGAACTAGCGTTTTCAATAGTCATAGATGCCAAAGGCGCTAAGTAATCACTTCTAAAACGTCGTGGGCGTTGGTAAAGTGGGGCTGACATAGATATTTATTTTATCGGTCTTGTTATTTAGATTAGCATTTTGGTCTTATAGTAAGTGCCCACGAAATTGTTTAATCTGTTGCTATACACTTCACAGCATTCCGAATAAACCTTCAGCTGGTACTAAGCGCTGGTCCCTGTCTCTCTTGTCTGCGTCTACGTAGTGCGCTCTTATTTTAAATAATTCCAGATAAAGCAGTCGTGGATCGTTACAGACGTGGCTGTTATGTGGATCAGAGTCGTTTGGTGAGGGTTATCTGAAACAGCTGTTTTTACCTTAAGTTTTTGCTTACTTAGGTGGAACTCAATTTATGCCATCGAGCCCAGCAATTTGTTACAGTTACTGAATGATGTGTTTTTATGGTTGTTACACTTGCGGTGGCAAAGCGACGTCGTATCTTCATCGCATGTTGCAGGTAGCATAAGAAACCAGTTCATACAGCGTAGGCACGTCGTTTAGGAGGTGCCTCCCATGAATCCTTTTTTTTTATTTCAAATTTTGCTACGCAAGAAAGTACGTCGAACGCGGGGCGGCTGCTGTTGACCAAATAACGACTGCAGAATCTCCACGTCTCTCAGCAGTGGATCTTCCTGCAAACAGAAAAAAGCGCGTCCGTACACTCCCACCTACACTCTCTTCACTGGCGAGCGTTGTGGTAGTAACGTAGTCGACAAATACTGCATTGGCTTACAGGCAGCATGCGCCATTTGTTCACTCGTGAACCTACGTGGTTTTCAGAAGCTTTGTTCGTGTTTCTAGAAGGTTCTGAAGGAGACCATCGTTAGTAAGTTTGCTTTTGAAGTCTCGGATTATTTATTATGTGCTCGCTTCTCAGAGGTGAGTGACGAGCATTTGTATTGCTTATGAAATAGCGGCACGGTGGAGGAAGTCTTTGAGCCATTCTTCTCGCTTGTTTTGGCAGCTGTCTGTTGTGTAGCTTGAATGTTCTTCTGACTGCAACCAAATAAAGATGGTTTGGCATGCATGAACTAGCAGGACGAATACACAAGCATCGGTCAGCAGCATAGTTTGTGTGCCTGGTACAGCTGTTATGTAAATTGTGCCAAGAAATCATAGACGTGAACAAATGCTCGCAAAGAAAATGGCACTGTATGCAGTTGGATTTGTTCAACCATAGACTGGGTTCACTGAGGTTTCTTGTGTAAAACACTGAATTTTACGGGAATATTATTAACATCGCTCCCTTGCTCGGATGGCTCACGTGAGTGTGTTATAACGATTCACGGTGACCTTTCACAAGCGTTGTTAACACGACTGGCTTACTTCGACAGCCTTTCCAGTGTACGACGAACGAGTTTGCAGTTTGCGCCGCAAGAAGTCACCATTATATGCTGTGCTTTAACAGTCTGTGACAGCATGGTAATAATCGGAGTGGTGTTTGGTGTGTTGTGGGGTATATTTGTTGTGCGCAGGGCCGTTTGGTTTAATGTAAATTCTTCATAAAACGTTGGCAGTAAGTTATCCCAAACAACTTTTATGGTGCACCACTTTCGACACATTTATGTTCTGTATGTGAAGTACTGAGCGTTCTTATGCGAATATGTGCTGGTTCGGTTCTGTTAACGCTATAATGAACGAGCAGTGATGGCACCGATTAGAGTTCTCAAATTTTTTTCCAGTCATTGGCTTCAAGAATGACAAGCCCCTTGTTATTGCACTCCACGATAATGGCCCTGCAGCGTGATCTCACAATAGGAAAAAGGAACTTTGCCATCCGTTTCTCTACGCACGTAGAAAAAGTCCCACATTGATTTTTCAAATGTTAAGGAAACGGCGTGGTTCCCATTTATATTTGCTAGTCAAAAATATTGTATACCTTCACATGAATTTGTGTGTGTGGTGGGGGAGGGTAGTGTGGGTGTGTGTGTGTGTGTGGGGGTTGCGTGCGTGTGTGGGGGGAGTGGTCGTGTGGGGGTGCGTGTGTGTCTGTGGGTGAGAGTGCGCATGTGTGTATAGGTAGGGGTATGCAACGTGTTAATATGCATGTGTATTTAAACATGTATCATGGGTTTTATCACTTTCCAGACAAGTGAAGCGGCAAAGGCTCAAAAACTGCCACAAAGTTAATCCAAATGTTTTAAACACTCTCTTGCAAGCTTGCATGAGCACGCGCATTTGAATGAAGTTTTAATATATGAAATTAAGGTTATTCTAACTTCGTCGCTTGAACACCTAATTGTTAAAACGCTTTTTTTTCATTTTTAAGATATAAAAAGCTGTCTAGATTTGCCGGATCTTGATGTCGCCCGTGCAAACGCTCACATACATTTCCTTTTTTGTCAGCTATCCACCATTGGAATAGACTAGATAACAATATTGTGTGCTGTAACACCATTCAGTCATTTATGAACATAATACAATGTGTCCAATTTGAATTATGAGCTGTTGACATTGTATCTTCTTGTTATTCCGTTATGTATTTTCTTTTGATGCTAAGTACGTAATTTTTTGTTTCTAATCCTGCATGGGCGGGGAAAAGCCTGCATTATGTTGAAATAAAAAAACGATAAAAAAGTCTTCCAGCTTAAAAAGACTGTGTGTTGTGAGGGCTCCTTAAGTAGCCAAGTGAACCCCATAATAACACAGTTCTTGACCTAAGCTCCGGCAACACAACTGCTACTACAATGACCTCCACAAGTAAGACAGCTGCGTAAGCATTGACGTTTTGCGATATTAGTTGAGTAGTTTTGCTAAGCATTCCAAAGGATAGAATTCTGGTGTCATCACTAATGGCACAACTCTACCATGAGTATCATCTTGACGAGCAGCTTACGTCTGAAAACAATTTCTCTTTCTTGCAAATGTTCTTCTCAGTCAACAATTCACACTTAGCACGTGTGCGCAAATATAACAATCATACTTGATACTGCGTGTAAATACCTGATTTACTTGTTACTTATTCTCAATCTTCAGCCCATTTCTAATGTAATGATGAAGTTGGTAAACAAATTTTTTCCATATTGCTATGAACTATGGCTCATTCTTTGTGTGTTGTTTAGGATGGCCTTGTATTGTCTATGTACCCTGCACTTGTTTTCACCTAACAATGTGCGAGAAAGTGTCTTGCGGAATAAATTGTTAGAAATATTTTCCTTTATTTTACAGCAAACCGGAATGTCAGGCGGCTTTCTGAACACTATTGTTGTTCTGTGAGTAGCAGTTTGCTTTGAGATCATGCACACACAAAGCCACAGCTGCATCAGTTTTATCTTCACATTTGTATTGCAGGGTTGACATTTTGTGTGATGTAGGATAATGTGAGTATGAATCTAAACCAAATGAAAAGCACGACAGAGAATTGCAAATGCTGTAGCTTTACTATGGTCATTTCCACTATGTTGCATGTTATCGATTGGTGCAATTCAGCCCTGTCTGGCAGCACGGTTGTTTCCAAATTCACCTACACAATCCTAATTCTTGATATATGCGCCTCAAATGTAAGTTCACAGAATATAAAATCTGGGGTATTTGCGTATGACATAAGTGATTAAATGCCCATCTTCTTTCTTGCACGAGTTACTTCTCAAATTGGTCGGAAAACAGAGACATCTTTCCACCGAATTAAAAACAACAAAACTCGGGAACATTTTTTTAAGCTAGTTCAGACATAGATTGGACCACTGTTTATAGACAAGAACATCCTGATGATGCTTATAACACATTCATGACGTTATTGAGTACTAGCTATGATGCGGCATTTCCACTTCAGGAGCGCTCATGTGGCAGAAATAAGAAATGCAGAAAGCCTTGGATAAATCGTGATCTTTACCGGCGCATAAAAATAAAGAATAAATTGTATCATGGTTTCATCCGTTCGCAGAACACAGACGTCTTAGCTGAGTACAAGAAATACAGAAACGTTTTAAATTCAAAAATATGGAAGGCTAAACAGAACTACTATGAAAAATTATTTGAAAGCATTTACAATGACCAGAGGAAGCTATGGGAGGTCATAAATGGGCTTACGAACAGAAAAAAGGGTTGTAATAGGACACAGGACCTAACAATTAATGGTCAGATTTTCAGTGGTGAAAGGTTGGCCAATGTCATGAATGAACATTTCATAAATGCGGGTTCCTTTATTTTAACGGATGAAAAGCGAGATAATGCTCCAACTCCTGATAAATCTCCTTTGCCGTATTCTATTTTTCTCGCACCCACAGATCCGGTTGAAGTAGAAAGATTAATTAGAAAACTTAAAAACAATGTTGCATCAGGGAGTGATGAGATAGGTTCTGTTGAGTTAAAAATAGTGTCACCATTGATATCTAATGTCTTGGCCTATATTATCAATCTCACCGTCACTAATGGTGTATTTCCAGAGCAGCTAAAGGTAGCAAAAGTCACTGCAGTACATAAAGGTGGTGATATCAATACTTCAGCGAACTATCGACCTATATCCGTGCTTCCAACAATATCGAAAATATTTGAAGGGGTTATTTATGAGAGACTTGCATTCTTTTTTGATAAGCACCAAATAATAACAAAAAGTCAGTATGGTTTTCAAAAAAATAAATCAACAGAACAAGCTCTACTCTATATCAAAGATAAGATAATCGAAAATATGGAAAACAAAAAATATACTCTTGGGCTCTTCCTCGATCTTCAAAAGGCATTTGACTCCATACAATTCAAATCATTGATTCATAAATTATCAAGCTATGGGGTGCGTGGAGTTGTACTACAACTGTTTAAAAGTTACCTAGAAGATCGTTATCAATATGTAAAACTGAATAACACTATTTCTGCAAAGATAAAGTTGAACCAAGGAGTCCCCCAAGGGTCTATACTGGGGCCATTATTGTTCGTTGTCTATATAAATGATATTGTCGATATACCTCATTCTCCTGAACTTATAATGTACGCTGACGATACGAATGTTTTCTTTTCATCAGACAATCTAATATCACTTAAGGTCAGTGTAAATAATTATCTAAGCAATCTTTCAAATTCGTTAAGGCAAAATGGACTGCACTTGAATGCAAAAAAACAACCTATATGATATTCCGACCTATAAACAAACCTATTAGTAACATAGCTGTAAAATTCGAAGGAAATTGCATCGCACATGTTAGGAAACAAAAGTTTCTTGGTGTATGGTTTAAGGAGGAATTAAACTGGAATACACATTTAAATCATCTGATCACCGCATTAGCGCGAATAGTTGGTTGTTTTTTTAGAACAATGCACTTAATCCCATTGAGGTTAAAAATAAGTATGTACTATGCACTCTTCCATTCTAAAGTAAGTTATGGAATGTTAGTCTGGGGAACGACATCACAAGGGAATTACCATAAGTTAATAACTATACAAAAGAAAATATTGCGCTGCTTTGAAAATTACAGGGGGAATCTACAAGACTTGCGCACTGCTCCACTATTCGTTAAACATTCAATACTCAGAATTGATCGATTATATCATTTTAAATTACTTCAGTTAATACAAAAGACTAAGCTATATGAAGAAAGTTGCACCGAAAGACCACTTTACAGTATGCGAGAACAAAGGAAGCGAGGTCCCAGAACAAGAACCAAGTATGGAAAACAAAGTATTGCTTACCAGGTACCTCAGGTTTTAAATACCCTTGTAGATCAATTGAATTTTAGGGCTAGTAGTGCGACTTTCAAGAAACAAATAAAGAACTTATTCATAACCACCGGTCTACAATATCGAAACTACGTAATGGAGTCTCATGCCTCTCCAAATGCTTAAATTGTTTATAAACTTATATGTCAATTATACGAGTGTATACCGCGGAATTCATTGTATCCGCATGCATCTTATGTCTGTTTTTGAGTTGTTTCATTGATATTGTTTAGTTGTGAATTATAACGAGAATGACCTCTAATTCTTAAAATGTGTTATGTAAACTTCTTATGGTATTTATGTTTGAATTTTGTGTTTACAATTTCAGGTTGCTTGAAACCAATGTATTGAATATATATATTGTTTAAGCTTTGCACTGTCACGGACTGCGGAGGGACAAGGGCCTTTGTCAGGCTGTTCGCCTTTAGCCCTTTGCCCCTGCAGTGAGCTCTGTATCTGGCTTACTGTAAATAAAAATACTACTACTACTACTACTACTACTAATTACGATTTTGAAGGCCAATGATTATATATGAATTGCTTACTTTCTGGTTATCTCGACGCATGCTTGCATACGACTATGGTTAGCGTAACCAATATCTGGAGTAACTAAGCTGATATGACACTTAACTAGGACAAGTCAACATTACAGTTTTTATATTTTTTGTATACCTGAACTGACAACTGAGTTATTATTGAGTATAATATGATAATAGCATGTGTAGAACATGTTTGGCATGTTTGACATGTGGCGTGTTTTCATAGAAGACAAATACCGGCGTGTTTCACAATGGCATACCTGCACAGCGATTCAGTTAAACAATTGTTTTCAATGTTATCATGATATATTGAAAAATGACCCTCCATTCATTCGTTCAGTTATGAAGAAAATATATGAAAAAATTGAATGCTTACTTGTCTCGTTTAAGTCTCGTTCCTGTTTACTTATGCCAGAAATATGGGTGACGCTAATCATGCCCTGCATAAAATTTTCTGGGATGCATGAATTTCCTAGCTACCGAATAAAGGAACGCTGCAGCGCACACGACCTAGTGACCAATGACTGGAACACTGTTTCTCATACTCAAAGAGTTATCTGGGACGCATTCTCTACCTAACTAAGTGGAACTTTTTTGCAAAAAGTGTCGCTTACTAGCTAAAACCTATGTGAAACCAGATTACGAGTGTAGGTTTTAACAAGTGATGTGGTTTGGTTTTTTGGTGTTGTAATCAGTTTTCTGATCTTGGTTTTTTGCGCTCTTGCACTAGGAATTGAATGCAGTTCTGAGTTTTTGTTGCTTTTGAGATTTCCTTTGAATGTGCCCCAGTCGACTGATGTACGCATGCGCCTAACACTGCTGTTTAAGCAAATGTCGTCGTGTATAAAGATTATTGCAGCGTTTGTGTCGTCCTTTTCGTGTTTCGTCGTCCTAACCCGGTGTGCGCTGCCATTTATCATAAATATGACCAGCTAATTAGCCAACAGGTACATTTTAAGCATATCTTTGCCATCGTAGTCGCATCAGAAGGGCACTCCTTCACGGCCTTCTATGAGTTTCTAATCAATCTCGTGAAGAGCTCTTGTTTCACCCCGTGGATTAGGAAACGAACTTTATTCTCCTGAGGCTTGTCCGTTTCAGCGTGGCGGAATAGACGGGCTCTTTTTTTGACAAACATCGTGTCGTTCTTGTTTCGTAGTAGTAACTATGTCGCTAGTGGTCCTTTCTTTGTGGGCTATGCTACTGAACGTGATTAGGAATTGGCCGCGGAAAGAATCCGAGGTTTTAAGATAGACTTCATTTCCCCAAACCAGGTGCTTGCCACGTCTTCCAGGTAGAAGTAGACGTGACACAGCTTCTCTTTTGTGTCGCACTGTTTGGAAGTGGCCAGTTGGTCATAATTCTTACGTCACGTATTCGGAACTCCAAAAAATTTACGGAAAGTCAGTGGCTTTCTTGGCAGCGGCTTCATGATTTTTGGCTTTGGCACAGCGGCTGTCATCGTTGTTGCAGTGAATCTCGCACTTCGATCTTCCGAGTCTTGTCGAAGAGGCCCACGTTATGGTGGTAGACCTTGTCGTCTGTGACGTCATCGCTGTTCAAGGTTGTCGTCCGTTGTTTTTTGACGACTTGCGCTGGGATGACGCCTTGACGGTTGTCCGGTACGTGAAAGCAGCACCTCCCCTAGATATTATGTAGTCGTGACGTTGACGAAAGCAGTCACCGGCATGTCCCCGATGAAACTTTATTTCGCCTAACATGTGGCTGGTTAACAAAAATCAGGTTACAGCAGTACACACTAGCATTGATAACAGTGAACTGAGCGTCGGCCATCGATCAACTGACAAGTGGTGATGCATGTTTAAGTGTCGGCATTTATACAACTGGCATCATTTATTCCATGATTAGTGCTAACGCCCACGTCAATTCCAGAATAACCAGCAGTAATTGCGTTGCATGCGTAATTCCATCGGAAGGTTCCAAGATGACTTCTATGGTCGTTGGTCATTTGGCGTGGTTTGCGCAAGGCAGCTATGAAAGTTTACGGTGCGATAACAGAACTCCAGGAGGAACTGTGGCAATACCCTCAGTGATGTAGAGCATACTCAGGCCACTTTTCTGTACAGGTTGCGGTATATTATTATCTGCATAAAAGTCAGTGACTCGTGCTTGGGTTCTTCTTTTATATGGTAGCACCTCCTTTTATAAGGATGAATATATGGTGTGGCTGTTCCATTATGGCTCAGTTTGACTCCTCGTGTATGAAGTAATCATGTCGTCATGAAAATAATAATAATAATAATAATAATAATAATAGTAATAATAATCATATTAATAACGGCTCAATTTGACTCCTTGTGTATGAAGTAATCGTGTCGTCATGAAAATAATAATAATAATGATAATAATAATAATAATATAATGATAAATCACACCAGGGGCTTTACATCCCAAAACCACGTAACGATTATAAATTTATGATAGATTACGTAGTCGAAGGATACTGAAATTTCGACCATTTCGTGTTCTTTAACACTCTCACATTTCACAGCACATGGCTAAACCATCTCGCCTCGACCGAAATGCGACCGCCATGGCCAGGATCACACCCACGGCTGTCGGATCAGCAGTGCACCGTACCCAATGTCCTCCGTTGCCTTCTAATCATGTTGTAATAATCGTATTTACTTTCACACATAGTAACCGGTAGCTACATATTCTTGCATAAGTATTCTTATATGGCTACATATATATTTATATAGTGCCACATATTAAATTTTCCTGAAGACGACCGCCCACCTCCGTCCATGTCTCGTTCAGATAAGATGGCGAGCTTACACACACACACATAGAGAGAGAGAGAAAACTTCTTTATTCCTAAAGGCATGGAGAAGGAGGGCATGGGAGGAACCTCTATCCTGGGGTCCCTCGAACAACTCTGGCGATGAGTGGAGCCCACTGTATCAATGCTCGGAGAACCTCGGGAGGTTCATCACAGAGAGCATCGTCCCACAGCTCTTCGTTACGTAAAGGGTGAAGAAAAACAGGTGAGGCAGAAAACAGTTGAGGGAAGAAAGATGTCCGCAGTGCACTCGATCGAGCCGTGAAAGGTCGTGGGCGAGTTTTCATGGCAGGGGCAAAGGTTTGCATAGCAGTGCGTGTAGATTTTATCACGAGATACCAAATTGGGAACCCGCCCAACTCGCCGCACTCATCAGGAATATTTTAGTTTGTAGTGGCCGTGTCGCTTTTGCCTCCTCTAGCGAGAAAAAGATGGCGGTGGGGCGCTGTGAGTGCAACAGACGTTCCTGCAGTGACGAAGAATATTGCTACGTAGCTATCGCATGAAGGGTGAACCCTCCTTAGATCAGACGACGACGAAGAGGACTGGTTTGCTCGCTCTGTGTGCTGCGCTCCGATTTTATCGGTGTAAATACACTGCCAAATAGTAAGTCCTGTCTCATTTTACGTAACAATATTTTTAGTAGGAAGAGGATCCCCCTACTCTGAAATGGTCACCTCGCCTTATAGGGCTGCCTGGATAAAACTTTCATGGGCAACAGCGGGTGCGCGTTCACTGCCCAGCAGAAAGGCATGAGCAGAAGTCCCGAGTAAGTGGACGTGAAAAGTACTGTTTGACACAGCAAGATTTGATTTAGAATTTGGTGCACCGCTCTTGAGATGGCAAGTCCTGATAGAAAAGCCCGACTTGCATGTAGCGAGTCTGTCAGTACGTAGACCTCACTGCGAACATGGTTGGCGTATCGTACCGCATCGCCAGAGCAATTCCAAGAATTTCGTCGTGAGTGGCATGCGCCCCACGTAATGCAGCCGAGTCCTGCAGGGAATCGGCGCCGTATAAAACGACCGAGGTGTAACCTTCATGTGAGTGGCATGCGCCCCACGCAATGCAGCCGAGTCCTGCGGGAAATTGGTGCCGTATAACATGACCGAGGTGTAACCTTCATGAGTTCGAGCTGTGTCTGTGTAAAGAGTGTCCAATTCCGGGATGTCTTCGAGCATTCGGCGGAGGCATCGTGTGCGGAATTCACGCCGGCTCTTGTCATGCAGGGGATGCATGATACGCGGTAAGGGATGAACAGTTAGTATTTTCCGTATCGCAGGCAATAAGAGCGTGGGACAGGTTTCAATCTCGAGTGGTGAGACATGATATCCGAGGTGTGCGAGGAGATTGCGGTCAGTAAAGGTGAGTAGGAGGCGTTGGTACTGACTGGTCCAATCTGCCTCGAGCAGCTCGCCTTGTGTGTTATGTGTCCCTAACTTAGGAAGCAGACATGTGGAAGTGAAGCTTGGAACGCCGTGGCCCAGCTTTGTCGCACTGCGGATCACGGCGACTAAGTGCTGTTGCGATTGGGTCTACCACTGCAAGGGCAAGTGACATGTCAGCCGGCTGATCACGGAGGACTCCAAGCACAGCAGGTCCTTTTCTTTAGACCCAGAGCACCGATTTAGAACCCGCCGCGCCTTGGACAGTATTTGGTCAACTTGTGGAGATAAACGACCAACGGTGTAGTTAGCTTTGCCATCCGCTTAAACATGTAGTCCAAGGATGCGGGCACAAGGGACATGTGAATGGGTCTGCCATTCACGTGCACTGTGATTGGGAGGGGTTGGGGCTACTGCTTCGTGAGCGAATGACAATGAGCTCCGTTTTTTAAGGAGCACGTTGCAAGCTTCCTTTTTAGCGTACTCAGTGGCAGTATCCGCTGCTTTCTGCAACCGGTCCTGGATGGATCCATCAGAACCTCGTGTTAGCAAGATAGTGATATCATCTGCATAAATAAAATGGGCGCTATGGAGGATTTGGTCGAGCAAGCAGGGAAGTTTTGCTATTGCGATATGAAATAACGTAGAGGAAAAAACAGGACCCTGTGTTGTCGTACGTCCTGTAATGTGAATCCTACCAGATTGAGGCAGTTCCACTACCACAGATGCCGTACGATCACGAAGAAATGAGTGAATGTATGTATACATTCGAGTTACGCAATGCGACTTGGCTGGACTCCAAAGGGTCAGGTCATTTTCAACATGATCGAAGAGCCCCTTCAAATTTAAAGCAATGAGTGCTCTCGTTTAGGCGTGAGAAGGAGGCAATAGGACTTCCTCTTGTCGCTGTAAAAATACGTCTTTAGGCAATAGATGAGCTCGGTATCCGAATTGAGAATTCGCGAAGAAGGTTTGCTGTTCTAAGAAGGGCAGCAGACATCGCAAGAGTACATGCTCCATCAGCTTGCAATTTGAGGTGGTAAGCTATGCGGGATGTCGGTTTTGAAACTAAACTGGTTTTCTCGACTAGGGAATCAACAAAATGTCGGCGTGTCACCAAACTTAGGGAAGCGTACCTTAATTGGTGCAGTATTCGTTGAATATACCGGTGAGGTGGGTGATATTCGCATCACTATGGTTTGGAAGTCTTGTGAACCGAATGTGGTCTGCTCCCGGTGCCGTGTTACGGTGTAGATCTTGTAACAGTACCCGTACTTCCTTAACCGTAATATTGCCACCAGCACGCAGTAGGTCGATAGCAAGAGCAGCTCTCAATCTGGAGAAAAAAGAAGATCGCATGCTTCTTCTAGGCTCAAGAGCCAGCCATGACTGACGCATCGTCCTAGAGCTAGCTAATCGGTGCTTTAATAAATCCCCCAGTACTTCTGACTTATCGTGACAAACTGGTGGAGATGCTGGGTAGTCTCATAGGTGCTGCAGACCCCCCCCCCCCCCCAAGGGAGCCGTAATACGAGTCCAGTGCCAGTAAATGCTCCCGTGCATCGGACCAGCCAACGAATCAGGGAATTGCCTCCGGCAGTCAACAATACTGCTCCCACCACGTCGACAAATATGACCAGCGCTTCGGTGCAAACCTCGTCAACCGGCACGGAAGCACGACATTGAACCGCTATACGTTGGAAAGCCCACGGGCACCGGCGACGTTCCATGGTACGGAGCGAGAGGACGTTGAAGACTGGTTGACTGGTTGGCAGATTTCGAGTGCGTAGCCACCTTGAATCAGTGGGACGACGCGGCGAAACTGGGTCGTGTCAATTTCGATCTCAAAGACGGGGCACGTACGTGGTGTCAAAATCGAGAGGAGCAGCTGACGACGTGCCCCGAATTCTCTCGTAT
The DNA here is from genome assembly GCA_013436015.1 of Rhipicephalus annulatus. Lineage (NCBI taxonomy): Eukaryota > Metazoa > Arthropoda > Arachnida > Ixodida > Ixodidae > Rhipicephalus > Rhipicephalus annulatus. The sequence continues at coordinate 56,667 of WOVY01004906.1, forward strand.
ACTTCTGCAGATCTGTGCCAGTGCTGATCGCCAAGAACGAGCTGAACGAGCTATTCTGGCCTGCGTTCAGTTTCTAAACGAAACTGTGGCCACGTACGACGAAGACATGACGCGCCTCTTCCAACGGGCCGATTCAAGAATGACGGAGGACAAGAAGTTGCGTCACTTGATGCGCGGTGTCAAGAACCAGCTTTTTGCCGGCCTCGTGCGCAGCCCTCCGTAGATGGTCATGAAGTTCTTGCCCGAGGCAGTGACAATCGAAAAAAATGCTGCAGCAGCGATCCAATCAATACGACAGGCAAGTCAGTGGCATGTCCACTGCCGACATTTTCACCACCACTGGAACCAGCAATGGCTGTCCACGTAAACTCATTCGTAATATAGTGCGTGAAGAGTTGCAAAAGGCTGGTGTAACACCTCATGCTACACTTAGCTCTATTGCAACTGTTATCAAGGATGAGCTGCACCAGGCCCTCCGGGACACCTTGCCTCCTGATACAGCTGCGCCAGCTCCTGCTGAATACTGCCGTGAGACAACCTACGTGGAAGTGTTAAAGCACCCTGCTGCATCGCCACCATTGTTCGTTCATCCTGTTCCTGCTGCTTCACTCCGATCAGGTGCAGCACATACTGTACTACAAAGGCACGTACATTCCACCGCCCTTGCCTTTCGTCCCTGGCGCTTCTGTCGCCCATCGTTTCGTGCAACCAGTCTAGTACATCGACGATCGGTACACCTCGGAAGTCTGAAAATTGGCGTACACCTGATCGCCAGCCTCTGTGCTTTCACTGTCGAGAAGCTGATCACTTGTACCGCCAGTGCACATATCGCCGTCTTGGGCTTCGCGGCTTCTCTGCGTACTCACCGCCACCCCGTTATGGCCAGAGGCCACGCCACATCGAAAACTACCTCTCACAAACGCATGCACTACCGTCTGCCGGGCGCCAGTCACGCTCGCAATCACCGAGACGGTTTTCATCAACGCCCCAGCGATATTCTACCGCACAGTCTACCAGCCCCCGCCGGGAATACTAGCCAATATGACCTCCGGGAGCGAGGTTGCTGAACGTCGAAGCGCTGAAGACCTCCTATTGACGCAGAACCGTACAGAAACCAGTCCGACATCACCTGCTGCTGCAAAGGATAGCCGACTTTCACTCGACAAAGCAGTGACAATTGATGGTTTTGCAGTTAATGCGTCAGTGGACACCAGCGCAGACTATTCCAGACTGAGTGGGAAACCGACAATGCACCTGAAACCATTCGTAACGCCGTGGTATAACTCGCAGATTCGGACAGCTGTTTGCCACATCGTTACTCCACTGGGCGCCTTCACAACTAGAATACAGTTTCAAGGGCATACATTTGTAGCAAGCTGCCTTGTTCTACGCGAATGCTCCCGTGACGTCATTCTGGGAGTTGACTTTCTACAGGAAAATGGAGCTATCATTGATATGAAAAAGCGCCGCGTCACGTTCTCAACCCAGCGAGCAATCAACGTGCAAGATGATGGAAGGCTTGTCGACGTACTCCGTATTTCTGAACAGAGCGTGACGCTTCCTCCGCGAGCAAGTGTTCTAGTCGATGTAACAAGCTGTGGCTTGGGCGATTGCGATGTGGTGGCTGAGACAAATTTAGAACGCCCCCTGCAGCAAGGCATTTGTGTATCTAGAAGTGTTATACACCTTCGTGATGGCCGATCTGAATTGCTCGTAACCAACTTTTGCAACGAACAATCGATATCTTTTCCACGGCATTTCGGTAGCGTTTGCCCACGAAGTAGCAAACGTCACCAACTGTCTCACATCAGAACTAGTGAATACCGCAGACACGTCAATGAGTAATATTGATATCAATCCTGATTTGTCCACCGATAACAAGACTGCGCTGCGAGCACTCTTTTTCGAGTTCAGGTCTTGCTTCGCAGGTTGTTTAAAGATTCGCCGGACGTCCATCACTCAACACAGGATCATCGCGTACGAGGACGCACGCCCGATACAACAGAACACCTACTGCGCGTCGGCTAAAGAACGTGAAGCGATACGTACGCAAGTCTGCGAGGTGCTTGACGATGGCGTTGCTGAACCATCTAACAGCCCTTGGTCATCTCCAGTCGTGCTTGCCAAAAAGAAGGACGGGTCGCTACACTTCTGCGTCGACCACCGAAAGCTTAACAACGTGACCAAAAAGGATGTGTATCCGCTGCAGCGTATCGACGATTTGCTGGATAGACTTGGTCGTGCCCCTTTATTACACTTCTCTCAATCTCAAAAGCGGGTACTGGCAAATCGAGGTAGATCAGCGAGACCACAATAAAACAACCTTCGTGACTCCAGACGGCCTATACCGATTTCGAGTACTCCCTTTTGGCTTGTGTTCAGTGCCGGCAACTTTCCAGAGAATGATGGACACTGTCCTCACAGGGCTCAAGTGGCAGACTTGTCTTGTCTACCTTGATGATGTTGTGGTCTTTGCTGCCACGTTTGTGTAGCACCTTAACAACCTGCGCATCGTGCTGGAGGCTATCCGATCGGCTGACCTCATACTAAAGCCACAGAAGTGCCACTTTAGCTATGAAGAACTAAAATTTCTTGGACATGTAGTTAGCGCCGAAGGAGCCCAGCCCAATCCAGACAAGCTTGCCGCTGTTGCCGGATTACCAGCTCCTGTCGATGAGAAAGCTATCTGGCGCTTTTTTCGTTTGTGTGCCTACTATCGCCGGTTCATTCATGGCTTTTCACAGATAGCAGAACCTCTGACTTGTTTCACAAGGCACGACACGCCATTTGTCAGGGAAAATGACCAGCAAGCAGCTTTTGATGAGCGGCAACAGCGCATGCAATCAGCACCCATTCTCGCCCATTTCGACGATGACGCTGACGTGGAGGTCCATACCGACGTTAGTAACATTGGGCTCGGTGCTGTGCTCATTCAGCGTCAAGAGGACATTGAAAGAGTGATAGCCTACGCCAGCCGCTCTTTATCCCGTGCCAAGGCGAATTATTCCACAACGGAAAAGGAGTGCCTCGCAGTCAAGTTTCGCCCGTACTTTTATGATCGTCCCTTCAAAATACTGACGGACGACCACGCCTTTTTTGGTTGGCAAGCCTGCGTGACCCTTTAGGACGGCTAGCATGGTGGAGCTTGCGGCTGCAGGATTTTGGCGTCACCATCGTCCATATGTCCGGCCGTAAGCATGAAGACACTGACAAACTGTCACGCGCAGCCCTTCATGTCGTCAGTCAGGAAGCAGAGGAAGACGAAGGCATGCTGGGCGCCGTTAGCGCATCACACTTGAGCAAACGGCAGCGAGATGACGCAGAGATTTGTGCAATCAACGATCATTTAGAGGACTAGGGCGCAATGATACCACGTCATTTATCCCACTCGTTGACGTCGTTCTGCCTGCGAGACAGTGTGCTGTACAAGAAAAACGCTCGTTCGAACAACCGTTCTCCCCTCCTGGTGGTTCCTCGAGACATGCTAGACGACGTTCTCTTCCCTCGCCATGACGAACCCACATCCGGTCATCTGGGCTACTCAAGAACACTTACAAGAGTGAGTGAAAGGTACTATTGGCCAGGACTTTGGGCAAGCATCAAGAAGTACGTAAAGAGCTGTCGGGAATGTCAGCGCCGAAAGCAACCATCTGTTAAGCCAGCTGGGATCCTTCAGCCCATTAAAGCACCCTGCGCGCCATTCAACCCAGTCGGCATGGACATTCTCGGGTCATTTTCCTTTTATGCGGAGTGCAACAAAGGGGCGATCGTCACGACCGACTAATTGACACGCTATGCTGAGACACATGGAGGCGGAAATGTTGTAGGCCCGTGTGCTCAGATTTGGGTGCACGTTAAAGAACCCCAGGTGGTCTAAATTTCCGGAGCCCTCCACTACGGCGTCTCTGGTTTTGGGACGTTAAACCCCACATATCAATCATTATGCTGAGACACAGGTGATCCCACGAGCCACGGCTTCTGAGGTAGCACAATTTTTCATGTGCCACATAGTGATAAGACACGGTGCTCTTTCCAGTATAATAACGTACAGAGGGACGTCATTCACGCAGCAGCTTATGGACGAAGTTTTCAAACTGAGCAACACCAGACACTGAAAGACAGCTGCGTACCGCCCGTGAACCAACGGTCTTACCAAGCGACTGAATAAGACTCTCGCAGACATGATCTCAATGTACATCGACGTACAGCACAAAACATGGGACCGGGTCTTACCTTACGTGACCGCGTATTATACCGCCGTGCAAGAGACCACGTGATTCACGCCATTTCGGCTTCTCTACGGCCGCGAAGTGCAGATCATGCTGGGCTCTATGCTACCGTGTCAAGACGAAGACGAGTGGGCAACTGACGCCAAAAAATTCGCAGAGCGTGCTGAGGAAGCCCGGCAGCTCGCGTGGCTGCACATCGGCCAGCAGCAGCAGGCAGGCGCACGATGCTATAACACCCGCCACAAAGAAGTGTTTTAAAAAGTGTTTTAAGAAGCGGAGCGTGTGGATGCCCCTCCGCCACCGTGGGGTTAGTGAAAAGTTACTGAGTCGGTACTTTGGTCCATATAAAGTGCTACGCCGCGTCAATAAAAGCTCGCCAATATTTTCCACAAGCTATACTCCGCACACTCTACTTTTCATTGTGTCATTGTCACATAGGTTACTGTCTGGAATCGTGGGGTGTGACGTACAACAGTTATCTAAAAACTCTTGAACGACTTCAAAAGCGTACACTGAAAATCATAAGCCAAGGTGAATCAGTAAGTAATGTTTTCCAATCACAACGCATTCTCTCGGTTCCTATGTTGCGTGACTACAAAATTGCTGTTTCAGTAAATAACATAATTAATAGAAATTCACCTTTGCCTGCTGATCTTTTTTCAATTCCTAAACGCAATACGCGACATGCTTCGAATGGTAATTTCGAATCTGCCCAAATGTTTTAATGTTTACGGAGAAAGACTGATACAGTTTAGTGGAACAAAAATATGGAACACGGTCCCCCTAGAGATTAAAACGGCACGTAATTTCAGCATGGCATGTAAATCATTTTTTCTGTGGAGTCAAGACATGTAGGCATGTGTGTGTGCTTCGATTTTCATTGTATTTTTTTAATAAGTGCCTATGTATAGAAACTAGCTGCAAGCTAATAAGTATGCATATCTGCAAGAAAAAATGTATTACTGTGTTATCTGTATCACATGATTGTTTTTTTTATGTTGTTACCTCAGAGCTGACCTGAACACTTTTTTCTGTTGCACATTGTATTGGACCGTCCACTAGCCACTTTAGGCTATCGGTCCAAATAATCCCTGTAATTGCATATATCTATTTATGAAAATAAAGCTTCATTGATTGATTGATTGATTGATTGATTGATTGATTGACGTGAACTATGAAGTGGTTCCGGACTCAATACCGTATGCGCGGAGCAGGACACAGCCGAGGCCGGACGTCGTTCATGTGTTTCGCATGAGACCGGTTATTGCACGTTGTTCGTAACTTTTTCTTTACCGTACACCGTTCTTTGTGTTCTTTGTTTATTTTTGTGTACTAGCTTCCTTGTTCATTTACTCTTCCTATACTGGCTCACTCTTCCATGTTTACTTTCACTTGATCCGAATTTCCAATTACTTTTTTTTTCACGTGCCCATGTTGTAGCATCGCAGTGGTGCTATGTACTTTTCTTTCCTCTTTTGGGATTTCTTTTTCTTTGCGGAAGCGGGGATAATGCCACCAGCACGTAGTGGGTCGAAAGCAAGGGCGGCTCTCAATATGGCGGAAAAAGAAGATTGCGTGCTCATCTCAGCTCGAGAGCGAGCCACGACTGACGCATCGTCCTAGAGCAGTTACGCGGGGGTTTAATAAATTCCCTAGTACTTGTGACTCATCGTGACAGTATCTTCATCCAACAACTACTTTGTCTCGCCTACGTGGGGATAGTCAGGATATTGTGGTGCGGGGCTTCTCAAAATGAAATATTTTTCGAGCTTCCAGAGATATTTCTAGGGACCATCTCGACACTCGTGCATTAGTACGTCTAACTGTTGTAATGTTTTTGTCTTCGTGGTAGTGGGGTCTGAAAGGGATTAAATAATCGACCATGTATTTGCGATGCCCATTGTTCATGAAACTCGGTCGCAGAATCCTCAGCAATAATTTCTGGTGAAAGTCGCTGCATATTCTTGAGATTCCCGAGTTATGTGATCTATTTTTTTCTTCAGTTCACGACTGAGACGCTAGGACGTACATTGCTGATCAGTATTCTCCGCGCGTTCCAAAGGCGAAAGAAATGTGGGCCAATGTCTGGTGTTTCGGTGGCAGTAGACAATGTGCGCGTGGTGGTACCCTTATCTTGAGTAAGAGGGTCAAGCCATGGCTTGTGCCCTTGCCCCTCAGGTGGGTCCCGACGACGGTCCCGAATTTTCATCACCAGCGTCATCGTTGTTGAGGAAAGGACGAGCCGTTGTGCCCATGGTGAAGCCCACCCGTCGACCTCTTCTTTTTCCGAATGCCGGTCTAATCCTCGATGATGATAATGTCGCTCCACATCCTCTACACAATTTGCAGCGTCCTCTACCGCCCCCCAGTGTGGCCTCATGATGAACAATATCACAGTTGCTGGAAACACTAAACACACAATGTTCGTCACTATTATTTTGAGGTCCAAGTCAGTCCATGTCAAACAATCCGGTTTTGCTTCTGCACCCGATTTTCCAACGGTGCTTCCGACGCTTATTCCATATACGTGCCTTCGAACGCGTCGCCTTCAGTGAACTTCCACTTTCGATGATCAGGTTTCGTTGGCAGAAACATGATTTCTTCTGCGAGCTTCTGGTGTGGCTTAGTTTGAGAAGTTTTGTCTTTAAATTTTTTGCCTTGGATGTGTTCACCTGCGAAGCATCAGCCTTTCTACTCCATCCCGGACTTGATTGCTTCATTCGCCGGTTTGGCCCTGTTTCAATATACTTAATCGGTAGCGAGCTAGCTTGTACGGTCCGCATTCTTCTCCCCCTCGATGTTTGTAGCTTACTCGTAAGAATAATACAGGCAGGAGGCTTCTCTGCCCTCGCAGTTTTTCTCTGGCTTCTTTTCGCTTGAATGCGTCTTGATTTGCTTTTGTCAGACATTTGTACGCGTGGCTGCGAGGACTGCGCAACATTTGAATCTGCTGGCCTTGGCTTGCACCGATTCGTGATATCCCTTGAATGCCCGTTTACAATTTCAAAGGCTTCCCGCTTTTCATTAGCGGAACTTTGTCCCTCCACCATATGCACTTGAGTTGTAACTGTCGTGCCCTTTGCTTCTTTCATGGTGTACGCTGACGACAGTTCTAACGGCGTGGGCCAGTTCTTTGAAAGTAGCGGTTTTCTGTGTGTGCTTGAATGCTCGTTACATTGGTGAAATCGGTGACCTTTCGGCTTCCAGCGCGTTCAGCTATTAATCGTGAGTCTGAGTCTTCTAGTTTCCGTAGAAGAAGATTGCTGCTGAAGAAGCAGAGGCAAGATGTAGGCGCCACAGACGAAGAGTGCAGGCCAGCTTGTACTTCTGTCCCAACCCTTTGCCCCATGGCCTCCAAGCGAGCTTTTCAAGCATTTAATACGTCCGTGATCTTACACTCCACTCTGACCTTGGCTAGAATAATCTGTTGCTCATAAAGCTCTGCTTCGCCCATCTCAGTTTCCAAGCGATCGATATGAACTGCGTCTTCTACCTTCTTGTCAATTTCCTTAGGCCCCCGCAGGGGCGCCTGCGCAAGTAGGCGTTTGGTGTGTAGCGACACCACGGACCCGAGCTAACGAGGGAGGGGTTTCGGCTCCCTCCCACGCCTAGCCGTGCGTGGCTTTGCCGTGTCCGGGGAAAAGGGGATCCTGGGGGTTGAGCCGACGCTGGGTGATTGGACCTTTAAGGCCCCCCGGCAGAGGCAACACACCCATTTGGCCCCGGCTTCACGTAGACGGCACCCCCGGATTGACCCGCCCGGGGGAATCGGCAGTCGCCTTTTCCTGTCTCCCCCTCACATCTTCGTCTTTTCTCTTACTTCAAATCTTTCCTGTCCTCTACTCTTTTCCGTCGACTTCCGTGTTTCCTGGCGGCAAGGGTTAACCCTGTGTGGCTATCCTACCTTGGATACACCATATTCGGTTATAGTGGTGGCGTACAGCTGGCGTCTGCGGGGCCTGTACTTACAGACCCTGCAGCGTCCCCTTGTAGGACGCCATGGTGGGTGGCTGGTGCCGCTGCCGAAAGTAAGCATTTACATGTGGCTTGTTCCTTCCCCCCACTCCCTGATCGCCCTCAGAAAAGAGGATGCACCGATGAAGTATTTCAGTTTTTTGGTCACCAGAGAGTATCCTTTCCCCGATTTCACGTTATCAACGCTGACACACCCGGCAAACCAGCGCGAACAATTTCACCTTTTCTTGTTTCAAAGTCCTTGACAGAAATCTTTGGCCCAGGATATAAAGCTTCGAGAATGGCAAGTGCTGACCTCCTGTTGGAGCTCCGCGACCAGAAACAATATGAAAAGTTGCCTAACCTAGTGAAATTTGGAGATACCAAATTAATAGTAACCCCACACCGAACCATGAACACCACCCGTGGCGTTGTCTCAGATGATGACCTGTTAGGGCTGACGGAGGCTGAACTCCTGGATGGTTTCAGCGAACAGAATGTCATAAATGTAAAACGAATTAGCTTGAGGCGTGATGGCAAAGAAGTCCAGACTAAACACCTGATACTTACCTTCAATTCAAGTGTGCTGCCCGACTCCGTTGAGGCTGGGTATATCAAGCTTCGAGTGAGGCCATATATACCAAACCCCCTCCGATGTTTAAAATGCCAGCGGTTCGGCCACAGTTCACAGAACTGCCGAGGCCGCCTAACTTGCGCGAAATGCAGTGCTGAAGAGCACACATCAGATGCCTGTGAAAACTCTCTTCACTGTGTGAACTGTAATTGGGAAAATGCCGCATACTCGCGGTCATGCCCGTGCTGGAAAAAGGAAAAGGAAATTGTCACAATTAAGGTAAAACAAAACATTTCATTTAAGGAGGCACGATGGCAGGTGTCCTGCCTACCAGAAACTAGCTTTGCCGAAGTGGCGCGTCAGGGGGCAGCGCCACGACGGCCCCCGGCGCCTGTCTGGCACACGCGTAGTGAGCCAGCGGTGACGCCATTCGCCCCCTCGGCGGTTGCAGCCAGTGCTGCTCCGCCACCCAAGAAAGACCCACCAACCTCCGGGCTGGGGGCCGCGAAGGTCTCTTCTTTTGAGGCGAGGCCCTTAAAACAAATGCAGCGCTCGCAAGAGCGCCTGTCCAGCGCCTCGCAAGAGGCAATGGACACAACACTGAGCGTGAGGGCGCAACCAGCGCCTAAAGATCGGCGCGACTCCGTCGACCGATCCAAAAAAAAATCTCGTGTCATGGCCTCTGGAAAGGGTCCGTGAGCTAACTTTTAATCCTTGAGCACACAGCACAAAACACATCTAAAATGAATACACAGATCTTACAGTGGAATGTGAGAGGACTTCTCCATAACCTCGATGATATTAGAGAACTTCTTAATAAACATACTCCAAAGGTGCTGTGTGTTCAGGAGACATATCTCAAGTCCACACAAACAAACTTTCTAAAGCATTATGCCATCTTCCGCAAAGACCGTGACGACGCTGCCGCTTCGTCGGGCGGTGTCGCCATAATAGTTTATAAAGGTGTTGCCAGTAAGCAATTAAACCTCCGAACTTCTCTTGAGGCAGTTGCTGTCCGAGCAGTGCTGTTCGGGAAGCTACTAACAATTACCTCTATTTACATTCCACCGTGCTATCGGCTTTAAAGACACAATTTCAAAGCTTCATTGACGAACATATTCCGCCATATATAGTCGTTGGTGATCTAAATGGACATAATCCCCTACGGGGCGACTCCCGTTTAGATGCGCGAGGACGCCTAATAGAACACTTTTTGTTTTCGTCAGGTGCATGTCTACTAAACAAAAAGAACCAACGTAATATAGCACTACACATAACACATACTCTTCTATAGACTTGAGTATTGTCTCGAGTGCTATAATTCCTTATCTGGAGTGGTCCGTTCTGAAGAACCCCTTTGGGAGTGACCACTTTCCGATAATGTTGAAGCTAACTAAAGAAGATACATGCTCGCCTGACTTTCCTCGCTGGAACACCAAGTCAGCCAACTGGGAATTGTTTCGAGAAATTACATTTTTAGACGGAAATGAGATTGCTGATTTTAATATAGACGATGCTGTAGTATACCTAACAGGTTTTAATATTGACGATGCAGTGAAATGTATAAGCAAACCAACGGAATGACCAATAAACGTCGCATCCCATGGTGGAACGACGTTTGTCGGAAAGCGCGCAATAGGCAAAATAAAGCTTGGAGACTACTCCGAAATTACCCAACGGCTGAAAACCTCGCCAATTTCAAACAAGTAAAGTCACAAGCTAGAACGCGTCGCCTTGCAAAGAAAGAAAGTTGGAATAAGTACATCTCCGGTATAAATTCTTACACCGATGAAACGAAGGTTTGGAATAGGGTAAAGAAGTTAATGGGTCTGGAGTCACACCCCCCACCTTTGGTAAGTAGCCGAGAGGAGAGCCTCGAGAAGCAGGCGGAATGCCTAGGCGAACACTTTGAATACATCTCGAGTGCATCGCACTACACAGAAACTTTCTTGAGATTCAAAGAACGCAAAGAGCGGCAACCCCTTAAATCTAAACGTCCTTCCAGGAAGGCTAAACTGCCCATTTTCATTAGCTGAACTTAAGGCATCTCTTGCGTACTGCAACAACTCGGCGCAAGGTGGCGATCGTATAACGTACGAAATGATCAAGTATCTTCACCCAGAAGCACTAAAAACGCTCCTAACCCTCTTCAATACCATGTGGCAAGCTGGATATATTCCATTGTCATGGAAAGAAGCGATAGTCATCCCGGTACTTAAACAAGGCAAAGACCCTTCCTTGGCCACCAGCTACAGGCCAATAGCGCTAACAAGCTGTTTGTGCAAACTATATGAGAAAATGTTAAACCGGCGCTTAACCCACTTCCTAGAAAGTAATAGTGTACTAGACCCCCTTCGGTGTGGTTTCAGAGAAGGGAGGTCGACAATAGACCACCTTGTTCGCATAGAGACATACATCAGAGATGCATTTATTCATAGGCAGTTTGTACTTTCGGTATTTTTAGACCTGGAGAAAGCGTACGATACCACATGGCGATTCGGGATTCTACACGATCTTGCCGCCATGGGCATCCATGGGAACATGCTAAACACAAATAAAAGTTATCTGTCTAACCGAAACTTTCACGTAAAAGTGGGAAATGCTCTCTCTAGATCATTTACCCAAGAAACTGGTGTTCCTCTAGGGGGCGTGCTTAGTTGCACACTCTTTCTTGTAAAAATGAAATCCCTGCAGTCAGTCATTCCAAGCGCGATGTTTTATTCTGTGTATGTTGATGATGTGCAGATGAGTTTCAAATCATGCAATATGTCTATCTGCGAACGACAGGTGCAGTTTGAAATGAATAAATTCTCTAAATGGGCGGATGAGAATGGTTTTAAAATAAACACCTAGAAAAGTACTTGCGTACTCTTCACCAAAAAACGAGGGGTAATGCCACTTCCGAATATTACGATCAAGGGAGACCAACTCTCTGTGAGCAGCGAACATAAATTCCTAGGAACCACTTTAGATTCTAAGCTCACGTTTATTCCCCATATTAAACATGTAAAAATGAAATGTCTGAAAGCGATGAACCTCCTAAAGCTCCTATCACGTACAACATGGGGTAGTGATCGGAAGTGTCTCTTGAACTTGTACAAAAGCCTTGTTTGGTCGCGCCTTGATTATGCCTCTATAATTTATCATTCCGCAACGCCAAGTGCTTTGAATATCGTAGACCCTGTTCACCATCTGGGTATCCGACTGGCAACCGGTGCTTTCAGGACAAGTCCGATCCAGAGTCTCTATGTAGAGTCAAATCAGTGGTCACTTCACCTACAGTGATCCTATAGCAGTTTCACTTATTTTATAAAGGTACGCGCAAACACAAAGCATCCTTCTTATTCAGCTATAAACGATATGACCGCTGCCACTCTCTACCAAAATCGACCCGCAGCGAAAAAGCCGTTCTCCTTGCGTGTGAGAAGCTTAAGTGAGGAAATGGGTGTTCCGCTGCTAGAACTTTGTCCTATGCCCACAACAAAATATTTACCGCCGTGGCAGTGGCAGCTCATACATTGTGACACTTCCTTTGCCGAGATCTCTAAACATGCACCAGAAGCACATATTAAAATCCATTTCCGACAACTTTTGTCCAACTACTCGTGCGTAGAGTTTTATACTGACGCTTCTAAGTCGCATGCAGGGGTGGCTTATGCAGCCGTCAGACCATCCTACTCGGAATCCGGTGTGCTGCACCCGGAAACATGTATATTTACGGCTGAGGGATATGCACTATTGTCGGCTGTGAAGCATATACGGAAATCAAACATACAAAAATATATTATATTCACAGACTCGTTAAGCGTCGTAAATGCACTAAGATCTCTTTGCAGATTCAGAAATCCAGTAATAATTGAGCTGTATTCCGTTCTGTGTACAGCGTATATGTCCAACCAGCATATTACTATTTGCTGGGTTCCTGGCCATACAAGCATCGAGGGCAATGTGTTAGCTGACCAAATGGCCACCTCAATTATAGAGCGCGCTATTAACCCCACCGCTACTGTCCCTGCAACAGACCTAAAATCCTTCCTACGTAAGAAACTGCGAAACCACTGGCAACGCTTGTGGGACACAGAAATAAATAATAAGCTTCACTTGATTAAGCCGCGGTTGGGTTACTGGCCCTCCGCTACAAGAACATGGCGAACTGATGTCCTACTCTGTCGCCTCAGAATAGGACACACTTATGGTACCCATAGCTTTCTGCTGACTGGCAATGAACCTCCTACTTGTGGTAGATGTGGTGAGAGGCTAACCGTCCTCCACGTCCTCCTGGAGTGTCCCGAAGCTGAAAGTGAGAGAAATAAATATTTTGCTTTAGCATACCGCTATAATGTTCCTCTACATCCGAATATGTTTCTCGGTGAAGAGCCGCTTTTTGATGCAAAATCAGTTTTAAGCTTTTTAAAGGATGTAGTATTGAATGTTTTTAGCCCAACATTGAATGATTTGAGCCCAACAGGTTCATAGCGCATCCTCTGCTCAGAGAATGCCGCTGTGATAGCAGCTTTCAATGAGCCCAGGCCTCCATGCTCTTGTTTTAAGGGCTCTGTTGAGGCACTGGTGCTGCATGCGAAGTTTTTATTTCACATACATATCACTTTTAAATCATTTTATGTTTCCATAGCACACATAATTTGTCATTGCCATAATTTTACTATATATATATATATATTTTTACGCACCTACAGCGACTGTTTCTAGGCCTATTTACAGCACGTCACATCTGTTTTATCTACACTGCACATCGCACAGCCCATTATCATCGCTCTGGCGCTCTTTGGCCACATCTGGCCCTTGCGCCAATAAACTCCACTAATCATCATCATCATCAATTTCCTTAGAAAGCTTGCAATGTTCAATCAAAATTCGATAAATATATCTGTAACTCACTTACTGAAGGACGCTCCACATGTATTAGACGTTCAATGTTGGCCATGGCTTCTGTGACGGCCTTGTGCACTTCATTCCGTCTTGCAAGCAGTGCCTCCATTATCCAGTTCAGTGTCAAAAACATGAGAAGTCACTGGCCGGCCGTGTATCGAGGCGAATTCGGAGTCAACTTGGCATTCATCGCAAACGGTTCGCACAACGAATATCCGTAAGTTCTCGGGCTGTCATTCTTTGTGTTCTTGTGAATATCGAACCGTCGTCGTGAAGGGCGAGTCAGGATGGAGCCGAAGTAAACGTGAGGGCTCCCGTCTCGCGAGCCTCCAGACGATGCCTGCACTCACGTTGATGCTCCTTCAAGATGTACGTAGTCGGCATCCGTGGACTGTCTTGCCTTGCGATTATCGGGCCATCGTTAAGGGCGAGTCAGTACGGAGCCGAAGTGAACGTGAGGGCTCCCGTCTCGCGAACCTCCAGACGATGGCTGCACTGACGTCAGTCCATGGGTTAAACATGTAAAAATGTAAACATGTCCGCTTAGTGCAACCGGAATCGGGCTCCATGGTCCCAGCGGTGGTTAGGCCTCGCACATAAGCTTTGCCCACAGCGGCTTTGGAAAAGTCCTCGAGGCTATGACGGCGGTCGAAATTCATAAAGTCCGCTCCGTCTCACCTCCGAAGGTCCTTCCTTCCAGGTTTCATGGGATAAAAGACCTTAAAAGGACCTGATTTCCTGGTCTATGCTTCTGAGTTCCTCATATTGCTCAATCAAAACTTCGAGAATACGTCGTAACTCACAGATTGGTGGGGAATTCAATTGCCGCAGACGTTCGACGTCTGCGATGACCTGCGTGATGGCCTTGCGTGTTTGACTTCGCCTTTCCTAGAAGGCCTCCATGATACGGTCTAGTGTCGGAAACGTGAGAAGTCACTGGCCTGCCGTGTCACGAGGCGAAGTCAGAGTCGACACAGCATCCATCGCAGAAGGTTCGCACAATGAATATCTGTCACTTGTCAGAATGTCGTTCCTCGTGATCTTATGCATATTGGGCCATCGTCGTGAAGGGCGAATCAGTACTGAGCCGGAGAAGACCTGAAGGCTCCCGTCTCGTGAGCCTCCAGACGGTGCCAGCACTCGCTGGGCTGCACTGCCAATATATACTTCATTGACCTATGGACTGACTTGCCTTTTAAATATCAGGCCGTCATCGTGAAGGGCGAGTCCTGACGGAGCCGAAGTACACGGGAGGGCTCCCGTCTCGCGAACCACCAGACGATGCCTGTACTCACGTCAGTTCATTGGTGCTCCTAGTGGTCTCAGTTGCAACCGGAGTCGCGCTCCCAGGTCTCGGCGGTGATTTGGCCTCGCACATCAGCTTTACCCACGGTGGCTTCACAGAACTCCTCGAGGCTACGACTGTGGTCAAATGTCGTGAAGTCCACTCCATCTCACCACCGAGGGTCCTTAACAAAATAACTGGTCCGCAGACATTAGACAGAGACGACCCATTTACTCTGCCTCGAGACCAAGCTGTCCATTCCTAGCATGTGCCTATCTCCACCTCGTTCTCTTCGAATAGTCTGGCCCGCTCCAAGAGAATATTCTTCAACATCCTCTCAGGGGGGCCAAGATGACTCGCAAGGGGCCAAGATGACTCGCAAACTTTGATGAAGTCTGGACCCCTCCAGGTGGCTCCTATCCAGATTACTAATCAACATCATCCCAGGGGGGCCAAGGAGAATCGTACCCACCACGAACGCAGTTTGTGTTGAAATGCACTTGCTTTGCTACCGAGGGTGCCTGTGCGCTGTGGTCGTTGATTCATTGCTGTCGCACCCTTGCCGTCTCCGGGACCGATGCTGATGAGACGGAGGGTGTTCTTGACGTGCGTTAGGCTGACGTGCTTGGCACGCAGAATTACAAAGACACGATGCCTGTCGTGGTGGTCGCCCAAAAGGTGGCTGATCTGAGACGAGTTGTTCAAGTACGACGTCATCATGGACATGCTGGCGCTGACGACGTCGACGCACACGGCATTGACAAGCATCGACATGCTTGTTCGGCGGTTCCGCGTCTTCCAAATTGCTGCCACCAGCAACTACGTATTCAGGCTGATGGCACTTCCTTCCTGAGAAACACCTTGTTTTCATACAGATAGATCGTGGTGCCTATTTGAGGTTTGTGAAGACACTTTATCGCGCCTGATGGCACCAAAACGCCACATCAAAGATATGTCTGTGCGCGTTGCAGAAAGATTGCGGCTCAAGACAAACAGTGTGCTAAATGGGCGCTGGATGCTGTCAGGCGACAAGGGTCCCTGTACCATCCAGCCAAAAATTGTCTCTACTGCTGTTAGCGTTTCAGTTACGCAGTCGATTTCACCGGTGGTGACCCTCCAATAGGCGTCTTATCCTATGATAACACTGATCTCGTCCGGTTGCCAAGTACTCGTTTGAAAGTGGTCAGCTACGTTGTACTCCCGTTCAAGAAGTAGGTGCGAAATGTTGGAGTCGAGTGGCGGGCTTGTGACAGAGCAAATTTCAGGAATCGTTAACACTTCTAAATAAATCGCTGAATCGTTGAACTGGCTTCGAAGCCGCACGTTGACACGCTTGGCGCAGAGTCGCCTTCGTGACATGAATTCTCCAAAAGTGACAAGGGAGAGCTCTTCGTTTCTCCCAACAGAGCACTGAAGCATCTTTGTCAGGTCTGCACAAATTTAGGTGCGCTGACTGCCGCTGTCCAGCAGTACCAGCACGAGGAGTCGGTAGTCTCAGGACTCTGCCCCAATTTGGCCTGTCTGTAGCAATACGTGAGGAGGCTCAACGTGGCTCTGAGTGGTAGTGACCGTTGGCATGATTAATGCGGGTGGTTGAGAAATGCTGGGAATCCTGCGTTGGGGTGCGGATTTTCGGCTGGGCGTGATAACGTGCAGAGGATGGTCAGGTGGCGTCGCTGGCAGGTACCACATCTAAGATTCAATTACTTCCTGCACATTCTAGCGATGTGGTTCTGTGTTCCACAGCGGAAACAACAATTAAGACTGCTTTAGCCTTGCCCGCTTTTCTTCAGCCGATAGGTTGGCATTGTAAGCAGCGTTCATGTGATCTTTGCTGTGGCAGAGTGGACACGCCAGTCTAACAGGCAAGGTAGACCCCATTAGGGCGGACGCTGACGGTACCATTTCTGTGCCATACGCTTCTTCAGAAATGTGCGTTCTGGTTTTGTATTGTGACACACGACGAGACCGTAACCAGCCCTCCTCTCAGATTTCTACTTGAATGCGAAGAAACGTTAGTAAATCCTTGGCTAGCCGCGTTCGGTCTTCAGGCGTTTTGGCGATGCTGGAGGCGCAGTTCGATTCTTCAGATTTCTGTCTGTAAAATATGGCGAGATCCTCCGGCAGACATCAAATTAGGACATGGTTTAAGACCACAGTGTACTGGTCGGGCGCAACTCTTAGGCCTTCCACGGCACTAATGTGGAACTGCACACTATCATGCAGCAGACGAAGCCTTCGAACATCTGATGAGCTCTTCACAGGGCTTAGCTCAAGGATATTGTCAACATGCTTGTTCACAAAGAGATCCTGGCGTCCAAAGCAATCTTTGAGGGTCTTAAGTGCAAGGTCATAATTTGCTCTGCTAAACAGATGCTTTCGACAGCTGTCTTCGCGCTCCCAGTTAGGTAAGTCAGAAGGTACTTGAACTTTTCAATGCGCGGATAGATGATAGCGTTGAAAGGGTCCCGAAAAGACTGCCATCCATACAGACAACAATCAAGAGTTGGTATCTGGAGCCTGGGCAGTTAGACCGCAAGCAGACGGTGCGCTCTCAACTGCCATGCTGCTTCACCGGAGCTTGGACGTTCTAGGTTGCTTGGCCTGGGTCCAGTTGCTCGTGACTGCCTTTTGGCTACCTTCTCACGTTCCTGTATCCAGAACTTAGCTCGTGAGACAGCGTAAGAATATTTGCGTTTTACTTGTCTGCTGTTTCCACTTCATGATCCAGGTTTTCTTTATCCGTTGTCGCCAGAATGAGCTCGTCGAGCCTCGAAAGTGCTGCTTCTTTATCTTTCTGGAAATCCATGTGGCCGGTAATCTGGGAGGCGTCTGGATTCGGTTGCTGCAGCAGGTCCGATAACATTGCTCGGGCTCGGGTGACACCAGCTCTGGTCTAGCCACGCTTCTTCCAAAGATGGTCAGTGGTCGCCACGTTCGTGACGTTCAGGGAAGTCTCCGAAGGAGCGGATCACGGGTTTCGGCCCCAAAATGTTGAGCAAAGGACGAGCCACTGTGCCCATGGTGAAGCCCACCCGTCGACCTCTTCTTTTTCCGAATGCCGGTCTAAACTCCGATGATGATAATGTTGCTCGTCGTCCTCTACACAATTTGCAACAATCATCATCATCATCATTATCATAATCATGACTATGTTCACTGCAGGACAAAGGCCTCTCTCATGTGCACCAGTTAACTCGGTCCTGTGCTCTCTGTTGCCAATTTATACCCGCGAACTTCCTCATCTGCCCCCCTAACCTTCTGTCTCCCCCTAATCCTCTTGCCTTTTCTGGGAATCCAGTTAGTTACCCTTACTGACCAGCAATTGTCCTGTCTACGCGCTACATGCCCAGCTCTTGTCCATTTCCTCTTTTTGATTTCAACTTATATATCCTTAACCCCCGTTCGTTCCCTAATGCAATCTGCTCTCTTCTTGTCTCTTAAGGTTACACCTACCACTTTTTTTTCCATTACTCACTGCATCATCTTCAAGTTAAGCTGAAACCTCTTTTTAAATCTCCTGGTATCTGCGTCGTAGCTAATTACCGGCAAGATACAGCTGTTATATACCTTTCTCTTGAGGGACAGTGGCAATCTACCTGTCATATGTGAGGGTGCTTGCCAAATGTTACCCACCCCGTTTTTTATTTTCCTAGTTACTTCAATCTCGTGGTTTGGCTCTGTGGTTATTACCTTCCCTAAGTAGACGTAGTCTTTTACAATTTAAAGTGCACTGATACCTATCTCGAAGCGTTGCACTCTTCCGAGGTTGTTGTACATTACTTTTGTTTTCTGCAGATTAATTTTAAGACCCACCTTTCTGCTCTCCTCGTGTAACTCCATAATAATGAGTTGGAATTTGTCCCATGAATTGCTCAGCAATGCAATGTCATCGGCGAAGCACAGGTTACTAAGGTACTCTCCATTGACTTTTATCCTTAACTGTTTCCATTCTAGGCCTCTGAAAGCCTCCTGTGCGCACGCGGTGAAGAGCGTTGGGGAGATTGTATCCCCCTGCCCTACACCATTCTTGATTGGTATTCTGTTGCTTTCTTTATGAAGCACTATAGTAATAGTTGATCCCCTGTATATTTTTTCCAGGGTGTTTATATATGCTTCATCGACACCCTGATTCCACAGCGTCTGCAAGGCTGGTGATATTTGTACTGAATGAAACGCATTCTCGTAATCTATGAAGCCTATGTATAGTGGTTGGCTATATTCTGAACGTTTCTCTATTACTTGATTGAATATTACCTGAATTTTACCCAGTCTCTAATGCGTGAATTCCGTTTGGTCCTCTGGGCACCATGAAGTGATAGAATGGTCACAACAATATAGTGGGCGCTACTAAGGTGCTCCTCTAGAGAACCATGCACTACCACTAGGCCCGTAATACGCACAAACGTGAAGTCAAAGCAGCTGTCACGTGATATACTGCTGCCAATACGAGTGGGGTGCTCTGGGTCAGTGAGTAGAGTGTATCTCATGTTGCGAATATTGTACCAGAAACGTGTCCCTTCAGCCTGCCACTTGACGTAACCCCAAACTATATGTGGAGCGTTAAAATTCCCGCGTACCACTCGAACCCGCCCCAAACTCCCAAAACCAGGGAAAAGGTGATGAAAGCAGTGCCTAAGCGAACGGAGAGAACTGTAAACATTTCGTAAAAACAAGCTTTCGCTTTTCGAGCCCTGCCTAATTATTTCGATTATTTGGAGAGGGATGTAACTACTAGTGGTATGCACGCGACATGTGACATGTTTCGAAACCGGGGCTCCCACAAGAGGAGTGGCACCTAAGAGCGTGTTATAGCCCGATAAACAGGGCGGTCAATTTGGCTTTTGTAAGAGGATAACATCGGAAGTGTCAGTGGATGAGGTACGTACTGCTGCAGGGAATTTCACTTTTGGCGGAATCATCTGCAGTTCCACTGCTACATCACTAGTGGCGTGTCACGCGACGTCATCTTCATCGCTGGAGGAAATGGAAGGGTGTGTGTAAGGGTGTGAGTACGGTGGACTCCCATTAGATGTTGACGCACGAGAGATTTGATGAATCTTAGTCTCGTTAGTTCGCATAGCGGTCGTACGTGCGAGCATTCGTTCTATACTCGACTAGACGCGCTCAATAATCTTCAATTAAAGTACTTCCATGCGTCGTTGTATCCTGTCGAGTGCAGTCTGCATACTTGTGACCATTTCTGCTACCAAAGCGCCAATGTGCTTTTTCAGGCATTCTAAACGCGCCTCTTGCAAGGAAAATGTTCAGAGCTCTTCGCACTGATGCCTGCTTCGGACTTGTAGTATGGGATGGAGAATCTACGCCACAGTAGCAGCAGCCGCTTAGGGGCTGCCTCAGAGCTTCGGATCCCACGGATGGATGGACGAAGAATCAAGTCACTGCAACAAGCTTGGCTTCGGCGAGGTCACGGCCACTTGCTGAGTTGAAAAGTACCACCAGTTAGGCGAAAATTCTCAGAGTGGAAATGTGAGCATCATGCAGGCGAAGAAACGGGAAGCGTTGCACGAGACACTGTGGCGTATTTTACCAACCCAGTAGCCCCGAACAAGCTCGCATAAGTGCACCGATGCGAAAGCGAAACGTTATAAAAATGGGGGTTATTCAAATACAGAGGTTGGGAGTGGAGATGATCCCACCTATTTGGGAACACTACACACACACACACACACACATACACTACACAGACACACAACACACACACAACTGAATATACAAACAGAGAACTCACGCACTACCTGATTAGCATCTCTAACCTCACACTAAAGTCACGTACTCTAAGTTGACGCAGGCTCACCCGTTTGAATATTCATCTCGTTGAGAGAGACGTTATGCCGTGTGATGGTGACGAAATGAGGTGCTGAGCGGGTACAGGGCAGCTTTCGGGAGGTTGGCATACTTGAAAGGGAGCTCGATGCAGTTTCGAACCACCTGACCCGGAGGTAGTTGGCGGCCACGTAATACCCCTAGCCTTAACTTGCGGACCGCAACTCTCCGGCACAATGCTGGGGTCCCGCCAACCGACAGCATAGAACAACTCACGCCATCTGCATTCTTTGTTTTCTTCTCCCACACTCCTCTCATCATGCTCGCGTCTCTCTTGCGCATGCATCCGCAACCTCGTCCTCCTCCATCACCACACACACACACAAGAATACTCCCTCCTTGGCGCACTCACCACACGGAAATGTGGCACTCCCAAAGTATTTCCTTTCTCAGCAAGAAAAAAAACAAGAGTAATTGAAATGAACGACGTCATACACGCCATCAAAGTACGATCATTTTAGGCTGTCGTTTGCTCCCGGGAATCGAAAGTACATTAAACGTGTTGCTTGCGACATTCATGCAGCTTATCTTGTGCTCAAGCCATTGCAAGCTGTGATAAATGTCGACATGGCCACTTTCTTCTATGGTTTCTAGGCTTTCTCAGAGTGCATGCACCTCGTTATTTGTCATATGGGAGCGATCCTGCAGTTGCGGTGTAACAGCGCAGTTTCGAAAATGTTAGTCAATTGACACCACTGCACCATGGCTGTCTCCCTATTATGGTGTTTCGCGATATGTTTCAATCCGCGTCACGTCGTCTGCGCAAAGTAAAAGTGAGCAGACAGCAGCGCCGAAAAGCCGACTAGGCGGCACCTGTGGACACAGTTTATTTACGCCTCGAAATTATTGCGACATTTTTCAGCGCTGTGTGGCCCGTCAGTTTGCCACTAACGCATTTATTTGCTTTCTATGTACGTCCAGATGCTTCGAGAGCAATGTACTTGTCAGTAACTTGTAGCGCTCTAAAGACTCATTGGCAAATTGTACCAGACAAGGCTGAGCAGTCATCACTAAATAAACTTTATTAATCACAGCAGGACAATGGGCACTTGCTGCTTTTTTTGAACGTGACATGACTCAAAGCAATAGTTGATTGTGCCATTTATTTATTGCTGTGAATACGGTGTGCGAGTAGGTAGCATGTGTTCGGGCCGAAGCTGGTGGTCGCGTGTCTATGGATGCTGCCATGTTGGCTTCTAACCCCTGCTACTGGCAGTTACGGCCACAGCTTCTTCGCTGGCTCTTTGCGTTGGTTGCGGCAAGTCGCTGCGAGGCCAGTTACGTTCACGTGACAAAACAAGGCAGCGCCCGTGCGCCGCCGTGAAAAATCGCCTTTACCAGGACTTGCAGAAAACGTGCTTATAAAACAGCGCAGAAGGGACGAAGCAGACAGAGAGAAACTCACAGCGTTGACACAGAATAATTTTTTATTCGTCAAACAATGCACCTCCTGGCTCAAGAAAAATTTTTGAAAGTCAGCGCTGTGGGCGTTCTTTATCTGTGTGGGTTTTTTTCGCGTTGTCTTTATGAATGTAGTACCAAGAAGCACGTATCTCTGTTCTACTGCGGAGAAGAATATAACAGTGAAGAAAGCGCTGCAGTCGGAACCGTAACAATGGAGTGATGCTATATTTAAACTGCTTGACAAAAATGTCGTCTAATTTCGCGCCACATAGATGGCAGACCAAACTATGTGTAATGATAGTGCTTGTAATCCAGTTACGCAGCTTGTGAAGCAATTTTTTTATCCATATCGTATTTGAACGTACGTAGCGCACTAAGCGCGAAGGGTCCCCTCTTGGGACATTCCAAGACGTAAAACTTTCTGTATTGCGCCTCTTCTGTGCAGTGATGTTGTGAACCCTTCATGGACCTGGGCAGTGCCTCCTGTCCTTGTCGTTTTGCTATTCGGCTTGCTGCTCGCCACCATCCTCATCCCCGCACGAGAATCAGGTACACGTCATGAATTGATTGAATACAGCATTGCTGCTGGAGTCCTACGCTTTGACAAGAAAAAGAAGAGTTGAGATTCAGTGAACCAGCACATTTTAGCGGATCATGCCATGCTCCAGCATTGCTACGTGGTATGCTGCTAAAGCAAATGTTGCGGTGCACTCCTGTACACACAGTAATGCTAAAGACATATATCTGGGTAATAATACTAGTATTGCACATAAGAACAACGTTGTTTAGTCCTAAAAACGTACAAATATGGTAGACAGGCCACTGAACTTTCATCGACATCACTATTGAATACACGACCTGATTCTATAAAAATATCAAGCATGCCAATTTAGGACAGAATAATCTGCCTTTAACAGGGGTTCCTTTAGAGTCTTTGACTTTGGGGCCTTCGAATGTATGCTAAGTGCATGCAGATGGCCTGTATTTGTATCAATAAAATTCTAGTTTTTGTTTCATCTGGTACATGTGAGTGCGTCACCAAGCTTGCATTTAACTTGGGAGAACATACTTGTATAGCGCACCGCCATCGTAAACCAGACTGTTCTAGGGGTGAAGCACCTTGGGGTCTGCGCCAGTCCGTTGGCCGTTGCCCGTATTCACGGAGATAATGGCGCCAATGACAATGCGAGCACCCACTCTACGCCATGATGATGGTGATGACGCTGATGACGATGAATATGCGCATTCTAGGCCACACGTACCCTTTCTGTCATGAATTAAAACGAACGTATACACCTTCTCGCCCGCGAAAGGCAACGCCGACACAGACCAGCTGCCCCGGAAACCAGAGTTCGCAAATCAGCGGCAAGGTAGCGACGCCAGCAACGAGCTGCTACAATGCAGGCGTCAGTAAGGCATGCGGCGCCTTCACCTGTAAGCAGACATGAAGCTACTCGGAGGCTACAGCCCATTTCCGATGGAGGCGGAAATGTTGTAGGCCCGTGTACTCAGATTTGGGTGCACGTTAAAGAACCCCAGGTGGTCTAAATTTCCGGAGCCCTCCACTACGGCGTCTCTCATAATCATATAGTGGTTTTGGGACGTTAAACCCCACATATCAATCAATCAATCGGAGGCATCAGCTCGGGAAGAAGCGGCAAATTGGTAAAGCTGACAAAAAGCGGACAGCTTGTTAAGGATGCGGAAACTGCTGCTCAGCACAATTTTACAAGGGGTCACAATGTCTCGGGTGTTTCAAAGTAGGAATGACCCCCAGTGCTTCGGCCACTCATCAATATGTATTTAGTGGAGATGGTAGGTTTTTTCGGGCAGAGTTAAAATGGTGGCATCGGCAGCTCATCATCAAAACTATCGTCATCAGCCTGTGGTATGTCTCCAACTAGACGAGGACCTATGCCAGAAATTTTCAACCTCTGCTATTCTACTGTATTTGATTTTGTTTACACCCGTAAATATCCTAATGCCGGTTGTACACATAAACATTTGTGGTTTAAGAATAACAGAAAGCTGAACTAGTTATGTAGTATCTTTGAAAAGAACAGGGCATGCAAGCAGTATTTTTTCAAAAGGACAAGGCGTGCAAGCACGGAAGGAACTAAGCACATAAAAACACGCCTACTAATAACCGAAGATGGGCACAACAGCGGAAAAAAAGAAGGCACATAAACTTATCAACGCGTGTCCATGCAGTTACGCGATCCAATCATCCGGCACGCGTAGTTGTGAAAGATAGATGCCAAGGCATTTATTTCATGTTTGCAGGTTGATCGACGGTTGACTCAGGCATGCGCGGCCACTATTATCTCATTGCATGCCTCAATCATCAAACGCCTTTTTTCATTCCTATGCCTGTGCGCATTGATCAACTTTTGGCGTATACAATTAAAGTCGCCAAAAAATGGAAAGTGAGCCTTCGATCAGCGATTTATTATGTTCTAATAACCTCTTGTTAATGAATTGGCCCGTCTGTCCGACGTGGAAGCGATCTCAGCTGAGATAAGCTTTATATACTGCGAGCACAGTATTCACAGTGTGCTGAGTGATGGGGGCTGCTGTCGATCTGAGTGATGTGGGCTGCTGTCGAAGTCCTCTATCGCCTCGAGACCTCCTGGAGCTCCGTTTAAGTCACCAGTTGCAACGTTTTTCTGCTGCCATGACCCAAGAGACGCTGCCTAGACTAGCTGAGCCCCGCCCAACCAGCCATTCATTCCCGCGTGGACTGTCATCGCCTGTCAGCGGGATTCGCCCATCTTCAGTGGTATCCCACGCGACAATGTCGAAGTATGGCTGAGGAGTATAGCTTGGCGTGTGTGTACAACCAATAGGATGCACTGCAAAAACTTCGTCACGTCGCCTTCTACCAATCGGACGTCTTAAAAAAACGTCCTATTTCCACCACGAGGGCACCTTCGCTGAGTGGTCTTTCTTCGCCCAACTAACCCGCAGGATTTTCGGGACGCCGAAACTTCACGCTGAAGTTTCGAGGAAAAAGCTGGGCGGCCGTGTAAACACTCGGGTAAGGCGTACACCTCGTACATTGAAGTAGTCCCTTTCATTTGGCACCACGTGTACTCGGATATGACTGAAGCCCACGTTTGACACATCCTGAAAGGGGTCGACCACGTCACGTTCATTTTGCTGGCCATGAAAAACCCCAGAACCGTTGAGGATGTCGTCACGACCTGCCAACATCTCGAAGAACTGCAGGCCATTCGGCTGAACCCAGACGCCTGTGACATTCGGCCTTCCTCAGAGCGCATTTACGTACCGCTGCCAAATCGGCCCGCGACGTATGTGCAAATCGCTGCAAGCAACCTTCATTTTTTTCCAGTCTGCGCATCCTATTCCTGCTCAAATCAACTTAGCCACATTGGCTCCGCGTTCGCGTGTCCCACTTCCTCAGGCACCCTACGCCCCCTGGTGATCATCTCGCCCAGTGTGTCTTTATTGTGGAATTCGGGGGAAATCTCACTATATTGTTGCAAACGCCAGCAAGTCGAACTCCGTGGCTACAAATTTATGAAAGGAATCGGACGTCTTCTCTTGGTCAGTACCAGCAACGCTGTTTTTCACCACGTTAGCTTTCCCCATCTTCGCCACCCGACGCACCTCGGACCTACCGGTCAATACGTCCCTGTTCCCCTTCTCCTTTTTGGCGCTCAACATCGACTCTATGACCGGTCGCATCTGGCCCTGACTACCACTCGAAAAACTAGCTGGTTTTTGTAGGGAAAACTGCAACACCTGGACAAACAGCAACATCTCCAGGGGGCCCGGCTGACTTGTTGTTAGTAAATGCTGAAGGGGTGCCTATTCAAGCATTGGTGAACACCGGGGCTGCTATTTCTGGGATTCATGCGAATCTGTGTTTTTGTCTGCGTAAGGTTATCACACACACCTTATAATGACCCTGTCCTACTCAGTGCAAATAGCTTAACGATACAGCCATCAGCACATCAGCACAGCACTGTACGAACTACCATTGACGGGATCCGGCACCATATTGGGTTCGCCGTGTTGACATTCTACGCGTATATTCTTATCTTAAGGTGAAACTTTTTTCTGATGCTGCCGCTTCCATCTCTAGTCGCCAACGCCACGTACACATCTAAGAAGCTTACGCCACTGATGTGGGATATTTGTCACACCACCGTTTACGAAACATCGAAGATTCCGTAGTGCCACCTGGCCATGAGCAAGTTCTTATGGTTGCCTCCGACTTCGTTGACCACGGGGGTGTTCTAGTCGTTCCATTAGCCCGTTTTATATTTAAAGGCATTGCACTAGCAACAAGTCTTGTTTGTTTCACCAACGGCTCCACCTTACTCGTTATACGCAATGTCGCAAATGAGCCCATTATGCTTCCTAAAGGCCCTATTGTAGTTTGCGGTGCGGACACACTACCTGTCTTCGTGGTGGCGGCGAATACTGGTGCTGTACAACCACGCGCAGCTACATAGGCTACCCCTGCTTCGGCTATCGCCAATTCAATGTGCAAGGAACTGACTCCGCCCCAAGCAGAGGATCTACTTGCGTTGTTGTGCAAACATCAACCTTCCTTCGGCACTCATTCTCCTAATTTACGAAACACTTCAGCAGCAGCTCATCGCATACACACCTACGGAGCTTCAATTGTGCGCTGCCGACCACACTCGGTATCTTCCACCGAACGTAAAATCACCGAGAGGCACGTGACTGACATGCTTAAGTAAAATATATCATCCGTCCAGCCACCAGCCTTTTGCCACCACCTGTTCTCGTCCGCGAAAAAAAAAACAGTTTGGTGCGATTCTGCATAGACTACCGCGCGCTGAACAAAATAACCCGAAAAAACATATATCTTTTGCCTCGCATTGATGATGATTTAGATCCATTGCAAGGAGTAGTATAAATGCCTGCGTTGACTTGCGCTAGGGTTATTTGCAAATTGCGGTACACGAGTATCACAAGAAACAACCACATATGCCACAGCTGACGGGTTTTAATAATTTAACTTCATGCTTTTTGGCTTCTGCAATGCACCGGCAACTTTCGGGCGAATGATGGACACAGTACTGCGTAGCTTGAAGTGGAAGACATGCTTCTGTTACCTTGACGACATTGTCATATTTTCTTTAACATTCGAGCAAAACTTGCAACGCCTAGACGAAGGCTTGACGTGCTCGCAGCTGCTGGTCTCTTGCTCAATACCAAAACGTACCACTTCACAAGCTAAACTGCCACAGTGCTTGGACATCTCGTCAGCAAATACAGTATTAGGCCTGATCCTAACAAGATTGCCGCCGTTCTTCGTTTCCTGACACCTCACCGCGCCAAAGAGCTGCGCAGCTTCCATGATCTCGCTTCTTAATGCCACTGATTTATACGTGACATCACCACAATTGTCGCGCCACTTCACCAGTTACTTTGTTCGGGAACATCATACGTCTGGTCCGACGAGTTTCGTGTGGCTTATGACACCTTGAAGTGTGCCCTTACATCCAAGCCAGTGCTTCGTCTTTTTGAGGAAGTGGCACCCACTCTTCTCCATACTGATGCCCGTGGTCATGGAATCGGCGCTATTTTTGCAATGATACAGCTGTTCTCTTGAACGTGTTATCACATACGCAAGTCAGAAGCTAGCACTAGCCGAGAAAACCACACCATAAATGAACAGAAGTGCCTCGCCGTCGTCTGGACCATTCAGAAGTTTCGACCTTGATTCACGGCCGCCCCATAATCGTGGTGACTGACCCCCACGCTTTATGCTGGTTGTTGACGGTAAAGAATTTGTCTGGACGTTGGACGTCTCGGTCACTGAATAATTCGCCTTCAAAAGTACGAATTTGACGTCACGTACAAATTCGGCAAGACACAAAAAGATGCCGATGCTTTAAGCCGTTGTCCATCACCTCCATCGTCAAACATACTGAGCATGTCATCATCCGTGTGTGAACCTGTCAAGGCAACTTTGCCAATTCCCCTCGCCGCTCTCAATGCGCGTCCTTTCTTCTAGAACGACACGTTTGCGTCTCGCCGACGCAGCAACACGGACTGCCACTGCATTACGTAAAGCATTCACGGCTAATTTCTTCCTCCTAATGCCGCCCCGCCGCGGAGGTCAAGTGGCTAAGGTACTCGGCTGCTGACCCGCAGGTTGCGGGTTCGAATCCCGGCTGCGGCGACTGCATTTCCGATGGACGCGGAAATGTTGTAGGCCCGTGTGCTCAGATTTGGGTGCACGCTAAAAACCCCAGGTGGTCGAAATTTCCGGAGCCCTCCACTACGGCGTCTCTCATAATCATATGGTGGTTTTGGGGCGTTAAACCCCACATATCAATCAATTCCTCCTAACGCCAGCACCCGTCGCCAGTTGCGGAACTTCAAGAATGAGAACTCCATCCTCTGTCACTATGCTTTCTATTACGAAGGACAGTGCTAGGTTCGCGTCACTCCTCGTTCACACAAGACACCGATCCCCAGGTGGTCTAAATTTCCGGAGCCCTCCACTACGGCGTCTCTCATAATCATATAGTGGTTTTGGGACGTTAAACCCCACATATCAATCAACAAGACACCGATATTGGAATCATTTCACGACGACCCAAAAGCTTGCCATCTCGGCTTTCACAAGACATATGATGCAGTCGCTTTGCCTAGTCTGGGCTTTCCACTTGCGTGGCCTGATACGTTGCTTCATGCTCGCTCTGCCAGCGTTGCAAACGACCCACACTATCTCCAGCTAAACCGCTGAAACCTCTTCCATGTCCTGAGGTTCCATTTGAAGTTATTGAAATAGACCTCTACGACCACTACCAATATCAGCAAGCGGAAAGCGATAGATTACCACTGCGGTCGATCACTTGACGAGGTAGGATGAAACAGCTGCAATACTTTCAGGATCAGCGGAGGACATTGTCTCTCTCTTCTTCGGAGCCATCGTTTTACGACACCACACGTCGCGCGTCCTTCTTAGTGACCGCGGCAAGGTGTTTCTGTTGAAACTACTGGACAACGTTCTACATGCATGTAACACCATTCATAGGATGACGTTTAGCTGCCACCCCCAAACTAATAGACCCACTGAGCACTTTCATCGAACTCTTTTCTATGTGATATCCGTGTACATCAACGCCGATCATACCAAATGGAATACCATTCTGCCATTTGTGACCATTGCGTATGATAATGCTACGCAGCGTAACACGGGCTATTCACCCTTTTTCTTTATCTACGGCCGTCAAGCGACATCTCCCTCGACGTCTCTTTTATTTATATCCCCACCCCCGTCGATTTCTTAACGCTACAGAGCAGCAACTTACGCTCTCGCCTTGCCGCTCGTCCCAACCGCACTCGCCTTTATACCCAGGCAAGGCAGTACGACCGGAAGGCCCGGTACGATGAATCTCAGAGCATTGTTGAGTTTAATGCTGGAGACGAAGTGCAGCGACGGACCCCAGTGCGAGACCCCGCCTTGTTTGAGGAGTCACAGTCTCGTCTTATTGGTTCATATGCTATTGTCGAGCTAACTTCCGCAGTGAACTATCGCATAACTACCGCTGTCGTGCCTTCCGACAACCGTTGCCATGGCACGGAGGTTGTCCACGTTTTTCAGTTGGAACAATTCGTAAGACGTACAACACCATCAACAGCGGCCAAGTTAGCCGCTTCCGCACGAGGGCGAAATTAGCGTGAGCACAGTATTCACTGCGTTTGTTCTTCACCCTCTTCATCTGTACATAATCATCACTGTGAGCACCTTCTTCGTCCGAAGATTTGTCTGGCGGCTCCACTGCAAAAACGGCATCGAGACCACAATATCACTGCTTTCTTGTAGCACTATAGAATTATATGACAGTGAGTGAATATGTTGGTGTTTTACGAAACAAGCATCGGTACACTTCTTGTCTTTTACTTTCTCACTTCTTCGCTGATAACGGCACAAAACTTACATAGCTTATAGACGCGAAACTCTGCCGGTGGCGCTGTGAAAAGGACCGCCACCAGCGTTCTTATAGCTACCCTGGCAACATATGAGTAGTGCGAAAAATTGCCGTCGGCTAGCGAATGTGCACAGGCCACTATAACCCACCCCCCTCTTTTGTTGGTGTTGAGGCGTGGTCTCCTGAAAATCAAGAACCTCGAAAGCTTCATCTGTCAATGCACGTTCGCTTCAGAAAGGTAGGAAACTCGTCAAAGCGAACTGCGAGGACAATGCAAAGTATATTTTAGTGATTTCGGCGTGTAGCAACTCGCAAGTGCAACCGAGCATCGCATGACATCGAGTTCGAGGCAAGCGCTCTGTTGTGTATTGTGTAACGTTGGACATGCGCACGTTGTCAAAACAATAAAGTCATACATGAGCAATGTATTTTAAGATCACTGACATGAAGCTCGCTTTATCCGGCATAAATGGCCCCAGCGATTTTCGACTTGGCAGTTTCATTTTTCACCCAGTTCTTGCTTCCTGTTCGTTTAACTATATTATTATTCATCCTCGAGAGTTCTGTTGACGGTTGTCTTCATTTATATATATTCCAAATAGGGATACGTGCGTGTCCACTTGTCTCTGAAACCAATGCCCTCAAAATATCTTCGGTAAACGCGATAACATAGGCCAAAATAGCGGGATCGTGGTTGCGACCAGCATTTAGCGATTTACCAATATGACGCACGTGTTAACATTTGCTTGTTAAAGTAAGAAGCAGTGACCAATCCAGAAGGGTGGTGCACTAGAGGTAATTCCCTCTGTCAGCCACGCCCCCCCCCCTTCCGTGCCTTCATTGTTCTTCATACACCGCCTTTGTCATGCATACTGCCGGTGGGTGTTACTACGGCTACCCAAGCCTCAGTGGAAGCCGAGTTGTTAGAGAAGGTACCAGGTTCAATTGACCATTTGCAGAAAAGTGAGCGCCCCTGTCATGTAAACAGGAGAGCTTCGCTCGTGCTTTTGGTTGCAAACATCTTCGCCAACTAACATGCTCAAAGCAGTGTTTAGCTGTTCAGGTGCACCTGTTTTGTTGCTTTGGGGCCAAAAACGCGGGCCAAGTATTGAGAGAACATGTTAAAAGAGCAAAACACCACGTTTACGTTTGTGTAAACAGTGTAAAAAAGTATTTTCTGCGTTTCAGCCTGAGCAACAACCAAGTGAGGTGATAGCTGCACTCCCCTACCTCGACTGTTCGCCAGGGTCATCACCTGCTCCATCCATTCCATTCTATGTCTCATGTTATACACTTCAATTGAAGTCGATCCTTGAAACGTCTGACAGGTTTCTTGAGGGCTCTGGATCTGTTCAGTCGCTGTTTCTGTGCACTGTTCAATTTCTGCTCCTTTCTTGGATTATTACGCTGACATCCATTTCTTCGCGGTGTGCCAACAGGAAGTCGGGTGAAGACTTCGAGGGCTCGGCGCCCTACAGGTACGAGGTTCCTTTATCAAAGACTTGGTTAGTACGAGACCACTACGGTGGTTGGTAGCCATTGCCACGAGCCTTATGCTCGTACAAGTGCGTTAAACCACATGAGTGATACTGCAGGACACAATGAAAAGCCTGGGGGCTTACAGGTGCACCCAAGCATCACAAAGCCGGCACGTTTGCAAATTCACAACCGCGAAATGGCTCCAGCGAGCACAGCAGCATTGGAAGACGATGAAGCTGAGAGCAAGAAGCTTCGCTTAGAAGAGAATCCTCTCGACGATAAAACGTCAACTCATTACCTAAGTGATGAAGAAATCATGGGCGAAGATGAACCATTTACGTTGGTTACTTACAAAAAAAACGAGCAGAGGGTATTCCAGTCGTCTTTCGTCCAACAGCTGAAGGTGCTAGCTTCTGGAAAGTGAACCCCAATCGAGTGTCAGCTGAAGTAGTTTCCGCTGCTAAAGAAAAAGTGCAGTCATTCAGAACAACCAGAGATGGAAGCTTCAGTGTCAGCGTTGCTTCCTTAAGTTCAGCCAAGCGTCTTCTGATGCTTTCAAATGTAGGTGGCCTGGAAGTTAAGCCTTTCATCCCAGAGTCATACACTCGGAACGTTGGGAAAGTAAAACATGTTCCTCTGCAATATTCAGATGAACAACTCTTAGAGTACTTGAGAGATGCAGGGGTTATATCGGCGCGACGGCAAATAAAATACTACCGCCAGGAAGATGGAGGAGTAACGTCGCGTCCACTTCACTCAGTGATTCTGACTTTTCGAGATGACCGGCCAATTCCAGGAAGAATCTACTTAGAATTCACCAGTCACCCAGTGGAAGAATATCTTGGTTCAGCACTTCGGTGCCATAACTGCCAGCGATTCGGACACATGGTGAAATGTTGCCGTAACACACGCCGGTGTAACATCTGCTCAGAAGACCTCCATCATAATGAGTGCAAATCAGTTCTTCAGCATAAGTGTACAAACTGTGCAGGTAATCACGCTGCCTCATATTCAGGCTGCCCGCAAAGTAAAGCTGCTGCAAAAATGCGTCAGCATGAGCTCATCCATGGAAGAAAACCGCGCGCCAATGAACCATCTCCAAACCCTGAGATTGTTCATCCTGTACGTGATCGACCTCAGCAGCCACCGCAACAACAGCCGACAAGCACGCCAAGAGAACCACCAAGAGAGCACCCAAGAACACACCCGAGAGACCACTCACGAGAAGTACCTTCAAGTAACCCAACCTACGCGTCAAAGCTGCAAACGCCCACGCGACCTCTGCCGGAAAGTAGCAAAACCGACAGTGCCAGTGTTCGCCCCAACTACAACATCGAAACGTCACGTCATTCTCAACAAGCCTCAGAAAATCCACCATTCAATGGAGACCGTGCCTCTGCATCAGTCATGCAATTGATTCTGCCAATGCTTTTCGCAGCGTTTAAGGCAATCCTGTCTGCTCTACCGGAAGCAAACAACCTGCCAGAAGTAAAAGCCCTGCTGCCTCTGGAAGCACTACTGTGTGAACAGTGCGGGTCAAACCTGCGACAAGTAACATATGAATAAGCGCTACAAAGATGTCTCCATATACCAGTGGAGTGCCAATGGTCTTCGAAGGAAGTGTGCTGCCTTCCGTAAACTCCTTCTGCAGTATAATTTTCCAATACTTTGCATCCAAAAAGCAGGAATGAATGATAATTTCCGCCTCTCCAACTACGTGATATATAAGTCATCTCGTTGAATTGGTCCTAGCAGAGTGCATTTGTGCGTCAGAAAGGACCTACCTTCTCACCAAGTTCCCTCAAGTGATTCGGACTTCCCGGAATTCGTCGCTTGCAAAGTATCCTTTGGTGAGCAGTGCGTAACAGTGATCAATTTTTACCTACAACCTTCAAGCCGCATTTCGGTGGAAGAGCTAACAAATATCTTCAACATTTCTAATTCATATACATACGTTTATATGCGGAGACTTTAATGCACACAACATAATCTGGGGTAGTGATCGATGTGATGCACGTGGGAACATTGTTGTGTGTGCCGCAGACAAATGCAATTTGACAATTTTAAATGATGGCTCCGCAACTTTTTTCCGAGGGCATAATTACTCTAGTTGCATCGATGTAACCTTGTGTTCCCAAGATCTAGTGAATGGTGTGGTATAGACAACGGATGTAGAAACACGTGGGAGTGACCATTTTTCCATTCTAATAAATCACCCCTACTTGCGAAAAGACGACTCCAGACGCTACAGCAAACTGACAAACTGGAAAGCTTTTCGGTACCACCTAACAAACCAAAATAGTGAACTCACGACAGTTGAAAGCTTTACTGAATTTCTGCAAGATAATGTGAATAAATGTACAAAAAAATTCCTGATTCCAAAAGACTATGCGGCAGTCGATGGAGAGTATGAACATCTAAGATCCATCAAACGACGTTCAGAAAGGGCATATCGATGCAGCGGAAGTTAGAAGCATTCAAAAATGCACAGAAAATCCACAGTGTATTGCGCAGACGGCTAGAAAATTTAGGTAAACGACGCTGGCGTGATTTCTGTGGCACGCTCTCTCCCTACACACCTGTTCCGAGAATTCGGCTTGTAATTCGAGCACTTAGTGGCCCTGTATCACAGAGCTTCCAATTTCGTGCTCTTGCTGTAGCCTTGGACAAACTGGAAGCTGTGGTAGCAGATGAATTTTGTCAACTTATCAGTAGAACCGCCGCATCACAATGTGCCTTATTTGATAATTCTGTCGCGTTAGCCAGCCACAAAATCAATGCTTGCTTTTGGGCTCAGCATCCCCAACTAGACCCTGTATTTACGTTAAGTGAGCTGCATTGTGTTATAGCATCATGTCGTCGAAAATTGGCCTCTGGACCGGACGGCATTACGTACAGTATGGTAAAGAATCTTGGGCCCACAGGCACAACTATTCTCTTAGATATTTACAATAATCTACGGACGCAAAAAATTGTACCCGAGTCTTGGAAGTCTGCTCGCATCATTCCGATCTTAAAACCGGCTAAGACGCCCTTGAACCTTGAATCCTTCCGTCGAATCAGTCTGACAAGCTGTCTATGTAAGGTAATGGAAAAAATTATTCATGCGCGACTTCAATGGTGGTGCAACGGGACTGGTGTATTCTTTAACTACTTGACAGGTTTTGAGAAACAGAGATGCACAATGGATGCAATACTGGACTTAGTAACGTATGTGGAGCTTGAACGCGCCTGTGGTAGTTTGACGGTCGCAGTGTTCTCGGACATCAAAAGGGCATTTGACACAGACAGTCACACTCATGTTCTGCTGAGTATGTTGGAACTTGGACTGTCCGGCAGGTCTTTGCGGTGGGTATCAAAGTTTTTATCAGGTCGTAAAATATTTATTCAGACGAGCGAAGAAAAAGTGCAAAACACGACGTCAGACAGGGAGTGCCACAAGGAAGCGTACTCAGCCCTTTTTTTTCAACTGTGTTATGGCTGATTCAGCTAAAAGACTGCCTTCGAGGTTGAAATACTCCTTATATGCAGATGATGTGTGCATTTGGGCTTCTGGCACGGACATACGGTTAATTCAGATTTATTGCAAGATGGAATAAATATTATCAACAACTTTTTAAAAGAAAGAGGAATGATTCTATCGCACGGAAAGACAGGTGTATTGCCCTTCACCCGTAAGAAGTTAAAGAACTTCAATCTCAATTTAGAAGGAGAACCACTCATGATTGTGACACATCATCGGTTTCTCGGAGTAATACTTGATAGGCAGCTATCACGGGCACCTCACATAAAGAAACTCGAAAACGAGGTGAATACGCTAGTGAATATACTCCGCAGAATTGCTGGGACATCATGAGGTGGATCTGTATCATCCATGCTCGCTGTTCACAATGCTTTATTACGACAAAAAGTTGCATATTCTGCAGGAGTGTTACACGTCCTTTCCCGCACTTCAGAGGAGCGACTTCAAAGACTATTAGCTAGAGGACTGCGCGTCTGCATAGGTGTTCCACGAGCGACTTCCAGCAGCCTTGTCATAGCAGAGACTCGACAACCACCCTTTCCAGTCATGAGAACAATTGAAACATGCCGCCATTTTTTTGCTTACAGATGCAACACAAGGACCACCCATTGGCACTGGAGATTTCACTATGAGATAAAAGCAATGCTCATAACGAAGTACAGAGTAATGCACATATATTACCCAGAAATGAATTTTGGAGCTCTGAAATGGACTATACTCCATGGCTGCTTGTAATACCAAGCATTGAATTCTCAGTGGATGGCATTATCAGAAAGAGAGACACGTTCATCCAAGCTGCTCAACAACTAGCGCTTTATCAGATACGCATGCGGTATCCAGGGTACATACATATTTACACAGATGGCTCAAGTACTACAACGTCATCAACATCGGCATTTATCATACCACAGCTTAATATTCAGGAATCGTTTAAATTATGTCGCATGACGTCATCTACTACATCTGAGCTCTTCGCTATTCTGTATGCTCTAAAGTTTATAAACTCGGTAGCAGGCGCTAGAAAATAAGTACTTTTCAGTGACTCACAGGCCGCATTAGGATCACTCTCCAGTACAAACAGGACAGTAATAAGTGATAGTATAACATACGAAACGCTGAAGGAGCTCACCAAAGCAAAGAGGGCGCAACATGAGATCAAATTCCAGTGGATACCTGGCCACTGCAACATTCCTGGAAACACAGCTGCCGATGAAGCAGCACGACAAGCACATCGTAAAGACGTTACTGTTTCTTTACCAATTTTGGAAAATGAATTGCGTAAAATTATAAAAAATACAACTTTCAGAATGAGCAAAACTGCTTGGTTTGACCAAAGTACAAATAGCTGCGATTTATATCACATCGATCTATTTATTGAATTCAAAATTACGCTGGCATTAGATAGGAGGATGGAAACTCTAATTCACCGATTGAGGCTAGGCACCGCATACACAAAACGTTTTTTGCACAGAACCGGCAGACCTGAAACTCTCGAATGCGAATGTGGATTTATAGATAGAGACGTCTGTCTCCTTCTCATAGACTGTCCACATCAAGACACGCCGAGACGCCGTCTTAAGTCCGAACTGTTCGCATTGGACCGCAGACCATTTAGCGTGAAAAAACTTCTGGGCCGTGGCCAACTTGTGTTTTACAGTCCCACGCTCTAAAAGCATTAACACGTTTCTTACAGGACAGCGGGATTGCTGACAAGTATTAACAAAGAACAAACTTTCATTTGTAACACATGTACTTATTATGTACAGTATCAGGTGACACCCATCACGTGTGTGTTGTGAAATGAATGACGTGTCGACTATTATGTACATATGAGGAAGGAAGGAGGAAGCAACAAAAAGGGAGAAGGCAGGGAGGTTAACCAGAAAGACATCCGGTTGGCTACCCTACGTGTACATACGAGCGAATGCATCTTTATAAGGACCAGACGTGTGCTTTGGTGTTTTGTGCTGGTGGACCGAATATTAACGAAGGACATTTCCAGAGACTTCTTACATTAACTTCCAAACATTTACTTACCATTGTGATATGTGCGTATAAGTGTGTCTTTGCATATCTGCGCCCAAGTTTTCTATTTTCCATGCACTGCTTTGTATGTTTTGCTTCAAGATACGTGCACAAGTTTCAATCAACGGCTAAAGAGTAGCCGGTGCCATAATTGTGCGCCAGCATCTCCTTATATATCATATCAATAAAAAAAATCTTGAGGGCTACTTGCGCATCATCTGTGAAGTGCGGTATTTCCGTGCTCATGAAAATGGCAGTGTCCGCCGTTACTACAAGTCACGTCGTTTGAACGCGCTGCGCATGTGTAACCAGGAGAAATATATATATATATATATATATATATATATATATATATATATATATATATATATATGACGTATGAAGGTAGCGATGGTTGGTAGAAGCCGAGAAGGAAGAAGTCACAACGGAATAAGAGAGCCCCGACAGGAACATCTGCGGGGCTCTGCGAATTCATATATAACACAAGAAGATTACCTTGCTGAGTCAGCGATCAGCTCTCAGATTTTTCTAGCCGCAATACCAGTTATCATTTAGCTGATACACTGCAATGATTCAACTTTCAGGAGAATTTCATATAACGATTTCACGTCAGATATTCAACAAATTCTATTATTTCTCTCCCCCCTTTAATTCATTGCGCCAAATTGTTTTCACAGTCAAAACACAGTATTCATATTCCCCTAGTCTAGAAAATCTAAAGGTATTGACTTGCATTAACCACCGGCTTCTTGTCCAATCCCCCTTTGTTGGTAAGAGCCACAAAAGAAAGGAACAAGCAAGCAAGCAAGCAAACATGGCGTATGAGCCAGGCCACGTCGCCCATTCAGCATAGTGTCACACGAGTCGACAGGATGAAGACTGCCAGCCCCTTCTTCAGTCGCTCATCATCTCCGCAGTTCTCCGCATGACACCCTGAGCATGCATGGACTAACGTACAAGCACCTGGCATAACGCATCGACCAGCATCATGTCAGAAGCATCTACTGACCTTCCCATCCCCAAGTAAACCGGAGCAGCAGACGATGGACCCGTACAAGACTGGTTCGACCTGTTCGAGCTCCACGCTACCTCTGCATCTTGGTCGGAATGGGAGATGGTTACAAACTTCAGCGACTACGTCACCGGTGAGGCATTTAAATTTTACCTTACCCACATATTCGAGAACGACGAGTCTCGGCAAAAAATAAAAGAAGAAATGATCATCTGGTTTCAAGACTATAATCAAGATTGGGTTACAACCAGCCATATCGATGCATTCAAATTCAGTAATCACATTCATACGCAGCCTTCACGCATTCGAGCACAGAGCAGAAGTTTACAAATCCCAGCAGGCGAAGTCAGTCATCTGTTCATAGAAAGACATCTAAGCCGTTTTTCTGCAAGGCCCAACCTTCCACCTGGTTTTGCATCTGTACAAATATCGCCAACTCTAACCTCTTCCATGCAATACACAAATGGAGACAATATTCATGCACCCAATGTACTTGACTATTCATCTTGCTTACGTAAGCCACCACCTGGTTTTGTGCCAAGTAGCTCGTCTGGTGCTCGTCACTCTCATCGCACCCCTCAAGATATCGCCACATACGCAACAGACCCCCTGAAATATCGGCCAAATAACTTTTCAAGCCACTGCCATTCCGAAAGCGGTTGTACTTCAGGAACGCTTGGCCTCAATTCTCCCGCAAAGAAACAAACATACGGAATCGGAACCACGTCAGGCCATTTTTGCGGTGATGTCCTCCTCAGGAACCGGAACAACCGAAAGTCGAAGCAGTACGGAGTCACTATTGTATGCAAGTCTCGCCGATAAAAACGAAAATGTATCTACTGCTTTCCTTCACTAAAATCATGCTTGCATCTCACTCGAAAATAGTGCTGGTACTACCGACAGCGTCTCCTTATTCAACGACGATGACCACCCGCAACTTTCTCAACAC
The DNA here is from genome assembly GCA_013436015.1 of Rhipicephalus annulatus. Classification (NCBI taxonomy): domain Eukaryota; kingdom Metazoa; phylum Arthropoda; class Arachnida; order Ixodida; family Ixodidae; genus Rhipicephalus; species Rhipicephalus annulatus. Next base: position 95,781 of record WOVY01004906.1, read on the forward strand.
CATCACCAAATCAAAAAAAGACGACGACGAATGAGAACTTCAACGGAATCACGCTCCCAACTTGAACGACTTAAAAAATTGAGAACTTTGATCCAAGGGCAATTTCAAGAAAAAAGACGTTTCTGGATGAAGGAATATCGCCACAGATGCTCTCTGCGCCAGCGGTTACACAGATTACAACACCACGGAAAACGCCCAATAATACGTGAAGCAACTTCTTGCACGCCGCCAGCACACAAGCATTTAGCCGTCACCATCTCTCAAAAAGCACGCACACTAGATACAATGCATCTGTCGCAGCCATGACTCAGAATCCAGCGCATTAGACATCCAACCTTCTAACGCTGCAAGGACTCCCAACCTTGTTTGTTTTTCGCTACTATCCAGGCTGTGTCATCATCATTTGCCACGTCGAATGCATGGTTATGCTCTCCAGAACGCAACAGCCAACCTCGCCCACCTGAGCTCTCCTAGATGTCACTGAACTGTCTTTCCTGTGAATGTTTTCGTGCAAGTGCACGGAGCTGCCGTGTTACGTGGAACTACTCAATTTCGTGATATTTTTTCCTATGATGAGACACCACTTGTTCATGCTTCATAGTTTGTAGCTCGCGCATTCTTTCGGGGGCAGGGGGAATAATGCGACGTATGAAGGTAGCGATGGTTGGTAGAAGCCAATAAGGAAGAAGGCACAACGCAATAAACATGGCGTATGAGCCAGGCCACGTCACCCATTCGTCGTAGCGTCACACACACACACACACACACACACACACACACGCACACATATATATATATATATATATATATATATATATATATATATATATATATATATATATATATATACGTCGGCTATTTCCTTTATATTTGTCGGCTATTTACCTTTAATCTTCGTCCGTTTCCCTTCAACGGTAAGATTAAAGGTAAATAGCCGACCGACCCATTAACGAGAAACCTTTGCTTTACACACACCGCCCGCCGAACGACCAATTACGGGGAAACCCCTTTCTTTAGGCACGCCGTCCCGGACCCTCCCGGCACCGCGGCGACAATCTTGGGTGGCCCGACACACGCCAAGAACTGAACAGCACGTGATATGAACCGTAGGTGGATGTAGACGGACAGTTGGCTTCGTTCTCAGTGCTGCCAGTGGTTCTTCCTCTTTTTTACTTTCTTTCTTTTCTTTCTTTTGTCGTCTTTTTTCTCCCCCCCCCCCTTTTTTTTCCTTCTTCCAGTTCCCTCTCACTCTCGCAAACGTGTTTCAAGGCGAGAGGGACGCGGCAGCAAGGAAGTTTGGAAGCTCATGTCAGTATAACTCATCCCCTGATGAAGGGAGGTCCCCTCCCGAAACTGTTGGGAAATAAATATATTTATCCTTGTTGACAACGCTCCCGTTGTGCCATATCCCATACCTTCACGAAGACTAACTGGCCCATTGAATTATTACTCCCACTATATATATATATATATATATATATATATATATATATACTATATGTACTATAGGCGTTTCTAGTACACGCTAATATAGGTGCTGATAGTTGAAATTAAGGCCTAGTGGCCAAGGTACTCGGCTGCTGACCCGCAGGTCGCGGGATCAAATCCCGGCTGCGGCGGCTGCATTTCCGATGGAGCCGGAAATGTTGTAGGCCAGTGTGCTCAGAATTGGGTGCACGTTCAAGAACCCCAGGCGGTTGAAATTTCCAGAGCCCTCCACTACGGCGTCTCTCGCCCCTGCAGGGGCGCCTGCCCAAGTAGGCGTTTGGTGTTTAGCGACACCACGGACCCGAGCTAACGGGGGGGGGGGGGGTTTCGGCTCCCTCCCACGCCTAGCCGTGCGTTGCTGAGCCGTGTCGGGGGAAAAAGGGATTCTCGGGGTTGAGCTGACGCTGTGTGCTTGGACATTTAAGGCCCCTCTGCAGAGGCAACACACCCCTTTGGCCCTTGCTTCACGTAGACGGCACCCCCAGATTGACCCGCCTGGGGGGAATCGGAGTCACCTTTTCTTGTCTCCCTCTCACATCTTCGTCTTCTCTCTTACTTCAAGTCTTTCCTGTCCTCTACTTTCTTCCATTGACTTCCGTGTTTCCTGGCGACAATGGTTAACCCTGTGTGGCTATCCTACCTTGGATACACCATATTCGGTTATAGTGGCGGTGTACAGCTGGCGTCTGCAGGGCTGCAGCGTCCCCTTATAGGACTCAATGGTGGGTGGCTGGCGCCGCTGCGGAAAATAAACGTTTTCATATGGCTAGTTCCTTCCCCCTACTCCCTGATTGCCTTCAGAAAACTGATGAAGAAAACTGAACTGATGAAGTCTTCCAATGTTTCGGTCACCAGAGAGTATCTGTTCCCCGATTCCACGTTATTCACGCTGACACACCCGGCAAACCAGTGCGAACACTTTCACCTTTTCTAGTTTCGAAGTCCTTGACAGAAATCTTTGGCCCAGGATATAAAGCATCAAGAACAGCAAGTGGTGACATCCTGTTGGAGCTCTGCGACCAGAAACATTATAAGAAACTGTCTAATCTAGTGAAATTAGGAGATACCAAATTAATAGTAACCCCACACCGAACCATGAACACCACCCATGGCGTTGTTTCAGGTGATGACCTGTTAGGGCTGACGGAGGCTGAACTCCTGTAGGGTTTCAGCGAAAGAATGTCATCAACGTGAAACGAATTGCAATGAGGCGTGATGACAAAGAAGTCCAGACTAAGCACCTGATACTTACTTTCAATTCAAGTGTACTGCCCGACTCCATCGAGTCTGGGTACATCAGGCTTCGAGTGAGGCCATATATACCAAACCCTCTTCGATGTTTCAAATGCCAGCGGTTCGGCCACAGTTCCAGAACTGCCGAGGCCGCCTAACTTGCGCCACATGCAGTGCTGAAGAACACACATCTGATACCTGTGAAAACTCTCTTCACTCTGCGAACTGTTATAGGGAGCATGCCGCCTACTCGCGGTCATTCTCATGCTGAAAAAAAGAAAAGGAAATTGTCACAATTAAAGTAAAACAAAACATTTCCTTTAAGAAGGCACGAGGGCAGGTGTCCTACCTACCAAAAACCAGCTTTGTCGAAGGCGCGCGTCAGGGGACAGCGCAACGACGGCCTTCGGCGGCTGTCTGGCACACGCGTAGTGCGCCGGTGGTGACGCCATCAACCCCTCGGCGGTTGCAGCCAATGCTGCTCCGCCGTCCAAGAAGGACCCACCAACCTCTAGGCTGCGGCCGCGAAGGCCTCGTCTTTTGAGGCGAAGTCCTCAAAACAAATGCAGCGCTTGCAAGAGCGCGTGTCCAGTGCCTCGCAAGAGGCAATGGACACAACACCGAGCGTGAGGGCACGGCCAGCGCCTAAGGATCGGCGCGACTTTGTCGACCGATCCAAAAAAGAAAAATCTTGTGTCACGGCCCCTGGAAAGGGTCCTTGAGGTAATTTCCCATCCTTGAGCACACAGCACAAACCACTTCTAAAATGGACACACAGATCTTACAGTGGAATGTGAGAGAACTTCTTCGTAACCTCGATGATATTAGAGAACACCTTAATAAACATACTCCAAAGGTACTGTGTGTTAAGGAAACACACCTCAAGTCCACACAAACAAACTTTCTAAAGCAATATGCCATCTTCCGCAAAGACCATGACGACGCTGCCGCCTCGTCGGGCGGTGGCGCTATAATAGTTGATAAAGGTGTTACCTGTAAGAAATTAAACCTCCGAATTTCTCTTGAGGCAGTTGCTGTCCGAGCAGTGCTGTTCATGAAGCTACTAACAATTACTTCTATTTACATTCCTCCGTGCTACGAACTTTAGAAGACACAATGTCAAAGCTTCATTGATGAACTTCCTCCGCCATATATAGTCGTTGGTGGTCTAAATGCACATAATCCCCTATGGGGCGACTCCCGTTTGGATCCACAAGGACGCCTAATAGAACACTTTCTGTTTTTGTCAGGTGCTTGTTCACTTAACCAAAAATAATCAACATGTTATAGCACTACACACAACACCTACTCTTCTATAGACCTGAGTATTACCTCGAGTACACTAATTCCATATCTGGAGTGGTCTGTTCTCAAAAACCACTATGAGAGTGACCGCTTCCCGATAATTTTGAAGCTAACAAAAGGAGATACATGCTCGCTTGACTTTCCTCGTTGGAACATCAAGTCAGCCAACTGGGAACTGTTTCGAGAAAAACCATTTTGAGATGAAGTTGACATTGCTTATTATAATATAGACAATGCTGTGGCTTACCTAACAGGTTTTATTGACGCTGCAGTGAAATGCATTAAGCAAACTAACGGAACGAATAATAAGCGTTGCATCCCATGGTGGAACGACGATTGTCGGGAAGCGCGCAATAGTCAAAATAAAGCTTGGAGATTACTTCGAAATCATCCAACGGCTGAAAACCTCGTCAATTTCAAACAGGTCAAGTCACAAGCCAGAAGAACGCGTCGTCTTGCAACGAAAGTTGGAATAGGTACATCTCTGGTATCAGTTCTTACACCGACGAAACAAAGGTTTGGAATAGAGTAAACAAGTTAATGGGTCGGAAGTCGCACCCCCTACCCTTGGTAAATAGCCGAGGTGAGAGCCTGGAGGAGCAGGCGGACTGCCTAGGCAAACACTTTGAATATGCCTCAAGTGCATCAAACTATACATAAACGTTCTTAAACTTCAAAGAACGCGAAGAGTGGCAGCCCCTTCAATGTAAACGTCCATCCAGTGAGACTTACAACTGCCCATTTACATTGGCTGAACTTAAGGCATCACTTGCGTGCTGCAACAACTCGGCGCCAGGTGGCGATCGTATAACGTACGAAACGGTCAAGCACCTTCACCCCGAAGCACTAAAAACACTCCTAACCCTCTTCAATATCATGTGGGCAGCTGGGTATATTCCATTGTCATTGAAAGAAGCTACAGTCATCCCGGTACTTAAACAACGCAAAGACCCGTCCTTTGCCGCCAGCTACAGGCCAATATCGCTAACAAGCTGCCTGTGCAAACTATATGAGAAAATGATCAACTGGCGCCTAATCCACTTTCTAGAAAGTAACTGTATACCAGACCCCCTTCAGTGTGGCTTCAGAGAGGAGAAGTCGACAATAGACCACCTTGTTCGCATAGAGACATACATCAGAGATGCATTTATTCATAGGCAGTTTGTACTTTCGGTATTCCTAGACTTAGAGAAGACGTACGATACCACATGGCGATTCGGGATTTTACGCGATCTTGCCGCCGTGGGCATCCATGGGAACATGCTAAACACAAATAAAAGTTATCTGTCTAACCAAACCTTTCGCGTAAAAGTGGGAAATGCTCTCTCTTGATCATTTACCCAAGAGACTAGTGTTCCGCAAGGGGGCGTGCTTAGTTGCACACTCTTTCCTGTAAAAATGAACTCCCTTCAATCAGTCATTCGAAGCGCGATGTTGTATCCGTGTATGTTGATGATGTTGGGATGAGTTTCAAATCATGAAATATGTCTATCTGCGAGCGACAAGTGCAGCTTGGAGTGAATAAATTCTCTAAATGGGCAGATGAGAATGGTTTTAAAATAAACATCAAGAAAAGTACTTGCGTACTTTTCTCCAACAAACGAGGGGTAATGCCACTACCAAATGTTGCGATCAAGAGAGACCAACTCTCTGTGAGCAGCGAGCATAAATTCCTGGGAACCACTTTAGATTATAAGTTCACGTTTATTGCCCATATTAAATATGTCAAAATGAAATGTTTGAAAGAGATGAACGTCCTAAAACTCCTATCACGTACAACATGGGTAGTGATCGAAAGTGCCTCTTGAAGTTGTAAAGAAGTCTTGTCGGGTCGCGCCTTGTTTATGCCTCAATAATTTATTCCGCAACGCCAAGTTCAATAAAAATCCTAGACCCCGTTCACCGTCGGGGTATCCGACTTGCAACCGGTGCTCTCAGGACAAGTCCGATCCAGAGCCTCTATGTAGATTCGAATCAGTGGTCACTTCACCTGCAGCGATCCTATAGCAGTTTCACATATTTTTTTAATGTACGCGCAAACATCAAGCATCCTTCTTATTCAACTATAAACGATATGACCACTGCCACCTTCTTCCATAATCGACCCGCAGTGAGAAAGCCGTTCTCTTTGTGCGTGAGAAATTTAAGTAAAGAAATAGGTGTTCCACTGCTGGAACTTTGTCCTTCAAAACTTTTACCGCCGTGGCAGTAGCAGCTTATACATTGTGACACCTCATTTGTCGAGATCACTAAACACGTACCAGAAGCATATATTAAAATGCATTTCCTACAGGTCCAGTCACAATGTGCAAAAACTCTACGCACTCATGCGTAGAGTTTTATACCGATGCTTCTAAGTCGCATGCAGGGGTTGCTTATGAAGCCGTCGGACCATCCTTCTCGGAATCCGGTGTGCTGCACCTGGAAACAAGTAAATTTACTGCTGAGGGTTATGCACTATTGTCGCCTGTGAAGCATATACGGAAATCAAACATACAAAAATCAATTATATTTACAGACTCTTTAAGCATCGTAAATGCATCAAGGTTACTTTTTAGATTCAGAAATCCGGTAATAATTGAGTTATATTCCGTCCTGTGTACTGCGTATATGTCCAACCAGCATGTTACTAATTGCTGTGTACCTGGCCATGGAAGTATCGAGGGCAATGTATTGGGTGCTTTTAACGCGCGCAATTAATAGCGCGCAATTATATTGCGCACTATTAACCCTACCGCTACTGTCCATGCAACAGACCTAAAACCCTTCCTACGTAAGAAGCTACGGAGCCACTGGCAACGCTTGTGAGACACAGCAATAAATAATAAGCTTCACTTGATTAAGCTGCAGTTGTGTTACTGGCCCTCCGCCACGAGAAAACGGTGAACTGATGTCCTATTCTGTCGCCTAAGAATAGGACACACTTATGGTACCCATAGCTTTCTGCTGACTGGCCATGAACCTCCTAATTGTGGTAGATGTGGTGAGAGGCTAACCGTCCTCCACGTCCTCCTGGAGTGTCCCGAAGCTGAAAAAGAAAGAAATATTTTCCTTTAGCATACCGCTATCATCTTCCTTTACAGCCTATTATGTTTCTCGGCGAAGAGCCGCTTTTTGATGCAAAATCAGTTCTAAATTTTCTAAAGGATGTAGTGTTGAACGTTTTTAGCGCAACAAGTTCATAGCCCATCCTCTGTGCAGAAGATGCCGCTGTGATAGCAGCTTTCAACGAGCCCAGTCCTCCGTGCTCTTGTTTTAAGGGCTCTGCCGAGGCATTGGTGCTCCACGTCAAGTTTTTGTTTCATATACGTATTATTTTAAAGCAATTTACGTCTGCATAGCACACATTTGTAATTGCCATAACTTCACTATATGTATATTTTACGCACCTACGGTGACTGTTTTTAAGCCCATTCACAGCCACGTCACATCTGTTTTGTCCACACTGCATATCGCACAGTTCATTATTATCGCTCTGGCGCTCTTTGGCCACATCTGGCCCTTGCGCCAATAAACTCCACTAATCATTACGGCGTCTCTCATAATCCTATAGTGGTTTCGGGACGTTAACCCCACATATTATTCAATCATAGTTGAAATTACCGAAGTGTCAAAAGACTATATAATAAGTATGCACTTTCATAATGCGCTACATTCTATTTCTTCACGTAGCACAAGTTCCTCCTACTACATATAAAGTAGCTGCGAATGAGGCTGCCACTATTGTGGTCATTGAATTACCCGTGCTTCTATCAATCATGGTTCGTGCAGATACGTGAGATCACATCCTCGCGCATGAACAGAAGTATTGTGTGGTCTATTAGAAACGCTGATATACGAGAGACTCGTGTGCTGCCGTGGTGCACTAAAGAGATTCGAGAGTGTTAGTTCGGCCAGCGGTGGTTTGGCATCCACGGCAAGCCACGTACATGTGCCTACTCCCCCCTTTAAATGAAGGCTCCTCCTTCGCCAACATTTCACATGCGTTATCCGAACATCTCTCTTCAGCATGTAGAATCACGGACGAAAGCCTGTAAAAGTTAGCGCTCATTTTTTGGTTTATCTGCCAGAAAAACCTGCGAGAACTCAAAAGAACGATGATGTAGGCACACTCAATCACTCAAAATCACCGGCGGTTTTTGTAGGTTTTTTCGCAGGTAAGCATGAAATAGGAGGCCAAGTTCTTCTCGCTTCTATCTGAGTAAAATATTTCTCAAAGTGTGCTAGCATATTCGCCCAACTACGAAAGCAAGGCCAGTCAAGTACGGCACACGAATGTATGACTGGAGACAGGCCAGGCTGTTGTTTTACAACAAAAACCAAAACGCCTGTAGAGGGCGCTACCTGTGCCGTTACTGCTCATGCGCAGTAGTTTCCCCGTAAATGTTCAATTCTCTGTGCCGTCGGGCAGACACCGGTCTCTCAAACGGGTATATAAGTGGCACCCCTGTTTTGCGCGATGTTCACGGAATTCCAATATTGGTGTGATGCTCCTTCTTTCCTTTTGTTTGTCTCACTCTGCCTCTCAAAACTGCACTGAGCCTTTTTCAGTACTAAGATCTCGATGCCCTAACACTGCACGCAAGAGTCGAAGTGTCACCCTCGACGACAATGCCTTGTTTTCTCCGCTTCCCTAACCAAGCATCTGGCCTCTCCAACCTCCTTGCTTCGACAAAGCCTCTTTGTGGCGTCAGGGCAAGACACCGAACTGCACGCATCACAAACATTCTAGCCAGAAAAGGTTGTGACAGTGAAGAACACTTGCCCCGTTTTTCACGGCGCTCCAGGTGCAGCTTAGCTTGTCGTTTGGCGCAAAGTTTCCCTGTGAGAACTGGAAGGTCAGAAGTTATTGAAGCGATGCACCTGCAGGGATTAGAAAGCTGGAGCCAAGTAAAGAAATACGATCACGCTGCCGTGGGCACGTAGGCTTTTTCGAAATTCGCAAGAGTCCTGTCCGAGTTTATTCTTTTTCCGGAGAGCTCACGACTCGCAGACAAGCGGAAGACACAGTTGTTTTTTTTTTTTGTAACAACAGTTCTAACGCTTCAGATTTGACGCTGCACTGTGTAAAACAACACAGTGCTTCTCACAGAGTCGGAGTGAAAACAAAAGATGGTTCATTGCCTTCGTTTAGACCAAGGATGCCTACTACTAAACTTGGCGAGAAACTCTGGTGGGTATTGACAAAGCACAGGCACCTGGAGGCTGTCCAAACATACTGTGAGTGCTGCAGATATGCGCGCATCTACACGAGTTATATGAATCGGGAGACTGGTAATATGGTTGCCGTTTAAAGCGCGAGACAGACGTGCAATTTTCTCTGCGACGCGACGTGCGGCGTCGCATGGTGCGGCGTGCCGCATGCGACGTTTTGAGGCACATGGAGCAAAAACTGCCGGTTCGCCGGATAGTTGAGGCTCCGCCTTTCGCAGCGTTTCCTGACCAGCATAGTGCTTACAAAATAAAAAGTACATAAAAGTCCTCTCTTTCTTGACTTCAACATAACGAAATATAAAAAGAAACTTAAAAAAATTTAGTTACTGCAATCTATTCCGAGAAACGTAGTGAGTTTGTATACGCACGTCTGTGTGACTACCACTCAGTTTAGAAGTAGTTGCTTCAAGATGTTGGCAACAGTGGCAGTAGTCAGCGTTGTGTCGTGTTTGATTAGAGAGACCTTTCACTCTAGTTCGGCTGCCTGTTATTGTTGTTCGCGGGTCGCCGACATGGTTTTGACGAAGCGCCGAAAGCAACTGCTTCTGTTCAAGAAGAAGGTCCTTTTGGCCTAAATGATGCTGGAGGATCAACGCCAGCGGAGGCGGTGGGTGCGCCCGTCATGGCGAACGCGGCACGCCAAGAGTGAATTCTTCACCACGGTACGTATACCAGTTATCGCATTACCGCCAATAAATTACATTGCTAGTTGCGCACGCATTAAAACATTTCGCTGCGCGTTAAAACGAAGCACAATACTAACTCAAGATGGTTCCTCGTCAGAGCATTAAATGTGCATTGCGATTCTATATTTTCTAAGAAAGCGTTGTTTGAAAACGTTCTAATCTCGTTTGTTTAGGTGATTTTAACGTTATTCAAAAGTAAGTTGATCATCGACAGTGCGGGCGAGCTGTCAATTAAAAAGTGTTCGCGACGACAAAGGACACACGGCAGCACCTCACTCCGCGTGGACCAATCAATAATTGTGACTGCCTGGTTATCAGGCTGATTCGCGCCTCCCACCCCCCTTTATTTTCATATTAGTGCACAGCCGTCCTGTGCTCAATATACTGCATGCTCCGATAAAAATAAACATTTCATGCGTACCCTAATTCCAATAATTTTCATCCTAAAAGTGAACCACTTCTTTCATTATTCAGATTGGCACAAATCGATTTCACCTTGCATGGAAGTCGTATTCTGCCGGCCACATTTTGTTGAGGGCAATTTCGGGCAATCAGTGCACAACTACTTCTTTTTATTTACTTAAAGTTAATCGATTGTGCTTGTGACTGCCAGAGATATGATTTCTAATTTGGTCATCTGAGACTGACTCTGGAACATGCATGAAGTAATCTCCTTGGCCTGTATGGAGCAATACACATGCTATATACGCGACACATATTTCTAGAAGTGTTGAGCTATGGATATGCTGCTCGCTTAGGTGCCAGTCAACATAAATCGGCATAGTTATGTTTTGTGACCTTTCCTGGGAAAGAAAAAAAAAGCGAAATTGTTATTTTTATTTTAGATGAAAAAAATGCATGCTGGGGACCTAGAATACTTCAAAAAGTACTATCGCATGTTCCATCACAATTTGGCTATATCCTCAGTTTGGTCAAGGAAGACTTGGAGAGAGTGACCTTCATCCGAGAGCCCATATCTTCAGCAGAGCGACTTGCTATGACCCTGAGGTAATACAATTTGTCTGGAACCTTGTGGCAGTGCACTTGTATTTTAAATGTTTGTTTAATGCATGATGAATATTTTTAATGCCAAATGTACTATAGGATTACTTGCATAATACACATATGTAGTGCATTACTTCACCTACTTAGTAAATGCTGTGATTGTTTCTCATGTAAACTTGCTCATAATGTTATATCAAGTATGGCGATTCAGTTTGCTTTGTCAGCACCTGTCTATGTTATCCATGGCCAATTGAACTGGCGTATATTGCGACACCCATGCACAGCAATGGACAATGTGCCATGCATAGGGCACTAAACGGGCGCAAGCACGAGGAGACAACACGGCAGCGGTAGGCGACGGAGTCTGTAGGTACCCGGGCATGTCGGTGGCGCATTTTGAAAGTGACGAAGGAGTGCTGCGTGACGCACGTGCACACTATGTATTGAGGACTGTTGTCTTGCAAGATATGCAGAAATCTTGAAATGTGTCCTGCAGTTCATTTCTGATTTGATTGTGCAGCATCACCTTGATTTCAGCTGCATGTGGCCATTGTGTTTGACAATATGTAAGCTGTAAACACTCGAACTTTCTGAAAAAAACTAGCCAGCTGATGTGGCTAGGAGTTCCCCAAACCAGTTGGCAGTAACGAAGTCATGGCAGGACAAGGGATAATGTTTTCAAACAAAGGCGCAGCAGTTTTGTAAGCGTAATCTATGAGGTGCAGAATTTTTACACCTCTTTTGAAAGCATTGCGTTGTGTTGATATATATTATGATTACGTAGAAAATTGCTTTGCCTACACAGCTATGCACTTCAACGTCAATTTGCATAATTTATTCTACTTTGTAGTGATGGCAATATGACAACAGAAATTGCTTGCCAATAGTTCCAAAAATTTCTATTGTAGTTAATTTCTTTTACCACATTTGTCAGTACCTCACATGGTCATCGGGCAATTTGATGTGTGTGCATAAAAACAGTGCTGCAAAATAGAATGTGGAGGGCACATTAGTTGTTTAAGGAGTACTTCATCAATGGCAAGTTTTGAGTGTTGTACGACTTCCTGTTATTACAGAGCTTTAGTGCCATGGCCCCTAAAGTACTTGCATACACAAGCTCATTTCGTTACTTGTTTTGTTTCTTTTTTTTCTTTTATGTGGCCGTTGAACAGATCTTTACTTTTATGTGGCTGTTGAACAGATAGAAGAAAGGACTTGTGCAATGCGATGCTCAAACAAATATCCAGTGGCCAGAGACCCTTAGAACTAAAGCTTTCTGTTCTTATGCAACATTTGTGCCTGTAATACACCTAAGGACCACATGTAATAACTATACAGAGTATCCATACTTGGTTCGAGTTGCAATTGAATTTTGTTATGGCGATATAAAATCTTTATATGGCTCTTCAATGGCTGACTAGAAACCAACTAAATTTAAATGCAGTTATCTGTCCTCAGGAGCCCTCATGCAAGACATTGCCCTATCGTTTCGTGTGGGCATATCCACTGCTCGTGAGGCCGTGCAAGAGACATGTGCGGCACTTTGGTCCAGACTGAAACCACTGTACATGCCTGTAAGTAGATGAACATGTAAAGGTGTGGCTGAATATTCAAGACTTGTAACCATAGTTTTCTTCCAAAGGCGATCACACACATGCCATCAGTATAATAATTTCCATATCACAGTGTGGTGTGTAGAAGGTACAGTAAGTCATAGAGTCGAAATCATTAACAGATCTCGATAACTAATGGCCGCACAGCCGCACAATTGTAATGAACTGTGAAATGCACTTGTACATTTTAACAAAATTAAATCACCAATTGCTGATGGTCAACTAAATGAAACAGTGCCTCAATGTGGCACTAACACATGCATCAGAAGCATTACCTTTACAGAATCAACTTGTTGTGACACAACGTGGTCACTTCAGCAATCGCATGTGCAAGTTATGCTTGAAGTTGAGATGTCGCATTTTATGCCATGCCTGCTTTTCATGTGTATTCACCGTAACCTTGTTGGCTGTGTTTCCTCTCCTCAGTTTTAGTTCCTGTTTCTGGAGCATTAATCATGCCCTACCTTTCATTGGCATATTCAATCGCAGTAAATTCTTTCTTCACCCTACTTGTCAGGCTATTTTATTCTTCTTACTGATCTTGCTGACTTGGTAAAGTGATACTAATATGACAATTTTCATTTCTTCTTTTCTTGCATCAAATGAAAGGCCATTCCCTTGAAGAACATAAAAATGTTGTGCTAAGTACGAGTGCAGTTAGCACTTGATTTGGTAATGTCACTTGGTAATAAAAAGAGAGGTCAAAACCTTCAAATGCCTTTCTTGAAATCTATTAAATAAATACAAAGATGATGTTGCAGACATGCAAGAAGCATGCTGTGTAGTGAGCAAAGCATACTGAAAAAGAATTGTGTGTTCTGGCTATTTATGGCACCCTGTGGCTTGCCAAATGTAGCCAGAAGTGAAAGTTAAGTCCACTTCAACATGTCCAGCTTTTTACCTTACTTTAAAATGCACACTTTTGCATGCTTCAAGCCATCGTGAGAATTCGTGAGCTATCTTTAAGAGGGGAGGAATGACCTTTCATTGAAATAGATGCATATGGAAGGTCATTAGTTTGCCAATGGCCTGAAGGGGTCAACAGTGCATAGCAGTTCAGGCAAAAACTACAGTCGGCCATGGTACATGAAGCTAAGGTTTTAAACTGTGGAGAGTTTTTGATGTTTGAGGCTTTCTCTCAGCGATAAAATGAAGCTTTCACTGGCCTAGATATCTGCACTTCCATGGCACTGATCCCACAATGTTATCATTACTAATAAAATCACTGCTTGTTTCATTTTAGGAGCCAAAGACGGAGACATGGCTGCGTATCGCTGAAGGATTCAGCCGGACATGGCAGTTTCCGAACTGTATTGGGGCTGTTGATAGAAAGCACATACAGATTAAGTGTCCTCCGAACTCTGGAAGTATGTACTTCAATTATAAGGTTTATAATGTTCTGGTGCACTCTGCAGACAATTTATTTCTGTTAAAATTGCTGTCTATTGTGCATGAATTTTATGTGCCGTTGTAAGCACTGAACACATAGTACGTTTCAGTGTGCTGTCTGAATGGTGGCATCAGATGTTCCGATGTGTGTAATATGATGCCATGATCTTTACAAAGCACACATGCACGTTGGTTTGTCATACAGTACATCGTACTTGCAGCAAGTATGATAGTATTCCCTAACACTCTCATGAACTTTCTTTTGGTAACATGCATTATAACAGGGCACTCTAGGTAACTTCAATGAGAATATTCTTAGGAGTTCGCTCCAACTTTTTTTGTCAAGTTTTACTTTGAACTGTTACAAAATAATTAAGAAATTATAGAATTGGCTTCACACCAAAAGTTTTGCTATTCACATAGCTCTACCTATGTTCCTTTCTCTTCTTGAAGCTAGGATGGAATGTTGGTGCATGTGCAGTTATAAGTTACATTACAGTTTCCATGCATGCATTGTTAAAAGTTAACCTTGCGTTTAATTAGAAACACTAGATGTGAACTCTTATGTTGCAACCCCATTAATTTGACCTCTCAGCACATCAGCATTCTAAAGCATCTAGTATAATGTTACACAATCCTATTGTATGCATACTCATTGCAGGGCACATACTCCATTGTTCTGCTTGCCGTGGTCGACAGCAACTACAATTCATGATCGTCGACGTTGGTGCTGGCAAACAGAGTGATGGTGGAGTCCTAGAACAATCAAAGTTCGGGTGTCGCTTGGAGAATGGAAAACTTCATATCCCGTGAGACCTGGAACTTCCGAACACGTCCCACCCAGCGCCTTGCGTGTTTGTGGGAGACGAAGCCTTTCAACTCCGCACCGACTTCCTACGGCCATACCCTGGACGAGGGCTAGAGGGCGAGAAGCGCATCTTCAATTACCGATTAAGCAGAGCAAGGTAGATTAGACAAACCTGGATTTGAGAGGAAGTGTTCATTTTTCTTCTTTAGTCTCATTGTGTTAACTTGGTACTCATTTTGGCGAATCTGTCAAACACTTGCTTTTGAAGATAATGAATTTATGCCAACTAAAAATGTGCAGTATCAGCTGAGCATGAGTATTTCATCGCCGGGTATAATATAGTTCGTTTTTCGATACCACATGCCAAAGAGAAGCCATGAACTTGCAGTATGTTTACAAACATATTACGCCTCATTTAATCTTCAGTCTTTTAAACACTCTGCCAAACAAGTACTCAGAGTTTAGTTATCGAGTAATGTTGCAAGTGTTGCATTGTTTCGAATATGGGACAACAGCAAGGGGGAATGAACAACTGGCAAAGCATTTCAAATTTTGGTGTTAGTTGAAAGTGTATTTGTAAACTTGCCGGTGTCATCTTCCATCGCTCATGTGATGTAGAGATTGTACTTCAAGCGACTCCCTCGATAGACTCTACCCCCCTTGCTTTGTTGTGCTTCCAAGACTTTGCATAGTGCTACTGAAGTAGCAGGAAACGTTGCTGGCCGGACTAGTTGCCATTCTTCCACTTCCAATATGAACTACTGTTGTGCGGCACTTTGACGTATCAATATCTACCAAGAGAACGAATGTCTGAGATACACAATGCAGGCGAACTGTTGTGGATTTTTTTTAACATGTATAACAGCATGGGAAATTTGTGTAGATGTCATTCTGCACGTGGTGATTTAAGTCGTGTGGCAACCGTTTCTGAGCCATCCTGCGCATTACATATTCTCCACCTTCACTATAATCCCAATGAACTAAATTTTATTGCCTGTACAAATTTTCAGTCTGTTGGATTTTTTCGACAATATTGCAGTCATCACCAACATGAAAAATTGGTCGGTGACTGTAGCAACACTGACATAAGTCAAGTTACCAATTTTGTCCAGTAGTTTTGACAATGCTCTGGACTGATCTAGTTACTGCTGTGGTGCTCTGGACAAGCTTTGTTTGATGTAATATCACCATACAGGACGAACATGGTAGCCGACGTAAGCTTTTGGCATCTAGTTTACGTTGTGACATGTTCCATTCTGCCCTCACATCCACAGTGTGTGCATTACCATGTTCCTTAAATCGCATTGTTTAAACTTGTTGTTGCTGTCTTGCATATTTTTCGCATGCCACAAAATTTTCGCTTTGACTGTTTCATCACAGTGCTCCTTTAATTTCGCATTCACACGGGAGACAGAATTCTCGGACGGGAACCATGTCACATGGGCTCACATCAGTGATTCTCCCTACCTACATCTCATCACAGAAGGCTAATGTGATTAACCCGTTTTTTCAATGGGAGTCTAGCGACGGAAAGTTGCAGCTTTTCCCTGTGTCAATTTTGGCACCACGAAGTGGCACCAAAATTTCTGCTACTGTTGTTGCTGATTGTTCAGAAATAGAGCTGAAAGTATATGTTTACCTGAGAGTGATGGGATGGGGACTGAAATGGTAACTTGTCATTTATGCTTTTTCTTTCTTTTTTTCTGCATGAAATAGGAGGTGTGCCGAGAACGCTTTCGGGATTCTGGTGACCAGATGGAGAATCTTGGCGCGGACCATGGGCGAAGAGCCAAAACAAGCTGAAAAGTTGGTGAAGGCCCTCTGTGCTCTCCACAACTTTCTGATGCACAGAGGCACTGTAGATGAGGATGCATATTGTGGCCCTGGCTTTGCTGATTCTGTGGATGGCTTAGAGCAGCGGCGGTCTGGCCATTGGCGTGAGCTTCTTGCACAGCCGCCATTGCAAGTGGCTCGTACACAGGCACGCCACTTTGCCAAAGCAGCTCGGCAAGTCAGGAACCTGTATGCTACTTATTTCTTCAGTGAAGTAGGCAAAGTGCCTTGGCAGGATAAGATCTTGTGTCCTGTCAACACAGGGCCCAATGCAGCACTACCTGTTTCCCAGTGAAGAGGAATTTTTTTTAGTAATTTGATATGAGGGGTGTAACGTCCCAAAACCACCATATTATCATGAGAGACGCTGTAGTGAAGGGCTCTTGAAATTTCGACCACCTGGGGTTCTTTATCGTGTACCCATATCAGAGCACACGGGCCTACAGCATTTCTGATTCCATCGAAAATGCATCTTTTTTTTTAGTAAAGGTGTTAAAGAATACGTGCCCCTGTGTGACCCAGCTGAAAACTATCACCACCATAAATGGGTATGTGCCACACAAATTGTGTCAATCCCACTACTCATTATTAGTCACCTAAAGATGAAGGTGGTTACAGTTGGTTCAACAAATGGCTGTGAAGTCATGGTGGAGTGCCAATGGCATTGCGTGTCAACAACGAGAAAATAACGGGGGAAAATAAGCTGCGAGAAGACCTTGATTGAAGGCTGAGGAGCACAATGACTTGCCCGTAGTCTCCGAGAGGTGCAAACACTTGGTTTCACTGAGACTTTGTCTTCAAAGTTATGGCAACCGTATGTCTGTGACTGTTTAAATGGTCAACCTGCCCTTGCTATCTGGATGAAGTCATCGTTTTCTCACCCACATTTGAAAGCCACCTCCCTCGTCTGTCAACCATACTTCACGCCCTTCGGCGAGCTGGCCACCTTTTCATTTCCTGTTTGGCCATTATTTTTCGTTATCTTTTGATACCCTGCTTCTGTTTAGCCAACACCAATCATCACGAAACACTACAGCATGTCTGGCTGTGCCAAAAAAGACGCACACTCGGTAGGATCTGGCATGTATAGAAAGATTTTGTTGATTTTGTGCCGTGGATAGGAGCGTAGTAGCAGGCGTCAACAACCAATTGGTCTTCGCAATTTGTCGTCGCACTTCGACTAATGTAAATAGAGGTGCTGATCACTTCCAAGAAGCTTCACGAGAGGTGTTAATAAATTTAAAATAAAGCATCAAATTTAGAAACACAGTTCGCAAAGGTAAACAAAGTTTTTCTAACAGGCACAGAAGCTGAGAACAGTGGCCGGCAAAAGGTTGTCAGCAATAGAGGAACCAAATGCATGAGTGAGTGAGAAACCATACTAAGAAACTACACCGAGCACACTGGAATGGGGACAGTGCATGTCATCAGGTGCTTTCTTCTGCGTCTTCAAGGGGTAACCACGTACTATGTGTATCAGTTGCTGACAAATGGTGCACCTTGCCCGAGAAAGGCACAGTCACAAAAAGCACTAACAGGCCCTTCAATGTGTGATTGTGATCAGGTTGTAGAAGAAGAGTAGAAGTTGTTTTGAGGCCACAGCACTCTGCCCCGATTTGTGTAGGTGTTGATTGGACAGCACTACGAGCAGTCAGCACAACGGCAAGTCAAAGCGGACTCCCTGTATCAGGGGCATTTGCTTAGAATAGGACGACCAACAGGAAGGCACTGAAAAGAATGCCCCACTACAGCATTCCAAGGCTCTGCTAGGTGTTTAATATTGTTTTGTACTGTCATAATTTACTTAGTTGTAATAATCAAGCCCCTCATTACATTGTTTCTGGCGGCATCTAAAACAGTTCTTACTAACAACATGCGACACCTGAATATATATGTATGTGTATATATATGTGTGTGTTTAGATACGGTTATATGCATTTATGTGTACGTGTATAGGTTCTGAAGTAACACTCTATTAGTTAGTGATATGTATGTGTTAAGTTATAGTCATTTAATCCAATTAGTTATCTCCTGTTTTATCACTTACATGTGAATATCTTGAACTAATAATAATATATAATAATAATAATAATAATAATAATAATAATAATAATAATAATAATAATAATAATAATAATAATAATAATAATAATAATAATAATAATAATAATAATAATAATTTTCATTACGTTCATTTTGTTTTATTCGCTTGCCGTTTTTTCTTAGTTGCCAATCTTTGTTCTTTATTATTATACATGAATTCACAGGAGGTCCCCCTGACAGTTTTTACTTTGGGACCACCTTCTGTACTATATCAACTTTTTACTTGCACTGTATTGTACTGAATAAACTGACTGGATTCCCAGAAAAAAAACAGCTAGTAAATTTGCCTTGCTTAAAATGCAGATAAAAAAAACAGTTGTGGTATTACCAATGGATAAACTGGGAGGTCTTTCTGTGTTTTGAGTTTCACCATACGTACTCAGCAACATTTCTGTTTAGAGTGTGTAGACTTTTGATAGTGACTGGTTATATTAACCCACATACTGTGGATGATGCTGTTATTGTATAATTAAATTCAATCAAGCACTTCTTGTGTCATATTAACTGCAGTGTCCGGCCAGCACAGTACATTACTCCCAAAAGCTGTCTCAATTACAATAGTCACAAAGCAAAGTTAAAAGAATTTGCAAACCTAAAATAATCATGAACGTTTGTCAAGCCAGAGACACTCAACCAGGTGCTATACGCTACACTACCCCTTGACTATTGCATCTGTACTTCACTATCGCATTTGTAGTTTGTTGTTCCTTGTTTCTTTGTATCTGATCTTGCGGTGCAATTTTTTTAATGATTATTCCAGAGTATCGGCCCAGTATCTGCATTAACAACGGTATTCGTACGCTGGCTAACAATGCGGTTTGTGTTGTGTCGTAGCAGACGGCGTGGTTCAACTCTACACTCTTTTAAGCATCTGCACACGCATGAGCTGCTGCCGGTGCACGATTGCAGCGCTAGTCGTATCACGATGCGAGGTGCTCCAAGATTTTCCCCAATAACGAAACGGCCTAATATTCTATAGAACCCCAAGCATTCCGAAAATTGCACAATACGCACCTTAGTGTCGTCCATACGAGAGGGGCACTTTTGGTGTAACAACAATGCACTGCAATTGGCAGCATATCCAGCAGAATAGGTCTTGCTTGTGATCAGAGGCAGAATATACGATTCTTTTGAAAGCTTGCAATAGTATTTTTTTGAACACCAAGCCTCTGTGAGGCCACGTGGCCTTTAGCTCTTGCTTCACTTTCTGAAAAATAAAAGATAATAAACTTTCTGTAAAACTTAAATAATAATTGTAAAAAAACAATAGTTGTAGTGCCTATGCAATAACTACACGTTCTGAGTGCTACATGGCCTACAGCAATTCACTTGCATAATGGTTCTGCCTTGATTGAAAAATTTGTATATTGTGCTTCATATGAGAGAAAACTGTACTTCAGCGTCAATCGTTTACTCGGCCTCTGATGACCTATTTTGTATCACCTCCTTTTCACGAAGTACTAGGGCCCAAGTGCTGCTTAGGCCCCAAACTTTTCATGAAGACAAAACTTTACGCAATCGGGAAAAAAATCAAAAAACATTATTTACAATACTTCTGGCAGCACTAATTACTGTTGGCTTGCTTCAGCCGGCCCTTGGATCGTCGACAATACAGTTGGCACTTGTCCTACTTCGTAGAGCATTAGCACGTCAAGTAGGTGCATTTTGCATTGCCCCCTCAGGGGTTCAGGAACCTTGTCCATGTGCTCTGCCAGCGAAAGTAAAAGTTGGTCTGTTCTGTTTTCTTTCTCGGTTTTCAATTCCTCATCAACTTTATCCAGCAAGCTGGCTGCTTGTTTTCTTTTGTTTGTTTTCTTTGTTTGTGTTGTGCATCGCGTTTGACATAGTGGGATGGGCGTTAAAGGGGCAGACAGTACAGGTGTTGAGGTGGACGGTTGTGTGGAAAGGGTGGGAAGAAGGGGAGCGGAAATAGGTCTAAATAAAAAGTTACTCTTATCTAAAGTGGGAGAAGCGGGCATGGTGTGGTCTGGTGTGTCAGAGCAATAATTACTTTCGCTCTGAGCACTGGCACACCGAGGGGGCAACATTGATGCAAACACCGCTGCTGAATCGTCGGTGGCATCTCCGTTCTCTTCGTCCAGGTTACTGCTTGTGCTATGAGGAAAACAAGCAGCTACATAATTAGTGCCATGAAGAATACAGCAGTAACAAATACATTTCTTTGAATGCATGCACTAGCTACTATGCATTATCGCTTCTAGTGTGCAGGCCCGAAAGCACCACCTTCCTCATTGCTATTATGCTGCAAACTGTGGTAACAATCTAAACATGAAGAAATCGATTTCCAAATGAATGACAAACAACTAGCAGATGAATGGTATATGAGGGGAACTTGTTGCTAGTTAGTGAAAATTTAGTTGCAAATTAGTTGAAATGATTATATGAAAATACTTCCAAGAAGTGCACCTAATTCTAAGTACATGAGCCTCACTGATACACTTCAAGTGATAATCAGTCCAATGCTATGTGCATTTTTTCTTTAGTATGTGTCAGTGACACTGTAGCCACAACGAAGGGAGCAGTTTGGGTGCCAGGTGTTTCCGCTCTAAGTAAAACATTTTAAAGTGTAAGCTACATTCAACGCTTCAACGTTTGCTACAAACCACAAAGAAAGCTTCGACTTACGGACGTGGCTCGGTGACGTCCTTCAAGAAGAGGAGGAGGTCGAAGAATTTCCATTTTGGCGTTGCCTCCACCACCCCGGCTCCGCTCTTTTTCTTCTGCTCTCGTAGCTTCCTGGAGAATGTGTCCCTCCAATTGCGCCATCTATTATACGCAAGCTTCACATTTTCTAGAAAGGAAAAGGTAACAAAAACACATTATGCACTACTTCTCCTACAATTTTTAATCAAAAATTGGTGACACAAACTGAGAAGCAAGAAAAAAGAACTCTGAAGGCAAGATGACATGTGACATTCCACGCTTTTTACTGATTGTTCCATCAATTCTTCCGAATTTGCCACTCAGATATTTGATAATACTATGCACCGAATCGGCCAACCCAATTGCAATTTCAATGCTTGCAATGACAAAGTGGGCAATTGTACACAGTCGAAAAATGTTTCCATGTTTAACCATTCAATGCCACAAACATTGCATGAGCTGTGTACTGCGTAACAATGTCGTACTATACGTGCATAACAGATGATTGATGTTAAGACAATTTGGTTGACGTTAAGACTGCAACAGCTATGTTTGACGACGCATGAAAAGTGTTTGCAAGACTTTCTGTTAGAAGTGTAAAAAGTGGCTTTCATGTGAGGCCCCTTTACTGGAGGCTACATAGCGGCTCGAGAGGCGCGGGCTCGTTTGCTCAACACAACACTTCTATGGGGTCATAATATAAGCGCCGGCGTACATTACTTTATGAAAATAAGTCATATGCGCTCAAAATTAGTCATTACGTACCGTTTCCAATCACTACGGAGTGTAACCCGATGGAATGTCACTTGCTAATTTGAAACCGGTAAACATAGCTTTCCAGATTTGCCGTACGTCACGCTTCAAGGTTCACGCCGTGTGAGTCTAAAACTTACGTGTTTTAGACTTTATCTCACGTGAAAAGCTCAGCTGCGTGCGCAGTTCACACTACAAAAAAAGCGCCCTAAAGAAAAAAATATTTGACAATGAAGTACATGTACATACCATCTGTCAAAGCAAGGCCTAGCGTGCTGACGACTCGTCTCCAGGCATCCGCACGTGCGTCGGCATTTCTGTACGTTGCCGAGTGCTGATTCCACAGTGCCGGCTCCTGCCGCACAAGTGAAATCAATAGTTCAGTGGAAAATCGGGCCGCTTCTGAACTCATGGATTTGATGAAACTGCCGGCACCGATGCAGCCACCTTGTCAGCACAAAAATTTGGCAATATGGCAGCTCCACTAGCTGGTTCACCTGCTTCGTGGCACGTCATCGTGACGTTTCCTTCTTCGCGCTGTGATTGGCTGCTGCAATGCGACGGTGCGACGCTGTGACCAAAATATCTGACCGGTTTGATGCTCGCCGCACCGGCTGAGCGGCGGTGCGACGCGAGGATACGTCACAAAACGTCACGAAACGTCACCACTCCGGCAGTCGCATCGTCGCACCGCACGCCGAATCACAGAGAAAATCGCACGTCTGTCCCGCGCTTAACGCGTCCCGTTGGCGTAAAGAGGTAAGCGGATGGCTTCTTGGGGGGGCCAGTTGTTACGTGACACTGGTGGAAACAGCACGAAAAAACAGGACTGAGAAAGAATGACCACGCGACGCAACCACTGACATCGTCGACTAAGCCAACGTTGGCATAGATTATACCACTCGCCTTGTCGCTATAAATGGCTGCAGGCACGACAGCAAATCCTCTTCATTTGTCTGATTCGAGCCGCCTTAACCCAGAATCTTGTAAAGCCGACACAATATTGTCTAGTTAAATTGAAATGTGGCTGTTTATTTCCTTCGGAAGCACGTTCACACCGGCGCTGACGCATCTGTTCCTCCGACGAAACCTTCG
The DNA here is from genome assembly GCA_013436015.1 of Rhipicephalus annulatus. Taxonomy (NCBI): domain Eukaryota; kingdom Metazoa; phylum Arthropoda; class Arachnida; order Ixodida; family Ixodidae; genus Rhipicephalus; species Rhipicephalus annulatus. The sequence continues at coordinate 118,970 of WOVY01004906.1, forward strand.
AGACGCTGTGTCGAACGAAGGAAAGAAGTCCGGCCTTATTTGGCCATGGATGCTCGCAGAACTTCGGGCCGATGCTGAGCATCTTTTTTCACTGGTTTAGGCAAATCTGGCGTGCCTACAAGGTGAATTTTCTGCGAAGCTATGGCAGGGTGATTCTTCCGCGGACGGATCGTGAGCACTTTCAGCCACATTAACTCGGTGACCTGAGAAGCAGACCCTAATACTCGGTAACAGCACTGACGTCCTCCTTCTGGTCGGGCTTCGCGGAAACACGCAACGCGAGGACAGCCCTTAAAGAATGTGACTGACTCCACTATGGTGCTCCGTCCGTCCACCTATACTTCTAACACCGTCGCCGCACCTACGAAAGACCACGAAAGGGAAGCATGTGCTGCTATTGCAAAATATTATTTTCATTTCAAGTGGCAAACAACGGGCTGTACATGCCATTACGATTCTGCGTTTCCTCGAAAGAATAAGTGGCGTGGCCTTGGTGGTCACGTATTCAACTATTTTACTCTTGCATAATAACGCAGGTCGCCCATTAACGCTCCTATTTTTGCGTTGTTCTATCTGTGGGGGCGTTCAGCTGTTTTTGCATTCGTAGTTTCAACGCAGTTCATATCAATGTTCATTGTGTGAAAGATATATCCTACATTACTAAAACTATGCGTTCAGCGGTCACGCAAACTGTTCTATCGTTCGTTCATGATGACCTCGACTATAATACAGCAAAGAGAAAGCTTCAAAAAGCGAAATATGTTGGCGGTAACTTTTGTTTAAAGAAGTAGAGCTTGTTTGGCGTTTACGTATTGCATCGTGTTGGTGAACAGGCTGGCCGAGACGACGATCACTTCATAGCCAAGCGCTGTGCTTCTTATGCGTAGTTATTTCTTCTGCTCAAGGTTCACCGAATCAGGTATGAATTAATTAAATGTAAATGCTCGGAAAAACACTTGAAATTACCAGCAACATATTGCATAGCTGTTCTATAAGTGGAATAGCATTTTCTTGTCTACATAACGTTACTGACATCATTTTCTCTCACTGGTGCGAGATAATCTTCGTCAGAACCACTGATTGATTGCATATATGTCGCTGCAGTTTATGCCATTGACAAATGATGTGTCAATGAATTCCGCAGCGTCACCGTTGCCTGATGTGCGGCTGTTGGCTGCTGTGTCACGCACGTTTTAATATCGGGGTTGGAGCTAGCAGCGCGTTGCGCGGCGACTGTGCGTTTTAGCGTAGACGCCATATGCTTGTCGTAGATGCGTATATAGTGATTGTGGTTGTGCTGACGAAAAACTACACATTCAAATGTCTTTCGTGCTTCAGTCTTGACGCCTCAGTTTCATTTTTGTCGTACCAAAATGCTGACAGCACGTAGTCAACCTGCCGGTGGTTTTAGCTGGGAGCGCCTGTACATAAATACGAAATGTGTCGGACAAACAAAACCATACATGCCAGATTTCGAACCAATATCGCCCACCTGACGCTAGGCATCCAAAGGCTATACGACTCAACGTGGCTATCCTTATTACCAGACAGCCCACTTCCATTTTCTATCTTCATTCCGGGGAATGAAGATAGAAAATTTGAGCATCCAACAGCTGTACGAACAAGCATGATTGCATGAGCAATTAGCTTGCAACTCAGTACAAAGAAAAGACGTGTCTACAGCTTCAAAAACGCGGCCAGCGAAACAGGGTGCCACGGATATCTTGAAACGGAAGCCGATGCAGACGGCGCCTCCTATGAGCCTTTACGGGTTGACGCCTCACTTACTCAGATGCTCTCTTCGGCACAAATAAATTGAAGAAAAGGTTCGTGGGGCCACTTGGCACATTGACTTTGATGTTTCCATCTATTCGTATTCAGATGTACCTGATTCTAGTCCAATAGTTATCCGTGACAATGTTGCTGAGTGCATTCATGTCCTTAAGTTACTTTTGTCTGGCGATGCCGAATTGAATCGCTGAGTGCTTTCATGTCCTTAAGTTACTTCTGTCTGGCGATGCCCAAATGAATTGAGGACCGGACGATAAGGTTCTAGCATTTATTGCTAGCTTTTCCGCTAAAGCTGACTCTCGTTGTGCGAAACTTCTTGATGTACTTAACGTAGTACAAACCGATCAATCAGCATTAGTACAAAAAGTAAACGATCGTTCTAATAGCCTAGCCACAGTTGAGTCGTTGGGAGAATCGTATAACACGAGCCAACATAATAAATGATCATCCGCAAGCAGTAAATACGGTCATTAGAAGCGCAACGGCTGCACTAAATTGCCGAGTTGACTAGTGAGAAGATCGTTCTCGCCGGGATACTTTGATATATTTTTTTGGTACTGCCGACAGTGCTTCTGTGCTCCGCCGCGATGGTCTATAGTGGCTGAGGTACTCGGCTGCTCGCGGGATTAAAACCCGGCTGCGGCGGCTGCGTTTCCGATGAAAGTGGAAATTTTCTAAGCCCGTGTGCTCAGATTTGGGTTAGGTTAAAGAACCTTAGGTGGTCGCAATTTCCGGAGCCCTCGACTACGGCATCTCTCATAATGATATGGTGGCTTTGGGACGTTAAATCCCACATATCAATCAATCAGTGCTTCTGAGGGCTGGGCGCAGAGTGGGAACATAATACGTGGTCTATTATCACGACATCTTGACGTTACAATATTCGACAAAGCATTACAACGTGCGTATAGGCTTGGGGCCTGTGTTCGTAATAAGTGCCGATCTGTTATTGTTATATTTCACTCGTAGAAAGTGAAACATAACGTTTTTGCTCAGAAAAATAGGTTTCAATCACTTAAGCGTTCAGTTAGTGAAGAATTCTCGAGGGCAGCATAACACTCCCGAAAAAAAGCTGCATGAGTTTGTTGAAACCTCTGAGCAGCAATACTCGCTACGCGTAAAGAAATGGTACATAAACAAAACCGCTAATGTGTATTGCAATGTTACCGACCGCGAGTGTGAACTTGAGAATCGGGAGGAGCGCAACACCGGTAGCATTGGTAATGCTTCCCCCTTCGTTTCTTTTAAAGCTGGCAGTTCACGCGCACCACCAAAATGGCTAACACGAAGTCAATCAGGCAGTCAGGTGTCTTTGCCTATTCTAATGTACGAAGTCTGCGTAATAATCATGATGACTTATCTTCCATTTTCGACATGTGTTCAGCGGATGCGATACTGTTCACTGAAACGTGGCTTTCTTTCGAAGTCACCAACTCCGAAATACTGCAGTGTAAATCGGTCTATAAAGTTAATCGTTCGGATCGTACTGGTCATCCAGGTGGTGGTGTGTTGATAGCTGTACGCGATACTTCGGTTTCTAATGCAATTATGGTAGACTTTAAATTAGAATTTATTAGCGCATGTGTTTTCACAGGGCACAGAAATTGCATCTTCAGTGTGTGTTACAGACCGCCACAGTCTTAAAAAAAGTTTTATCATAAATAAATGATGTCTTAAATAGGTTGACAGTGCGATTCCCGAAATCCCTGTTATTTCTTTTTGGCGATTATAATTTTCCTTCTATATTCTGGGGCACTGACCCACCTAGCCCTGCGGCAAGTTCAATGAAATGTTCATCATTCTTGAATGTTTGTTTAGATTTCAACATCAAGCAACCAGTGCTTCAGCCCACTCGTTCCTCTTCACATTCTGCTAATGTACTATACCTGCTGCTGACAACTTCAGACCTTGTCTTACCTTAAGTTTTTAGGCCTGTTCTAAGTGATCATTGCTTTATCCATTGCAGTATTTATGTCCTTTTGCATTGCCTGAATCAAGTTAAAATATTAAGGATTACAAAATTGCCAGCTTTTCTGCAATGAATATTGAACTTGCTGGTTTCATCACAGACTACATGCTGGGTATTTAGTCACACCATTCATAAAAACTGGCTTATGTTTAAAGAAAAAAAATCCTTTTTTGATTTACCACTATATTCCTAAAAAAACTGATTGTTTCTTCTTCCATGGTCCCTTGGTTTAAAGCCAATCTGCCGCAGGGGCGTCTGCGTAAGCAGGTGTTTGGTGTGTAGCTGACCGGGGGGGGGGGAGTTCTCACCAGAAAATAATTGCCCACCCTGGTGCAGTATATAGCCATTACCTCCCACATGCAAAAGCACGTGCTTACAGGAGGTTTTCCGTGGCACAGGATGGGAACAGTGAGGGATAAAAGGTAATGGAGAGTACCTTAGTAACCTGCGCTTCACCGATGACATTGCATTGCTGATTAAATGAGGGGACAAATTGCAACTCACGATTACGGAGTTAGACAAGGAGAGCAGAAAGTTGGGTCTTAAAATTAATCTGCAGAAAACGAAAGTAATGTACAACAACCTCGGAAGAGATCAGCGCTTTGAGATAGGTAATAGTCCACTTGAAGTTGTAAAAGACTCTCTACTTAGGGCAGGTAACAACCACGGAGCCGAACCACGAGATTGAAGTAGCTAGAAGAATAAAAGTAGGGTGGAGCACATTTGTCACGCACTCTAAAATTATGATAGGTAGATTGCCACCATCTCTCAAGAGGAAGGTACATACATAACAGCTGTATTCTGCCGGTACTTGGCTACGGAGCAGAAACATGGAGACTTACAAAGAGGGTTCAGCTTAAATTGACGACGCAGTGAGCAATGGAAAGAAATATTGTAGGTGTAACATTAAGAGATAAGAAGAGAGCAGAGTGGATTAGGGAACTAACGGGGGTTAAGGATATAATAGTTGAAATCAAGAAGAGGAAATGGACATGGGCCTGGCACGTAGCGCGTTGACAGGACAATCACTAGTAATTAAGCGTAACTAACTGAATTTCCAGACACAGCGAAAAGGTTAGGTGGGCAAATGAGATTAAGAAGTTTGCGGGTATAAATTGGCAGCAGCAAGCACAGGACCGGGATAACTGGCGGAACATGAGAGAGGCCTCTGTCCTGCAGTGGACGTAGTCAGGCTGATGATGATGACGATGATGATGAAGCGCTTACTAAACAAGAAGAAAGGAATTTTGCAACACGAAAAAGTGACGATGACGTCTGAACGTTGAGACATTTACTTCCTCGCTGAACGCGAGTACAAAGGTGCCATCGCGCAGGCTAAAGACGTATTTTACAACTCTGATCTCCCCACCCTACTGAAAGATAATTCTCGACAGTTTTGGAGCGTGGTGCGCGGCAGCAGATCTACAACGCTCTACTTACTCGATAGCAACGGTGATCCTGTTTCTAGTCGTGACTGCTGCAACGTGCTCAATTATGCTTTTGTTTCTTGTTTTTCTGACGAAATGATCTCTTCAAGGCCTGTTGTCAAAGACTCTTCTTTTTGCCTTATGAACTTCATCTTTCGGCAGTGGTCACAGTTGGCTGCATGCTGAGAAAAGGGAACTAAGACGAAGTTTTCGTTCACCACAGTAATAACTGAATTATATTGTTATGATAAAATGAAAATACTACGAGGAAATGTTGCAATATGGTGTAATTTCCCCAACACTTCTGATGTAACAATTTTCCTTGAAGGCTCTCTGCTGTGTGTTCCACCTTTGCGACGCTTTCGCGCCTTGTGCTTTGGCGTTGCAGAGCAGGCTAGCGCTAAACAGGGGCCATTAACATTACATCACTTGTTCATGTTTTTATTCTGCTGTGACTGGTTAATACAGTTATAAATGGCAATGAATGAACTTTTTTATCTATCGGAAAAAGCATTTGCTGCTTCAGGAAAATCATTGTTTTCTATCAAAAAAGAATAGTATCACAGCTGCTCTGCCAGAGCTGCTGTGAGACGATGATTGTGACGAGTATTTTTAAATGTTTTATTTTGGCTGTAGTCTCCGATCAACCTGGTCTGTGTTGCGTATGGTAATTTGGAGTGATGGAGGCAGCCTGCAAAGTGGCGACGAATAACCAGTACACTAGAGCACAGTTAGAAACTAAGCTTTCAACTTGATTGATATGTGGGGTTTAACGTCCCAAAACCACTATATGATTATGAGAGACGCCGTAGTGGAGGGCTCCGGAAATTTAGACCACCTGGGGTTCTTTAACGTGCACCCAAATCTGAGCACACGGGCCTACAACATTTCCGCCTCCATCGGAAATGCAGCCGCCGCAGCCGGGATAAGCTTTCAACTTGCCCCTCAAGCTGACCCCCTGGACCAAGAAGAAGGTGAAGGACCATGGTTTTGTATGCGATGCAGCTCTTTGGCTAGTCTGTGTAACGCTGTCCGTCCGTGTCTTCTTTCCAACGCACCGCACCACGTACGCCCCACCTCAGTTGTTGGAATGATGCCAAGCAAGTCAAGTCATAGCTGCGCGCTGACGTCACGCCCTCACTCACCCGCAGCAGTTGCCGGCTCCTTTCAACACACGTAGGCGGTGTTGCTCTTCTACCCACTGGCAACCCACTTCTCTCTTGCTTCTCCCTCTTCACCGCCCGCAACGCTCCACCGCACGTCGAGCGGAAACACTCTTTTGGCTCGTTTATCTGTGATTAAGCTTGGACTAAATCTAACCCACCTCCCATGTCTTTCCGTTGGAAATGAAAGTATACTAAAAAGGATACACCGAGTTTCGCATAAAATTATTCTTCCATCACCGGCGTCGATGCCCGTTTCTGCCGGGTCAACGGCGGGCGCACCGCTGCTGCTTCATATCCTATCATGGTTCCCTTCGGATAAATGGCCCATTATTTTTAGCACTATGTACGCTTAATTAGAAGTCAGGCTAGTTGGTTTTCATACATGAATTGTCATTTAAGCTCAAAATACAAATCGAACAACACAGAACCACACACGTGCAGTGCTACCTTTTTCTCATCTCTCTGGGCAACGATGAGGTTACAGTTGTGAGCATACAAGCACGAACTGTAAACAATGTTACGCTGCAAATGAAAATATTTTATTATACTCATGTGAATCCGTATCGCCAGCTGCTATTTGTAGCCGCTGACAATGTTATCGTCGGCAAATCTAATTGAATTGCATTTAGAAGGAGATGCTTTTCAGCTAATCCAAAGAAACTTTAGGTATTGGTCGGCATGTGAATGCGCTGTTTAATTAGCATGCACTGTAATGAGCGACATACTATTTCACAGATTGGTGATTTCACGTAACAAGCAGGCAATCTTATGTCACACAGAAAACATCAAATGCCAAAGAACCAATAGCAAACAATATGCTGCACTGAAAATTGTTCATTCTCATAACCTTTACGTGGCCGTACATAACTGGTCATTGTGACGAATCATTATCACGTCTTTTCTTGCCTCTCGTTACGAGCTGGGACTGTGTGCATGACCCAGAATGTTTTGATCAACCATAGACAGCTAATGACAATTTCGAAAACAAGCAACGAGCAATAGAATATGAATGTTTATGAGGCTGGTATAAAATCGGAGCCGGCACTGAAGCTTCAATTGACGTTATCCAGACATGACGTGGGTCTGTATAATAGGAGCACATATACAATGTTTATCTCCTTGTAATAAATTCAGATAGCTAGCATTGTAGCCATAATCACTTGGCACTGATTTGATGTCAGCAAAGTACATTTTCCAAAGCAGATTGATACCTTGAGTGGCTCTGGGGCCAAATACATGACTGCCACACGAAATGGTTGGGTTTGATTCCTGCTCTGATCCAGATGTTTATTCTTCGCAGTCGCCTGATGAATGCTGCCCACGCCGAATTTTGAAAGGTTCTCGCGTTTAAACTACGTACATCTGTTGTCACCGTTCCTAGGTTGATACAAGTTCTGAGGAGCATACCCGCATACCACAGCCCGTGGTATACAAGTATGTGACACACATGACTCAAATAACTAGTTTCATGACGTACACATGATTGCCACATTATTTTCACGGGAGCAGACACATGCTCTCATACCCTCGTGTTTCCCTATGCCAATTCCGTTCTGTACTAAGGTGACGAGGCAAATACTAGATTCAACTACTAGTACATCGTTAATCGGTCATATCTGTTAAGCATATATGGCGCAGTCCTCGTCAGGGTGAAGTGCGTTTTACAAGTCAAAAACGACTCCGCTTAGAACTTGAAATGAGAGTCACTGCATGCCTATGAGATTGATTTTTATGTTCATCTTCATATGTCAAGCAGCCTTGAAGCAGTGATAGCTCTTAGTCGAATTTTCTTTAGTTTGCTGCACGCATTTACCCATGCTTGCGATAGGCGGTAATAGTTTTTTTGGTATATTGAGCTCCACGTTTACAACACGATTTCTAACACGTTATTTTTCAGGCAGACGTCTTCGCAACCCTGTTGACATTATAGATGCACTGTGACTTCTGATATCAATGAAGTACCCCCATTCCAGAGGTTTTATCGAGCAATCTGTGGGGGCAAGGTAATCGTTGTTCAGAATTGTTCACTTGGTCTCAATTAAAAGAGCACCTATGACCGGACTACATACCTACTCGCATATAAATATCTCGTTCGCTGCGTATATGCGCTAGAGAACTTACGCGCAAAAACGCGCAATATCCTCTATTTTTCTCGTAACTTTCGTCACTCTTGTCCCTGAAACAATAGCGTTGCGGCGATGTGTCGTCGTTGTTTGCAAGCGTGCAGTCGTCCTTATTCTTCACGTCAACAGATTGAGAACCGTACAGAATATTTCACCGCGCAGCGTCGATATGCCATACGATATGCTATGTATACACTGATGTAACTAGATTGTGCATTCATGTTTGCAGCACTTACGCCGGCGCGAACAGGAGCAATGTCGTAACACACAAAACCTCGAGTGATCAGTTCACTAGTGATGAACGAATGAACCCCGTTCTTGTTCAGAGCATAGTACATTGTAATCAATTTTTCAGAACGCGTGAACGCCGACGAGAGCTGCCAGTGCATGCAACTCGAGTTTACTTACGCTGTACTGTGCACCATCCATACCTGGCGGTTGCCTATTTACGGGAATTCGGATGCAAGTCACTGGAAATTCACTGTGCCATCAACTCCTTCGCGTTTATTCACGTTTTTGGTGTAGGATCACAACGCAACAGAAACTACGAGCCTTACTGTAAGGGTGCAATCACAAACTCGATGCATTTCACGCACAGAGTTACTGGGCGAGCGCGACCTTACCGGCCTCTGAAGGTAAACAAAGAAAACGACCACCTGTGAATCTTTCCTCCAGGGGAGAAATGAGCACTAGTGTCAGTGTGGAATTTTACCAGCCGACAGGTATTGTCGGTAAAGCTCTCGTACCTCGCATTCATTGTCACTGCCAGAACCTTGCTGGGCGCATAGCTTCCTAGCAGTGCGAAGTCACCCCGTTGAATTACGCTCTCTACGCACAATGCTGGTATAGTTCGTGTTCTGTGTCAATCAGCGCCCCTCTATGAGACTCGATTGCCACGATAGAGTACACTCTCGCCACGCCGAAACGCCGTGAGGTAACGCTTGAGGATTATTTCTTGGAAGGCGAAACTGCAAGTGCCCACACGAAAACTGGCGAAAAAGATACAGCAGCCGGAAAACGGTTCCCAACTGTAATTCTGTACTGCCTGAATACGACTCGTGTGCTGAAAAAACTTTTGAAAGCAGAAAAGAGCATGATGCATGCACGGAAACCGTGATTTCTGATGACATTCGTCCTTACGTGTTTAATGGATCAACACATCAGGACTTGCAGCACTACTCTAGACAACAGTTGCTAACGATGACATGAAAACCAGGCGCTAACTAATGCCTTCCCTTGTTAGTAAGTGTAAACTGAAGTTCCAACCTCATAGGTAGGAAGTCTTTTACTGGCTGCTGGTATCATGTAATATCAAATATGAGGAGGTAGCAAGACATGTGTGCGTTTTGGAAAAGAAAGTTGAGGCAAGGGAACTCACCAAGTTCTTGGCGTAAGCTTGGTCCCCTCTTCATTCACCCGCAAAATGACGCGCTCAAAATTATCAGAATCCCTAATGAGTCTGACTACCACAAGACCACTGCTATATGCGTGACATATTTTCTAGCAATCAAAGGCGAGTCAGTCACTGAAAAGGTGGAGTCATCAGCGCAAGCACCAAATGAGTTATACCCATGCCACACGGGCCTAGAAAACGACATGCGGAAGCGAAGAATTCAGTTCCCGAATGACAATTTCTTCGGCGGCGCTGGTACACATCCAAAGTGAATGACATTTGACTTGATGATGTTGATCGCAGCACCTTCCTTGAGAACACTGGGTGAGTAGCAATAAAAAACAAACAAACATTTACAAGCTTCACACGCATCAGATAATAAATACATGTATAAATAACCATATTACGCTGCCATTAGATTTTGTTCGTTACTTTCTTTCACGACGTCGCAACTGACCATGTAGCAACTTAAGCCAAAGCTAGTCAGATCCCCAGCGTAAAAATAATTTGATGCCTGTCGCATTTATTTCACAGCGTCTACCACCTGAAGACACGTTTTTAAGCACATGTTCAAGTGATTAGTGAAAGTAAAATACGCGAAGAGTTTTTTTCCAGTCGAATCGAATGTCATTTTATACAATTACTTCATAAGCTGTGCCGTCGAAAGTACGTATTTCTCAGTTGAATGAGTTCTGGCGGCGGCCTAAGGTGCCGAATGGCATTCGGGCGAATGCCATTTTGTTCATCCCAGTGGCACCGCGCGATAGACATTCAATCGGAAGGCATCAAAAGGTAAATGTAATTTTCTCAGCCCGTGTGGCATGGGTATTAAACAGAGAAAAAAACTGATCTCCATCATAGAAACTGTGATCTTCTGTGGGCAACATAGTGATTATAAAAGACGATTACGAGAAGCCTAATATGATTATGAGAGACACCGCAGTGGGGTGCGCCGGAAATTTTACCTCTTTGGATCTTTAACGTGCACCTAAATGAAAGTGCGCGGGTCTCGAGCGTTTTCACCACGACATGAAAACACGACAGGAATTTGATTCTGCGACCTGCGGGTCAGCAGTGGAGCAGCATAACTACTGGACCATCGTGGCGGGTAGTAAAAAAGACGGTTCGGGTAAAATCCCTATGTGCTACTTTTCGTCCAGCTGTAAGAGCGCAAGTTCAACGGATTAAGATACATTGTTTAAAATCAGTTTCACACGACGGCAGAATAACTTCGGTCTTGCCCATTGCTTATACTCCTTGTTTTTCTGTGGCACCTCTCATTTGCAGACGGGGTTCGCGAATATGAGCGATGTTAATGTCAATGCAATAACCCAAGATTGCATATAGCGATCCTCGTAAATATGGGGTAGGATATGTGACATATAATATGACATCTAATACGCAGGATAATCTTCGTGTCAATTGAACACGATTACCAACAGCATTCCGCTGTCGTGTGTCTGTTTTTTGCGTGAAATATCGCTTGCAAAGAGTTTATTTCATTTCTTCTAAAAATTATCGAACTATGTATATTGTCTTTATTCTTGCATGATAACATGTCCACATGCATCCATGTTTCTTCATTCTGTGCATTCATGGTTGTGAGTCATGCCGCTAGATGCAGAAATCACTCAATGTGCTGTTCCACAGTGTCAATGTAAGGCGATGAACAGATGAAGCAAATCAATGCAAATTTTTTAATACGTCGCATAATTTTTTTTCAGATTTATCTTTCTTGTTCTTGCGCTGTTTGGCACGCTACTGAAAAATAAATCTCTTGATCGCTACAACTGCGCACACTACATTTTTCATGATGCTGCATTAGATTTATGACCATCATCTTTTTATTGATCAGCTTGAGTTGCGTGATGGGTATATTAGCAGAGATTTTTAAGGTTGGGATGGGCCTGCACAGTCACCTGTTTTACACCTTCACACAAGAGAACACTTCGGAGTGCCTTTAGCAATAATGCACAGTAAAAATATGTAATAATATTGATACAAAGTATCACGACCAGGAAATACAAGGGAAGCGCAGGTAGAGAAGAAAGACGCCGTTGCCTCCACTGCGATCCCCCTGAGTGGGTACGAGCCATGGCGGTTGAGATCATCATCATGATTCTGTGATCGCGGACTCAGGGCCCATGAAAAACCCCCATTAAGTTACCTTACCTTGTGTAACAGTATATTGTACACTCGCATGCAAGCGATGTTTGTTGGATAAGCAGAATATTCTGTCACGCACGAGCGTGAACATGTGCGTGCGTGAGCGCGTGTGCGTGAAGGATGTGTGAGCGTGTGCTTGTGTGTGTTCAGATGTTAGCAGAACGTGCGAAGGTTCCACAGAAATGTTAGTCTCTGGCTTGAGTATACATTAGCACACGTTCGAAGAGTCACAATGTGATATGCTTGAACGTGGCCTATAACCTTGTAACTGTGTATGACTTTTATCATTCAGACGAACCTCTGCCTAGTGAAAATTATTGCAGTGATCGACATTAGCGAGATCTGTTCCGGTGGGTACTAGTACGACCATTGCTGCAGCATAGTTCCCAATGCCCAGCCGACTGAAAACGCTCGCGGCTTAGATTCCTGCCCGAAATATCACAAAGTGTCAAAGCCTTCACAAACACCGCGACACGTTTTTTTTTTGTATGCAGACATTATTCACTGTAAGAGCGTCCATAAATTATATTCGTGATAGTAGCACCGCTTAGTTTTTTAATCATGTCAGCGCGAAGCGACGAAAGAAAGAAAATGGCAGCATATTCACGCATTGAATGATGGGCGAAGCATCCGTTCGTCCATTCGTTCTTGCTTCCGTCCGTCCATGCGTGGGTCTGTGTGGCCGCCCTTGCGTCCATCCGCCCGTCCGTGCGTGCGTCTGTTCATGCGTCCGCACGTTCATCTGTGCGTCTGCCCCTGCGTTCGTCCATGCATACGCTCCTGCGTCCGTCCATGTGTCCGTCCGTGCAGCCATCCGTGCGTCCGTTTATGCATCTGTCTGTGCGCCCGTTCGTCCACCTATTCAACAATCTAAGTACTACCATCTCGCATCTTTTCATCATATATTCTTCATATAGAAAAACTGTCATCCAGCGGACATTCCAAGGACTAAACGAGAGGAGGCACACGTACACTTTTTCATGGCTCGCGCTTCGTGTCTACTTCCCACCTTTAACGACCTCAAGTTCATGGTATATACTAGTTCACTGTATTCATGGCACTGTGGCCCAACGCTCGCTAAACGTTTCTAAACCCAAGGAGGTTACACCTAGCGAGTATAACGTAGCAACCCTTTCTTGTCAGATAGTGCGCAATGTACATGCCAATGTATGCTAAGGGGTAATGAGAGACAGGAGAATTCGGCTTTCAGTTAACGCGCACGCTGCGATTTTTTTATTGTTCAACAACGCAGAGACGATATCTCCCACTGGCACCTCCTTTGAAGTTAAAATCTAAGACTAGTTACACACTACGACTACTACTACTACTACGAGGGACGAACGGGTGCCGCTTTAAGGAGCTTCGACCCTACAAGGTGGGTGTGTGGCGGAGGAAGAAAGGGGTTGCGCGGGAAACTTTAAGGGGGGGATGAACCCCCCAACCCCCCTTGGCTACGCTACTGTTATTCTATAGAACTACTCGGTTTTGATTTGATTGATATGCGGGGTTTAACGTCCCAAAACCACCAAATGATTATGACAGACGTCGTAGTGGAGGGATCCGGAAATTTCAACCACCTGGGGTTCTTGAACGCACCCAAATCTGAGCAGTTGGGCCTACAACATTTCCGCTTCCATCGGAAATGCATCCGCCGCAGCCGGGATTCGATTCTGCCACCAGTGGGTCAGCAGCCGAGTAGCTTAGCCTCTATACCACCGCGGTGGGGCAGAACTACTTGGTCATCGACCTCCATGCTTCTTTGACACAGTTTTTAGCAACTACCCAGGCATGCGACGCTATTGAATATCTTGTGCAAATAAAAAAATTGTCAGAATGGGTGCTTTTGATGTTTTGCATTCATTATATTGCATATCGTAACAAAAAAGCGCAAGCCAGTGGGAGAAAAAAAAAACACCATTCTTCTTCTAGCAACCAGCCACAGATCAGAACAATGCGTGCAGGATTAAAGAAAGAAAGGTATATTAAGAGCTCGTTTTTCTTTGTTAGGTACAATAATAATGAGCACAGGGAGTAATGGCAAAAAAAAGTGTACTAGATGTTACCTGTAGAATTTATTGTTCGCAGCAAATTGTCTTTTTACCCACTTCACACTAATATGATGATTGCGACAAAAACATTTCATTGGAAGTTCTTTGTAGTTCACGTTTGCTTTCATATATTCAAGCAGTATTGTATTGACGACCTTTTTGTTTAGTCAATCAAGGTTAAACCCACCATGGCAACATTAAACCGCATCTGAAGACAGCAAAAAAAAATTCTTGCAACAATACTGTGAGAGGTCGAAAACTGCCCTAAAATAATTGCCCACACATTTTCGGAACAGAAACTGGTTGGTATTCAGATAGTGTCATTGTTAATACACAAACACGAAACCGTATTTTAGACCTGTTTAGTTGCGCAAGCGTACACGCTAATGTATCAACCTGCAAAATAAAAAAAGTGCAACGTGGGTCTGTTTTTTTAGCCACCACATACATGTTTGCTCTAGATGCTACGAGTGCTGTCTGTAGAGCCTCAGCAGTAAAACTGTGCTGAGAGTGGCAAAAGCACAAGCTCGATTGCTTATGGGTTACTGTACTGGCCGAGGCCTGTACAGTAACGACAGCAGCCGGTGGGAGACCGCAGTGGCAGAAGCCTTATGCGCTTCGTGCGGTGCAGAAAACAAGTCAACAAGGCAGTTCATGCATGTAACTTCATTTTGATTGATTGATTCATTTGATGATTGACATGTGGAGTTTAATGTCCCAAAACCACCATATGATTATGAAAGATGCTGTAGTGGACGGCTCCGGAAATTTCGAACACCTGAGGTTCTTATGGAGCACCCAGATCTGATCTCATGGGCCTACAGCACTTCTGCCTCCATCGGAAACGCAGCCGCCGCAGCTGGGATTCAATCCCGCGACCTGCGGGTCAGCAGACAAGTACCTTAGCCACTAGGCCACCACGACAAGGTGGCAAATTCAATTTGAGAAAGAGAAAAGTCGGAAGAAGACTGCCCAACATGAGCGCTGTGTTTCATGTGGTTATTCTTTGCGCTATTTCAAAATGAACCCAAAGCAACTCCCCGAACTTTTGCTTTTGCTGCAGTTTACGCAACCACACGTGGCTCTTCTTTCTGCACGAAAACAAAAAGGGCAAAGGCTATCGTTGATCCTGCGCGCGAACGCATGATATTGCTTTGAAAATTCAGTCAGAAAGTTGCACTAGTTCGCAGGAACCGATCTAATTGTGCGGACATGCGTCGACGAACAAAAAAAGGTACGTCGTCTGGCTCTCTGGAGTCCGCGTTTATGCAGCTCACATTCTTCCACATTAAAGACGCAGGCCTTGGTTGCCAATGCAACGTGAAAGCAGCAAAGTGTCATTCATAAAGTGCAAGGACTTCGGTAGCTTTGAAAGCATAAGATATTCGCCTTAACTTGTTGACCACGCAAGTTCGTGCATGATGCAGTGGTGTTTTGCTTGCCTTCCGACGACCAGCAGGCGAAGTGTCGCACATAAAATAATGACGTTCAATGCTCCGGATTGTGCTAAATATGATCACTACGCATGTATTCACACAGATCTCACAATTTCACGTGGAACCATTGTAGAACAGCGCTGAAGCTCGGATATCGAACGCACGCTTTACAGCCAAAAAGGTAAACAGAAAGTCGCCATAACACCTGCTACAAGAAGCAGGTGGCGCTTTGCACAGTCAAGAACCAAAACCGAAATCACGAATACGTTTATAAGCATCTTCGATTGTTCTGTCATTGGCGGGCACGAACCATAACGGTGCAGAACGAACTTTTTTTCTGAATGAAAAAAAGTATTACTGCATACATACCCCTGGGCTATATGGCGGAGCTGTAGGTGTGGAAGAAAAATATCTTAGTGTCGAAGCTTTTCACCCCTGCTGAGGTGTCATAACCTTTTGATCTGTAGAAACCGGCGATAGCAAATAAATAAAAAAATACATAAATAAAATTTGTGTGAATACGTGACCCCGTCCAGCTGTTGGGTAGTGGGGATTCGGCAGGAGTTCAGTGGTTTTCTCTTCAACTTCTTTTTTTTATTTTTAATAATCAACTTGTGGTAGCAAACACAGATAAATGGCTTCATTCAGACGCTTTTTTTTCTTTTGTCAACCATTATCTGTTCTGTACAATTTCCTTACACATAAATTTCTAAGCCACTTCTCATCTCGTGTTCAACTTATCACTTGACATGGCACTTCTAACTAGTCTCAGGTTGAAGCTAGTGACCGCGAGAAGTCAATATATTACCTTTTCTTGTCACTCTGATACCTCAGCACTTTTACTGCGAGCTTTATGTAAAGTGCATTTGACGTCAATAAAGTGTTTTCCTTCTGGCATACTTCAGCAGTCCAGGTGTATCCATCTCTCTTGTGTCGGACACGCCTTCTCGGATGCCTTCATCTAGTTCGCGTTAGAACCCTGCACCGTCTCTGACGCATAACTTGGCTTGATAGAATATTTGAAAACAGCTGCAAGTATGACTGCCAACTACTTGTTAAAACAAGGTCTCAGCATATCACCAGAAAAATGTGCGTTGGTGGCCTTCAGTCACAAAGCAATGACCCCTTATGTCATCTCAATCTGTGGGCGACCGATTTCTTACGCCAAAACCCACCGGTCTCTGGGCATCATTATTGATAGGGACCTTTGTTGGAGACCGCATGTGGCCTATATGAAAAAAGCGCTTGACCAGTATTTCCTAATTGTTCAAGTTCTTGGGGGAGGAAGAAGAAGAATCCGAAGTGTGCGAACGCTTCGACTACGGCTCCTGCTTTTTTCAACGTTTTTGCGACGCCACTTTGTGATTTCAACGTCATATTAGTGCAACGACTTCCAGAAGACACAAGGACTCTGCCAACACAATTTGGGCGCAGTGAGTGCTTGCTTCTTGCATTTTATTTTGCCTACGCCATCATCGCTCGCCCACCACCAGCTAGCCCTGACGAGTGTCTTCTTTGTTCTAACGTGGCGCGTGCTTGCTCGCGTGCCCCGTAGCCGCACTGTCTCGCTGAGCGATGGAGTACGAAGTGACAGGGGAAGACATTGACCCTGAAGAAATCACGCCAGACCAAGGCTGGCAGACCACCTCGTGTCGCCGAGCAAAAAATGAAGGCTCCAAACGTGTGCCGTCATATAGCGCTTTGAAACGCAACGAGCACAAGCCCCGCAACAAAGAAAATGTGAAGAACAAGATTATTCGAGCGAGCCGAATGCCTCACCTACCAAAGAACGACATTAGCATCATCATTAGGCACAGAGGGGGTCTTAACATCGCTAGGGTTGGCCCAACGACAATCGCTGAAGCCATTTCGACTTCGGCAGGTATCAGCCCATCGGAACAGCCAGCAGACACGCTCTGCCCCAACATTAAACAGAATATCTTAGTAGCAAGCACACCGAAGAGAGAAAATGCTAATCGCTACGTGCGCGTTAAAGAAATCCGCATCGCCGACAAGACCTATGAAGTTAGTGCCTACGAAGCGGCACCACAATCTACATGCAAAGGTGTCATTCGAAGGATTCCCGTGCAAGACGGTTCAGTGGACATTGATGCGAAGATTGTCAACGATCGCAATCCACTAGCTTTGGCTGCCAAGCGCATTGGAAGTACCACTGCAGTGATCGTGGCCTTCGATGGACATCGTGTGCCCAATTTTGTGCGATACGGATCGGTGCTACTTCAATGTACACTATACCGTAGACAGATAGACATTTGCTACGCCTGCGGTCGGCTCGGCCATCGAGCGGACGTGTGCCCGAACCCTGGAGACGTTATCTGCAGAGGCTGCAGCGTGCCGAACCCCGAAAATGAACACCGCTGCACACCAACATGCAAGCTTTGAGGAGGAGCTCACCTCACTGCCGACAAGGAATGTAAAGAACGCTACCACATTCCATCCGTGGTGCGCCGACGACGATGGGAGCGAGCACACTCGACGCGACACAACAGTTACGAAGAAATGAACGAGTTCAACGCAACCGCTGACGACGACCAGACCTCGAAGCTTTCTACAGATTGTCGATCCGATGGCAGCCTATCCCGGTCCCGATCCCGTAGTCGTCCCAGGAACCGCACCATGCGTGTGTCGAGGTCCCGGAGCCAACCTCGGACCCACTCCCGCCGCGCGCGAAGTGGAACCCCAACCAGATCTATATCGCGAGGCTACTCCAGGTCTCGTTCTGGTTCATGTCACGGTTACCGTTTAGGTTCCCGGCCCGGGTCACGCTCCGGCTCCCACTCTGGTTCCGGGCCTCATGCCGGTTCCAGGCCTCACCCCAGTCTCACCGGGCTCTCGCGTCAACGACCGCCTAGCCCATCGGCACCACCATCACCAGGCAACGCCAACAAGAATAAGCGGGGACTTCTCCATTGGGCGGACGCCGTCCGGGGAAAAGGAAACACTACATCACAGGTAGAGTCGGGTTCACTCCCAGAGCATGATACACACACCACATCTGAGATAGCCATCTTAAAGCACAAAAATGCGACAATGAAAGAAACAATACGCAAGCTCACAGTCGCAATTGCCGAACTAAAAACTGACAGAAACGCACGCGCTGCTACGCCCACAACCGACAACGACGACAATGCAGTCACCCCATTGCAGCCGCAACCCGTAGGCGCCGGTAACGACGACGGCGATAGCGCACCCAAGAAACGCGCGTCGCCCACGACCAGCCAGCTTTAAAGGCAGAGTTAGACGACATTAAGAGCACGCTATTGGCGAATAAGGAAAGCCTTCGCTTTCTTGGCGAAAGCATGGCTCTCGTGCAGTCTAATCTCGCGGTACACGGTAATTGTTTGGGCCAAGTGGAGCAATATCTTGATCACGTCGTCACCCCTGCCGTTGCCACGGGTAAGCCGTTGTCGCAGCGTACAGCCGTGCCCAGTACACTGCATCACGTGGCCCTTATGCACCCACCGGGTGCTCAGGCCAACTCCTAAATGCTTCAAGATGGTCAGGCCAATTGACGAGTTGCAAATCTGGCAATGGAACTGCAGGAGCTTCACCCACAAGAAAGCTTTCCTGCAGCAATACCACCGTGGCCACGAAGCCAAACCTCACATCATGCTATTACAAGAGACTGTTGTACCAACCGCCACGTTTTGCGGATACCAGTGGTTGCCTGGCCCCTCGGGAGGACGCGGTATCGCCACCCTGGTCGCTAACAAGATTACCTGCACAGCGCACAGTCTCCTTATGCCCGAAATTGAGCACATTATGGTCGAAATTCTCCCTGGCAACATATCACAACAGAGCGTATACATGCTCAATGTATACAGTAGTCTTAGCCACCATAGACAAAGATTCACAACTTGTTTCAGAAAGCTGTCCGTCTCGCGGGGCCTAACCCGCTAGTGATTGCAGGCGATTTTAACGCTGCGCATAGCGCCCGGGGCTAAACGTACGACACACTCAAAGGAAACGAGCTTTAGAAAAATGCGAATGACATGGGCCTTATTCTCAATACGGACAAGGCCTTCCCCACCCGCCCTGGTTAGTCCACGCAAAGAGATACTACGCCGGATCTATGCTTCGTCAAGAATATCTCCGACGCCCGCTGGTCCAACCTCGCGGTACATCTCGGCAGCGACCACTTCATATTGGCTGTACACCTCCCCACAGTAAGCAGGAAGACCAAGTTGTACACGTGGGTCGACTGGGACCTCCTTCGTAAGATCCGCGCAGAACGACCTCCTCCCGATACCCAACCGAGCCTCGAGACGTGGATGGTCCAGCTTAAAGCTGATGTAAAAAAGGCAACCAAAACTATCAGCACAGACCTTCCAACCGAAAAGATGGACAGTCGTCTCGCCCACCTACTAGAGGCCAAACAGTCTCTATTGGCCCGGTGGAACGGCGAGCGCCTTAATCGGAGGTTACGCAAACGCATATCTCAGCTGAACAAGACCATGATGGATCACTGCCGCATCCTTTCAAAACAGCAGTGGGACGAAATTTGTAATTCGATTGATGGTAAGGTTCGAAATGGCAAAACGTGGAACTTACTCAAACACCTCCTCAATGAAACTAACACCCACACAAATCAGCGTCATTCGATCGTGAAGATACTTCATCAGGCTAAACGGACAGTGTCACCAGAAGTTGTTGTCAAGAACCTTGTGGAAAAATATCCCGCTTCCCACGGGCCCTGTGACCCCTCACCCTGATTACTCTGGCAGCGACAACACTAACCTAGACGCCGACTTCTTTATTGAAGATGTGCGCCGAGCTCTCCATGAGCTCAATGGCCACTCAGCCCCTGGCCCCGATGGCATCACCAACAAGCTCCTACGCAACCTGGACGATTCCTCCGTCACTTACCACACTCACACTATCAACGAGATATGGAAAAAGGGTGAGATACCCGATGCTTAGAAACTAGCTCACACGGTTCTCATACGCAAACCGGGAAAGGCGCCGAGCCTAGATAACCTACTCCCCATATCTCTCACGTCGTGCGTGGGCAAAATGGCTGAGCACGTCGTCCTCAACAGGGTTGGTCGATACCTCAAAGATAACGACTGCATCCCACACCACATGATTGGCTTCCAACCAGGGTTATCCACTCAAGACGCCATGTTACTCCTTGAGTATCAAATTCTAGACGGCGGAAACACTCGGGACACTCGTGCAATACTCGGTCTCGATTTAGAAAAGGCCTTCGATACAATAACGCACTCGTCAATCTTGAAAGCGATCGCAGCCCTCGGCCTAGTTCATCGATTTTACTACTTTATCCGCTCTTTTCTCACTCAATGCAGAGCCATCCTCCGCGTAGGAGACCTAGTATCGGAAGAAGTGGAGCTCGAACAGCGGGGCACTCCTCAGGGATCCGTCCTCTCACCCACGCTCTTCAACCTCGTGATGATCGGGCTTTCCGAACTACTTTCAAAAATAGACGGTCTAAATCACACTATCTATGCAGATGATGTAACCATATGGTGCTCCACAGGGTCAAATGGCTTCATTGAGTCCGCCTTGCAAGAGGCTATCGACACCACCGAGTCTTACCTCGACCACACAGGTCTCAGGTGCTCACCTGCGAAGTCAGAGCTGTTGATATATTTGCCCAAACGCCGGAGTGCCAAGCCCAAAGAGTGGAAACCTCCGGCGTAACGCAATATCACCCTCCACACCAGAGATGGTCGTACTGTGCCCAGGGTAGACACCATCAAGGTCCTCGGCATGATCATCGAGTCCCGCGGAACCAACACCCAAACAGTACACAAGCTCAGGACTAATACTGAGAATGCCATATGACTCGTACGTAGAGTAGCCAACAGGCACCATGGCCTCAAAGAAGACAACCTGCAGCGTCTCGTTTACGCGTTTGTTTTGTGCCATTTTACCTACGTTGCCGCTATATACAAGTGGCTACGTGCTGGGCGCGATCAACTCAATGCGCTTATTCGCAAGGTGGTCAAACGAGCCCTTGGCCTCCCTATCACCACTCCAACGTACAAACTCCTCGAGCTTGGCGTACATAACACGCTAGAAGAGATGGCCGAAGCTCAGGAACGCGTGCAATTGACCCGACGCACTACCACCAAGGCGGGCCGCCATATTCTGCGCGAGCTCGGCCTCTTCTCCTCGAGGGCCAGGGACCCCCCAGAGTTGACTCTAATTCCCCGTGAAATCCGCGACCTTATCACGATCGTTCCCATACCACGAAATGTACACCCCGAATACAACAGAGGCCGGTGCCTTGCGCGGCAGACCGCCATTCTCAAGCGCATAGACATGGAAGCGGACAACGTCTCGTTCGTGGACGCCGCTGCCTATCGCAACAATCAAGCCTTCGCCACGGTCGCGGTATCATCCACGCAGCAGTCTCTTAACTCAGCCACAATCCTCACCCGAAACCCCAAAGTAGCGGAGCAAGTAGCTACAGCTATAGCTATTCTCGACAGCAAAGGGGAATTCATCTACAGCGACTCCAGGCCGGTCATCAAAGCCTTCGAACGCGGAGTCATCTCCGACCAGGCGTTACGTATCCTGCGCAATGGGGACCCGAGTGCCCTGAAGCACCACACTGTCATCTGGTTCCCCGCCCATCTCGGCCAGGTGCCGGGTGCCCTATCCGACCTCAACGAGATCGCCCATGATGCAGCGCGCGCACTTACCGACCGCGCTGCCACTGGGCAACCTCATCTTGCTGGGTTGGATACCAATCGGGATGCACCAATTACGTACAATGAAATTACAAAGCACTTTTACCTGGAACGCCGCATTTTCCACCCCCACATCCGAAAATTAACCAACCGCAGGCATTAACCCTACGCCTATTACAGACACACACGTACCCAAACCTTGCCACGCTTCGCGTTTATTATCCTGATGCATACACCAGCGACACATGCCCATCATGTGGACACACAGCGACTCTCGCACACATCCTCTGGGAGTGTAGAACAACTCCTCCCGACTCTACCTCAAGCAAGTGGGAGAGGTCCCTTAGGAGCTCACTTCTCACCGACCAGCAATGGGCCGTCCAGCAGGCCCACGAAGCGGCCGCCAGGTACTCCCTGTCAGTCCCTACGTGGGAGACGCCCGCTACGCGCTAAGCGCGTCCTGCAGGGCTGAAATAAAGTTTTTTCATTCCATTCCATTCACGTTCTTGGCAGGAAAGACGGGGGGGGATGCAGTAGACGCATTGATGTAACTCTACAGAGCCCTGTTTCTCGGTGTCCTGAGATATAGCTTGCTCATGCTTAGCAATACCTGCAAGACCAATGTTCGTGTTCTACATGCAAAACAAGCCCAAGCACTGAGAGTGTGCCTTGGTCTGCCCAGATGTACGTCAATAGAGGCAACAATTGCGATTGCTGGTGACTATCCGATACAAACTCACATTGTTGTAGAAGTCCTGACAACGCACATCAGACACTTCGCACGTGCTCTCTGTCAATACCTGGCACTGTCGCCTTCAGAAAGGCGCCAAGCATTGTTCGCTAAAATGTTTGTGAAGTACGAGAAACTTCCCTCAGGCTTCACTCTTGCATCTAAACCATCGATACGTCCTTGGAGTCTTATTTGACCCACAGTGCATCTTGGTGCACCAGGTATCTGGAGCAAATCTGAGCTTTCATTGCCCGTGCTGAAACTACTGTCTCTACTTCTTTTGCACGAGAAATATTCAGACAGTATATATATATATATATATATATATATATATATATATATATATATATATATATATATGTGTGTGTGTGTGTGTGTGTGTGTGTGTGTGTGTGTGTGTGTGTGTGTGTGTGAGTGTGTGTGTGTGTGTGTGTGTGTGTGTGTGTGTGACGCATTAACAATATGATTCTAGGAGAAGCCGACGAAGAAGTGCGCGTGCTTTAGAATAAACGCATGGCATCTGGACCACGACGCGTCTCCATTTTGTAGCGTCACACAAGTCGACAGGATCGACCTCATCAACGTGCCATGGCTAAGCCAAAACCTCCGCTCAACATACAGAAGTTCAAGGGAACACCAGAAGACGTCCCTATCGACAAGTGGCTTCTTCTTTTCGACACGAAGGCAGCCGAGGCGTCATGGACTCACCGCGATCGGGTCAGTCACTTCAGCAAATACACTGAAAAAGAAGCGTTCAAGTGGTACCTGACAGAGATTTTCGGCAACAGCGAGGCAACTTGGGACGATATCAAGCGTGACATGCAAGCCCGCTTTGCTACGACTGACGGAGATGCTTTTCGTCTCTTCATTCACTACCGACTGAAAGGAAGGCAGAGCATCAAGGACTACTACGACGAGAAAAGGCGACTGGGTTCCTTGGCTGACCTGAAAGAGTGCCACATCATTTCTGGACTGACTGATGGCGCTCCTCCTGATGTGGAACTGGCGCTCGCCGGACTGTCTATCAACTCGTCATTAGAGTGGCTCACCGCTGCTCAACGGGTCGAGACATCTTTAAAACGAGTGAGAAGAGTTTTCTTCACTCGTAACGATCGTATCGCATCGATAGTATCGCTCTACGTCTCTTCAGCAGACCGCAGCAACCGACAATAACTCCTCAACCGCGTGCCCCGCAAAACGAATGTAGATACTGCTCAGCTGCTTGTTTCCCACGACAGTTTCACTGGCCCAACGAATGTCTGCGCCGCGGTAATGTGTCCGCTGTTGATACTGAACGCGGAAGCGAGGAGGGCGACCCAGAGTTTCATCATAACACTTCAGTGCTCTCATTAACGGAAAACCAGTAAATGCAATTCTCGATACAGGAGCAACAATTAGGATGTGTACAGGATGTGTAAAAGGATGTACACATCCAGGAGCATGCATGTACAAATAGCTAAAACTTCAGTTGATGAGAGACTCCAGCATCATGGCCCAGCAAGTTGGATCAAGCATTCGAACTTTGGGTCGCGTAAACATTCAGTTACAAATTGGGAACGTCATAAAGAAAGTTTATGCACATGTGCTGCGAGACATGAGAACGCAAATAATTCTTGGCCTAGACAGCGCTTCATACTTCAATCTTTCTGTAAATCTGGAAAGCAAGTCAGTGACACAAGCACGTGAGAATATGAGCCTTACGCATCCCAATGAAAACCACTCAAGCCCTGCTGATGCGAACCCTGACTTCAGAAAACTTATCAGAGCATGAGTCTGTGGCGCTCGACTCTCTTTTAAGCAAGTATGACGAGATATTTCCGAAATCTCAGACAGATATTGGGTGCATCACTACTGAGCAACAGAGGATCGTACTTACTAACGCTGTCCCTATTCGTCGAGCACCATACCGATGTTCACAGGCAGACAAAGTGGAGGTCAACAAACAAGTTAACGCTTTCTTCAAGCAAGGTGTTGTGAGGCCTTCATTATCGCCCTACGCCGCGCCTGTCATTTTAGCAGAAAAGAAAGGTGAAGGACGCACTCGTCCATGTATTGACTACCGGAAACTCAATGCCATAATGGTACCCGACTTTCAATCAATTCCACGTATAGATGATATTCTTGACCACTTGGGAAAGGCGGAGTTTTTCACTACGTTGGACGTAACGTCGGGATACTGGCATGTCCAAATGCATCCTGACGATATTCAGAAAACTACATTTGTCACGCGTGATGGTTATTTTGAGTGGTTGGTAATGCCGTTTGGGTTGAAGAACGCTTCAGCTACATTTGAAATAGCCATGAAATCAATAATAGCGAAACATCAGCTCACCGATGTTATTAATTACTTTGACAATGTGGTCGTACACTTAGAGACAATTAATGATCATACAGGACACCTTGAGGCGCTATTGAAAGCTCTTAAAACCGAGAACATAAAACTTAAACAAAAAAATTGCCCGCAGCTTCCCTCGGGGGAACACTGAGGAGGATGCGGAGCATATAATTGGTTAACGGGGTGTTAAAGTGCGACTTACTTGGGTCGATGGCTAAATTGGTTAACGTGGTTGTGAAATGGGGTGTTAAATTGCGACTTACTTGGGTCGATGGCTAAATTGGTTAACGTGGTTGTAGGAGGGGGTGTTAAATGAGTGAACACGTACACACGTATGCGAAAGGGCGGCGCTGGTCGAAGGGACGTCGATCATTGTGTTTGTGGATTCGTTGGAATTCATTTCACCGCGACCTTGGACGTCGACGCGCCGTACAAACCAACCGACGAGCGGCAACTGAGCGAGCGAGCGCCAACCTTGAGTATATATGTGACGTAAGAAGGCAAAGATGGTTAGGAGAAGTAGATGAGGAAGAAGTGACAGTAGAATAAACATGGAGTATGAGCCAGGCCACGTCGCCCATTCATCATAGCGTCACACAAGTCGGCGGGATGCCTGCCCCTTCATCAGTCACTCATCATCGACGCAGTTCTTCAGAAGACACCCTGACCGTACATTGACTACCGAATCATCGCCTAGGAGGATAACGACCAGCACCATGACAGAATCATCGGCTGACCTCGACATCCCCAAGTACACCGGATCAGTGGACGACGGACCCGTACAGGACTGGTTCAACCTGTTCGAACTCCACGCTACCGCTGCATCTTGGTCG
Organism: Rhipicephalus annulatus; assembly: GCA_013436015.1. Lineage (NCBI taxonomy): Eukaryota > Metazoa > Arthropoda > Arachnida > Ixodida > Ixodidae > Rhipicephalus > Rhipicephalus annulatus. The sequence goes on from WOVY01004906.1 coordinate 145,064, forward strand.
GAACGGGAGATGGTTACGAACTTCAGCGACTACGTCACCGGTGAGGCATTTAAATTTTACCTAATCCACATATTCGAGAACGACGAGTCATGGCGAAAAATCAAAGAGGAGATGATCACCCGATTTAACGACTATGACCAAGACTTACTCATTGCCAACCATCTAGAAACAACTGCACACCATCGTCAATTTCCTAAGCAGTCGTCAAGCATTCGAAATTCCCGCGTGAATCGACAAGTGCCTCAAGACGAAGTGGCACATGCGTTTACTTACAGAAGGCCATGCGTGTATAGGGAAAAACCCAACCGTCAAGCGCAGCTCCCTTGTGCACGAAAGTCAGCATTTCCAAAGTCGTGGCACCAACATACGACACGAGACGTCGCTCACCCTACTGATGCCTTTCGTGCTTCGTCTCGCATACATGGTCCACCACCTGGGTTTTCATCACGCGGTTCTTCAAGCGCTCCTAACGCTCACCATTTGCCTTATAAGGACGCCGTATTTATGGTAGATGACCTGGCGCATCGGGAAAGTACCCTGTCGAGCCATGCTCCATCCACACGGGTTCATGCATCGCCATCCAGTCCATACACACTCGACAGTGGAAGAAACACTGAAGGCTCCGACGCATCGAACGTCACAAGCTACCAGGCGCAAGAACCACTCGCAGTGAACTGCGAAGAAGCCCTTGAAGAGCATAATGATGGCACATTACCAACTATGCCCGATAAGCAAGACACCAGCTCACCATGCATCAGTTGTCTACAGGACGTGTCAAACCTCGAAGAAAATAAATGCCCGATTCAAGAAGGGGCGCCACTACAGCCATCTCTTGAGCAGCCTCAGGAAAGCAAGCAAAGCCAAGTTCATAAGCTCATGCTATAACGAGAGAGACTGCAACGAGGGCATCGACGAACGCAAAATTCAACGGAAGCGCACTCACTAATAAAAGAGCATCGGAAAATGAGATCTCGAAAACAAGGACCAATTCGAAATGTCAGACACTTTCGCACAAAGAAAAGTCACCAGAGACACTCCCTGCCTCAGCTATTACACCGACTGCACCACCACAGAAAACGCCGAGAAAGACGCGGAAGCACTGCTTGCGCACCGCAAGTACTCGGGCACTTCGTCACAGTCTGTCAAAAAGCACGAAAGCAAGGAGCACTGGGATGGCACCATTCAGGACGAAAAATACAACCCCGACGACATCCGAACTTTAAATGCTACAGGCACTCCCAACCTTGTCCGTTCCTCACAGAAACTCAACCGATGTCATCGCCAGTTCAGATTTCCAGGGTGTGGTTATGCCATCCAGGACGCAACAGTCAAGCTCGTCCACCAGAGTCGTCATAGAAATCACCGGACTGCTCCCTCAGCCTTGAAGATTCAGTGAGATTGTGAAACTCCGTCGGGACGTGAAACTGTGAACTTGGCCACTGTTTTTTTTATTCTCTTCTTCAATTTGTTGTAGTTTGTAACCGGTGCCATCTTTCGGGGGGAGGGGGAATCCTGTGACGTAAGAAGGCAAAGATGGTTAGGAGAAGTAGATGAGGAAGAAGTGACAGTAGAATAAACATGGAGTATGAGCCAGGCCACGTCGCCCATTCATCATAGCGTCACATATATACAGCACGACGGCGCATGCACTGTCAGCTGTTGAATGTTCTCGAAGCGCGACGCCACATGCGCGTCCACTGGAGAATCAGGAGAATTGTAGATGTCGAACGCGGTGTGTAGAGGAGGAAGGGTGCACAGATGGTGGAGGAGTGAAGCGCGCGCGGTGTGTAGAGGAGGAAGGGATGCACAGATGGTGGAAGAGTGGGCGACGGCGCGACGGCGCATGCGCGCGCGTCAGCTGTCGAATGTTCGAGAAGCGGTGTGGACGGCGCGGACGGCGCACTACAAGGCGCGAGTATAAGATGCTCCGCATCTAAAAAGTTCCAATTTGCACGCTGCAGCATTGACTACCTGGGCCACAAAATTTCACAAGGAACAGTGACACCTAAGCAAAGTAATGTGGCTGCCATACTCAAATTTCCGACACCAAAACGAGAAAAAGATCTCCAGCGTTTTCTGGGCACTGTAAACACCTACCGTCCGTACATTCCCCACTTCAGCGATATCGCTTTTCCACTCACATAACTATTCCACAAAGGCAGCAAGTGGGTGTGGACAGAAGCATGCGATCAAGCCTTTTGTGAACTGAAGGAGCGGATAACTGAGGCACCGGTGCTTCACATATACGACCCTTCGAGACCATGTACTGTATACTGTGACGCATCTGGCGAAGGCATCGGTGCAATGCTGAAACAACCTGATGACAAAGGCAAAGAACATCCTGTTGCTTACTATTCACGCAAACTACTTAAGCACTAGGTGAACTATGCTATTACAGAAAGAGATTGTCTTGCCATTGTAGATGCCATTGATAAATGGCATTGCTACCTTCATGAAAAATCATTCACTAATGTAACAGATCACTCTGCACTCCAGTGGCTGAAGAATGTTAAAAATCCTCAAGGTCGTCTCTTGCGGTGGTCTTTGAAACTGTCAATGTATGATGGGAACATCAAACATCAAAAGGGTGCTAGTAATGTCGAAGCAGATGCGCTCTTCAGAGTCCCAATAGTTAATCTTCTATCACACGACGACCTTCAGCGATGCAACAATGAGCGTCCAAAAGGAACGCACTCATTAGAAAATACCATCATCATCGTTAAAAGAAAAGGACTACGGAAAATATACGTGCCCCATAAACTACGCCCAACCATTCTGAAGAATGCACATCAACATTTTGGGCATGTCGGAGTGAAGAAGGTGCTATCGCGCCTGTCTCCGCAATATTATTGGCCGCATATGGTAACCGATGTTTCCACATACATTCGGCATTGTGATACATGCCAGAGATGCAAGAAGACGAAAACAAAAATGTTTGGGACGCTTGAATCACTGCCTCCAGCTGCAGAGCCCTTCGACCTCTTTGCAATAAACACCATTGGAGGATTTTCTGGATATGGCTTGTCAAAAAGGTTTATGCACTTGGTTATCGATCATGCAACTCGCTACGTATGGGCGTTTGCTCATAAAAGTGAAAACAGCGACGCCTACATTTCATGCTTAAAAACAATTTTTTCTTCTGGAAAACCACGCAAGCTCCTTTCAGATCGTGGAACAGGATTTACCGCAGAAAAATTCAAGCAGTTTTTAAAACATAATCGTATACACCAACTATTCACCTCATCTCATCATCCACAATGCAACGGCATGAACGAGTAGACAAACCAGACCATCGCAACGAGACTTAAATGTAAAATCAATGACGAACCACAGAAGTTTTGGACTAAGCTGCTTCTGGAGGTAATTCACAAATACAACAGAGCACCCCACGAAGTAACCGGCTACGCACCTTGCTTCCTGATGTATGAAATTCCACCTTATCCTACTGTACTGGAACAACGAGAAGAAACTGTCGAAGAAGCGCGAAAAACTGCAGTTACCAATTCTATCGCCTACCACAATAAGAACAAACTCATTTATGATAGAAACTTTCTTCCGATTGAGTTCTAAGTCAGTGACTTTGTCCTTTACGAGACACCATGGCATCCCAACAACGGCAAACTGAGTTCCGTCATGGAAGGACCCTACAAGATTCTAAGCAAGGTCTCAACAGCGAACTATGAGATCAACCGCTCCGTGCTATCCTTACGTAGAAACTCTGACATTGTGCATGTTAGCACACTGCGGCGTTATTTTGAACCTTTTGAACTGAGACTTTCTCGAGGGGAGGGGCAAATGTGACGCATTAACAAGGCGATTCTTGGAGAAACCAACGAAGAGGAAGTGCGCGTGCATTAGAATAAACGCATGGCATCTGGACCATGACGCGCCTTCATTTTTTGTAGCGTCACACATCGGTATATATATATATATATATATATATATATATATATATATATATATATATATATATATATATATATATATATACCGATGGCTCCACGAACCACCAGTGTTCGTCAGGTGCAGTAGTTTTTTCCAGCAAGAGGAGTTACCGTCACCTTTAGGATGGACCACTCCACGGCATCTACAGCAGCGGAACTAGCTGCTTTGCGTGCTGCAGTTTGTGCGGTCAATCGGGAACAACCGTAACAATAGTCGATTTTCAGCGACTCAAGAGCTGCCCTACAATCTGTGCTCTCAGCACTTCGTCGCGGGCGGTACGAACAGCTTGTTTTCGAAATTTGATGCCTTCTTCACACTTCACACAAGAAAGGGCATTATGTGACGTTTCAGTGGCTGCAAAGTCACTGCGGCGTTAAAGGAATTGAACATGCCGATGCTGCCGCGTGGGCAGCTCTTGAAGGAACACGAGAAGAAGCCATACCACTTTCACGGACCAATGCTGCTGGTAATCTTCGATGACTTGAGCGTAAAATCACGTTTTCGCTATGGTGCCCACCAAGCAACGAGATGAATCGTCAACACCACCTGTCCTCTTTGATTGCTCTCTGCATGCTTACTGGGCTCGACCGAAGAGAAGCCACCCTTCTTCATCACTTATGGCTTGGAGGGGTATTTACATAATTTTATTCCTTTGTCATAAGAATGGCCGACAACGCTGTCTGCGATGCCTGTCATTGCGAAGAGACGCTAAACCATATCCTGTGCGACTGTCCGTTGTATGACATCCAGAGACAGGCACTGGCGTCCGTTTTGGCGCGCATCGACAACAGCCAAATGTCTGTGGACACTATTCTGTCAAATGTCCGAGAGAAGACATTGCAACAAAAGGTGACAAAACATCTGTTGAAATTCCTGCGCGCCACGGACTTGAAAGAGCGGCTGTAACAGCAATGTCACACACAGCGAAAGACAAGACTGGACTATGACTGAGTGTGCGAGTGTGCGCTTGTGTGCTACCGAATTAGCTGTGTTTACCTTTCTTCCCTCACTGCTTTCTATCTTCCATCCCCCATCTCCCTCCCATCCGCAGGGTAGCAAAGCGGCTGCCTATAGGCTGGTCAACTTCCCTGCCGTTCTTTTCATCCTATTTTCCTTTTTCTTCCTTGAAACCAAAACGTTAAAACAAGATTGTAGGAATTCACGTATTGTTGGTCGCACTTCCCTTTAGACGACATGGCAGAATGCTGCATTTGCAGTAAATGAGTTTAGAGGTTGATGCATCGTTGAAATTTACTGTACATTATATTGCCTCATCCCTATGAACGAATCTTGTTTACACTGCATAAACATCGCAGCATAAAGGGCCAACGTCATCCCTTATCTTCCAACGGAGCTGCTGAGATGCAGTTGCAAAAGAAAATTCAGAACAAGGTACCACGCTAACATTAAATAAAACTGCAAGACGCAAAAACAAAACTTAGCAGAAAGCTCTAAAAAGCCATCTTTATTTTAAGACAATGCAGGCATAATAGTGAACATGCAGCTTCCTTAAACTATGAAATTTCGCCCACAGTTCTTTCTGCTCACTCTTTTTCGTTACCCTTATGAAAACAATATCACAACACAGGAGCACACAAACTTTATCGCACATGTTCTTTCATGGCATTACTATGAATGTCTTTAGCTGTCAACTACATCATTCAGAAGAAAAGTGATAAGAAGCACACTCTTTATCTGAAAAAACAAACTGACTAGTAAATGCAGACCGATAGTTTCAAAGTAAAAGGTGGTGTAAAACGTTTCTTTGTTACGCTCAGCTGACAAGACATTCGAAGCTCTTTGCAGATACAGATGTAATGTTTAGCTCTAATACGCTCTTTACTGATGGAAGAGCATATGAAAGTGAAAAGTGTTTGTTTTATTAATTATTCACTCGAACGACACGGTTTTGTACACTTCATAACATGAGTGGTGAGACTCAAACACTTTGGTGATGGTCCTAGTCGGTGAATGTACTTGTCAAACAATAAAGCTTTAGTGCACTACAGTGTAGAATGACACAATGAATGAAACACAAATGACAAGAACAAGCGCTGAACTTCTAACAATGTGCATTGGGAAATAGCACGTATATTGATACCACCCCGAGAACACTAAAGGCCTGGTGTGCTTCACGCACGTAAGAGTCACAACGCAATGTGCACATCATTGGGGAAGTAACTTTGCCAGCTGGTCTAACCTGTGAATTTTCCTCGGACCGAAGCCTGCTGTGGCATTCAGGAAGTCAAGGTCAGCACAGCTTTTTTTTGTACGTAAGGTTTCTCATGAAGCCCCTGCCTATTAGAGAGCACGTTGTATTTCAAAAGGTGCTAACCGCCTTAACAGCTGCAAGAGCTTATTATCCAGCACTTCCATTAGACGAGTGGCTTATTTTTTATGCGACCACTCCATTCACATTCTCCTGGTCGATAAGAGAGGTGGTTTCACGGTTCTACTCAGCAAAAATATTTTTAAATCGAAGTATGGGAAAGCGATTTCTGCAATTGATTCTTACTTCAATGTTTCATTGAGCAAACAGAAGTCTAATGCAAGAAGACTGTGTGACAAGCTTAACCATTCTGATCTGGTTAAGGTGATCGATTCCCCAGAAAAGCTTTCAGCGCCCTGGAAACGGGTGAATGCGCAGTCCACAAGAAGGAACTGCTGCACAATGAAACATAGAATGAAACATAGAAGGCTATTCATAGCATGTGTGATAGCTGTTGTTCATTGTCAGCGCAAAGACACAGGTCAACCGTTTGTTCTATGTCTTTCACTCGTCTCACGTACGTGCATTTAGCAATGACAAAAGCTTGAGATCACTCGTCTTTGTTCATTTCCACCTCCTCCTCCTCCTTTCCGAGCTCATGAATTATCAAGTGTCTGCCCCTCTGATTCTGCACATAGGCCGCTCTCCCACTTGAATCTCCATTATGCATTCCTGCCTCCATGTACCCCTACTTATTATTATACATCAACGTGTATTCAACTCAGCGAACTTCCATTCAAGAGACCCTGAAATGGTTTTTCGGCGTTTTGTCAGCGTTAAGCTTAGAGCATCATTAAACCATTCGCACCAAAAATTTAGTGAAACGCAGTGTACCAAGGCCGCTACAGACAATATAATACCCTCCTTCTCACCTATGCTTGGTCACCTCAACTCATGAAGCACGCTGGTGATCGCAGAGCTCTCATGAGTGCGTTCGACATTTTGTGCTTTTACCAGTTTAGACCTTCGAGATGGCACACTGACAGGCTGCATGAAGTTTCGGAGGCCATCACATAGTGCGCCTGGTAGCACGCACGCCGTCTAGCAACAGAAACAAAGACCACGAAGTGGTTCATATCTGCTCCGACAGGTGCTGCCACCCTACCAGTCGATCTTACTTGTGCACATTATACAGCCCGTGACAGCCAATCAGATGAGCAGCCATGTCGACATGGCTGCAGACGTGCTCTGGCCAGAGCATGTTGCTCTGTGAATGAGTGGTTGAAAAAAATGCGGCCGAGTTGCAACAGTACGCACCGATTTTCAGCGATTGGCAGCTCTAAAACGTAGTAATGAATTACACAGTTTAGGCAGAGCGCTCAAATCAATCTCCAAATAACCCTTGAAACTTAATCTAGCGGACTAATGTGTTCGTATAAAATCACCAAAACCGTTTTAGGCTCCCTTTAACGAAAGCCCAGTGTTTTATTGGCCACTCACATAAATCGTAGCAAGGCAACCAATTATAAAGTGCTCAGGTTTAATTCATCGTCATAAACAATCATAGCAATAAAACTGCACAGCTACACAGGAGCATGATTTGCTTTACAGACACATAATCGGTACTTTGTGGCCACAATAGCAATTGGCACCCTGGGAGAGTTTCCAATAGCCAACGTTCCACAATGTGCACAAATTTTTCATTTTTCACAGCATGGTTCACGTGTTCATAAAGAAATGGGTGCTGCCAATGCTATCATATTGTAAGACATTTAGCGCAACCTCGACTTTCGAAAACACTCACACAATCACTCACACAACCACCCGAGTAACACACACAGCTTACAGCGCTCATGTGTGTTACTCGGGTGGTTGTGTGAGGAATTGTGTGAGTGTTTGCGAAAGTCAAGGTTGCTTCAAGTTTTTTACAATATGACAAATAACCAACCAGCCCAAAAACAAGTTTTATTGAGCTAATGCTATCATACTGCACTCAACTATTCTCAATGTTCCTTACAACAAGTCTCTGATTGGCTTGCACTGCTGGCCCTAAAACAGACATGTTGCAGTATTGACACAGTGGAATCCGAACTATGATGTTACGTCAGTGCTATCAGTACATTTCGTGCTGGTTCCTTTGTCATTCATGCACCGATACTAAAATTTCTAGCTATGTTGTTAACTCGTCAAAACAGTTTATTATCCGCCTGATTAGACTGCCTCGAAGTCACCTAAGTCGCGACGTCTGAATCACGTTTCACATCTTTAATCATGTCTTACATCCATGGTGCAGGCTACTAATATAGAGTAAAGTGTTATCGATACGTCTCTAAAAGAAAAACACACACACACAATAAACGCAGGATCTGAAAATACCTATGATCCAAATTAGTTTAGTTTATTTTCACAGTTGCGAGAACTGCAGCCGGTAAATCATCGCCGCGTCGTGGTGGTGTAGTGGCTAACGTACTGCTGACCCGCAGGTCGCGGGAATGAATCCAGGCTGCTGCGGCTGCATTCTCGGTGGAGATGAAAATGCTGTAGGCCCATGCGCTCAGATTTGGGTGAATGCTTAAAACCCCAGGTGGTCAAAATATCTGGATCCCTCTACTACGGCGTCTCTCATAATGCTACGATGGTTTTGGGACATTAAACCACGCATATCAATCAGCTGGGAAACCGTAGGTAGCGGGAATGTATCAGTGAGGTTTCACTTAATAAGTCTACGTAACATCACGAAAGCTTCCATATTCAATAAAAAATTACCGTCATCAACTCTCTCTAGATTCAAATTTCGAAGTCTGAGACTATGTGCTTCCAGACGCAGTTCAAACGGCAGCAGACGGACTAGGCAAATTGTCTGACACCTATGCAACCATCAGAGCTCAGAGCAATAAGTATGACTGTACTGTGACTCTGCAAACAGATACCTAATCTACAGAAACCCCCTAGTGCGTATGCACCACAGATATGGGGCAAACATCACCACTCACAACTGGTTCATGAAAGATTAAACAGAAAGAAGTTGAATTAAAAAAATGGGCAGCTCCCACGTACAGTGGGAATCGATGATATGCCAAGCATGAATGAGAAACGTTGATATGTCACTTTAAAATCAGTACAACGTTACGAAGTGGAGGTAAATGATTACGTACATGACTTCTGTGTCACGGTTATTATGTTTGGATGTGTTGTTTACCTTCGTCATCTATTCACGTGACATGATACCAAATTTAGTATACGTGGAGCTAGCGAAATAGCCGCGAGCATGCCATGAGCGTGGCCTGTTGTCAAGTTCTTACATGACACGCGTGTTAGGATTATTATGTTTGCACCAGTCACATATTTCGTCATTCATTCACGCCACGTAACACCAATTTTTGTATATGTGGTGCTAGCAAAACGGCCGTGAGCGCGTCATGAAGGGCCCAATTTGCTCCAATGTTGCGTTGACGCGCGCGCACGCTGGGCACAGCGACGCTACGTTAGCAATACGCGAGCACTCTATAGACCGACGCCATCCGTGACCAGTGCCCGTCGGCACGGCCCGACGCTGCATATCGCGCAGGTGAGTTACCCAGACAACACTACGTCTCCATGGGAGAGACGCTCTAGGTGCCAACCAGTGCGGACGCGCGAAGATTGGCTCCTGCTTTCAAGAATGCTTTCCTGTGGTATTCACAAATTTGTCGCCGAGTTTTTACTCTCATCGTGTGCCTAAGTTCTCAAGAAATCAGCAGATGCCACCTTTGTGCCGGTGAGTGGACTTTTAAACCGTTTTTGGGACATTTTTACTCGGCAACGCCACCGGGGGATTTAGGCCTAACCAAGGAGGCGATTGTCGCCGATGCGCCGGCCCGGCGCAAACGCGACTCAACGCTCTGCGCGTTCCAGTATCTGCAACTGATAATGGAATACCAAGTAGATGGAGAGGACATCTCTCCAGAGGATTGCACGGAAGAAATGGGTTGGAAGGAAGCCGAAACGAGACGCTCAAGGAATAAGCAAGCCACGGTTAGCGTTCCTGCTGCCAAGGGTTCGATCGAGGCCGGCGTTGCGGGAGACGCTCGAGCCAGTCGTAGTAGGTATGACACCAAGCATACAATCGTGCGAGCTGGACGCATGCCGCCACTACCTAAGGACTTCAGCAAAATTGTGCTACGACCACGTGGAGGATTAAATATCTCGAGAATTGGCACTGGAGCCGTGGCAGACGCGATAGTACTGGCGGCCGGCGTCAAAGAGGAAGAGGCCATGCAGGACATCATCTGTTCCAACTTGCAGCAGAACATTATGGTGGCAAGCACTCCGGACCAAGACAGAGCTTCAAGATACCTCAAGGTCAAGCAAATTGACATTGGAGGCAAAGTTTTCGAGGTTAGCGCGTACGCCGCGGCACCCCACGACACTTGTAAAGGAGTGATTCGCGGGATCCCCGTAAGCAATACTCAGGACATTTTGACCCGAAAGATTGTGAACGCGAACAACCCGCTCGCGCTGCAGGCCAAGAGAATCAAGAACACCGGGACAATCATCATAGCGTTCGAAGGACACAAGGTGCCCAGATTCGTGAGATATGGACCTTCACTTTTGCAGTGCTCCCTTTACCGCAAGAACATCGATATTTGTTACGTCTGCGGAAAGCTGGGACATCGGGCTGACGTCTGTCCGAACCCAGCTGAAACAATCTGCAGAGGCTGCGAAATCAAGAACCCAGATAGCCTGCACCAGTGCAATCCAAGATGCAGGCTGTGCCACGGTCACCATCCCACGGCAGACAAGGAGTGCAAGAACAGGTTCTTAGTGCCATACGTCGTCAGACGCAGACGTTGGGAAAGATCGCGAGCAGCCGCAGAAGCCCGGGACGCATCAATCACATCGAGTCCAGACATCAATGACAAGCAGCTTATTCCAGCCTACGGGACCCAGAGCATCCAGACTACACAAGAACAGGAAAGGCGGCCCCACTCCAGGGGGAGGTCGCGTTCCAGAAGAGGTTCTAGACCCAAGGCCCGCTCCCAATCACGGGGGCGCTCGAGTTCTCAAGGTCACCATCAGGGTCGGGATCAGCCTGGGCGGCACCCGAACGGCCAGCTACCTGGCGTTCAGTTCGAGATCACGGCTTCACACCCGGGGAGGACGCCTGCAGTTACTTCGAAAGGCAGCTGGGCTGAGCGAGTGCGCAACGGCGGGGCAGAGGTGATGACAGGTAAGCTGCCAGAGCATGATAGAATTGCACAGCTAGAGCAAGAAAACGCGAGACTTACAAAATCAAATGAGAGGCTATCAGCTGAGTTAAAGGAAATAAAAATTCTTCTCACTAAGCTAACCAGCGCGCAATCTTCACAGCCAATGCCTCAGCCAGTTGATGTCCCTGTGGCTGAAAACGTGGGGGACTCGAGAACCGCGAAAAAGAGGGCAGTCATGGCAGAACACGTGGAAGCCAACCAAACGACCATGTCAGATATGAAAGAGGTGTTTGGCACGCTCAGCAAAGTAGTAGCCAATCTTAGTGAGCAGATGGGTAGGCTACAATCAAGCGTGGCGGCACTGGAAGAGCATATGACTTTGCGCATTACAAAGCTCGAAGCAGATCTGCACAACACAGCAAGGCCTCCTCATGCACCAAGCTCACCCCTTCGGCCACCAATACTAGTGGTACCAAACCTGTCGAGAGGTGCAGCATCAGGCTCTGGCCACCCATGTAATAACCATGATGGCAGCGCTACGTGAAGCATTTCATATCTGGCAATGGAACTGTAGAGGTTACCTTAAAAAGAAGGCAACCCTGCAGCAGTATATCAGGAGCAGCCAAGAAAAGCCTCATATTATGTTATTACAAGAGACCCTTTCACCGCAAGCAATGTTGCCTGGATTCCGGCCTGTAATAGGGGATACTGAAGGGAGGGGAGTCTGCACCTTCGTATGCAACAAACTAACGCACGTAACCCATGACCTCAAGATAGAAGCAGGCCGATTGGAACACGTCTTGGTAGAGATCGTGCCGGGTACCAGCAACCGTCAAAGCATTTTCATTCTTAGTATATACAGCAGTCCAAAGGAACAAAAGCAAGGGTTCAAGACGGTTCTAAAGAAAGCTGTTAATATCGCCGGGGAATGTCCACTCGTCATAGCAGGTGATTTCAACGCCCCTCATCATACATGGGGTTACAAGTACAACACTGGGAAAGGAAATCGACTTTGGCAAAGTGCCAGTGAACTTGATCTCACCCTAATCACAGACCCCAGCCTACCAACAAGGCTTGGTACATCTTGCTGCAGGGATTCCACCCCGGACCTTACATTTGTAAGGAACATCAAGAAGGCCCAGTGGATGAACCTTGCTGTAGACCTAGGGAGTGACCACTGCATTCTTGCCACTACCTTCTCCGCGGAGCGTAAAAAGCAGAGAGAATTCCACTTCACAGACTGGGATAAGTTCAGGAAGATAAGGATGGAAAGGGAACAAGATGGCCACAGACAAGGCTTGGAGCAGTGGGTCAAACAGATTAAAGATGACATCAAATCCGTCTCCTCCACCATTACCACAGATCTTCCGGTTGAAAGAATGGATAGCCGGCTTGCTCATCTTCTTGAGGCAAAGCAAGCACTACTGAACCGTTGGAAGGGTCAGCGCCTGAACCGAAGACTGAGGAAGAAGATAGCTGAGGTAAACAGATCAGTCGAGGAACATTGTCGCGCACTATCGAGGCAGCAATGGGACGAAATCTGCGAACTCCGTCGATGGTCAGATGCGCAATGGCAAGACATGGAATATGTTAAAGCATCTCCTCAACGAAAACACCACCAAAACAAATCAAAAGCATGTCATCGCTCGAAATTTGCATAAAGAGATAGGGCGCACTACAGAACAGCAAGTTGTCCAGCAGCTCGTGCATAAGTACCTCCCAATCAAAAGAGGATTGGCACCACCAAGTAGACAGTACCAGGGCACGCCAAATCCAGGTCTTGAGGGCGACTTTAACATCGAGGAGATCAGAAGAGCCTTGCATGATCTCAACGGCAGGTCGGCCCCTGGCCCGGACGGTATATCAAACAAGGCCCTGCGTAACCTTGATGACGATTCAATTGAAACCCTGAGAGATATGATCAATTCAGCATGGAAAGAAGGCAGGGTGCCAGAGCAGTGGAAGCTGGCCAGCACGATCCTTATTCCTAAGCCAGGAAAGCCGCCTAACTTGGACAACATGAGGCCAATATCCTTGACATCATGTATCGGCAAGGTCGCAGAACATGCCATACTGCACAGGATAAACAAGTACTTGGAAGATAACAACATATATACACACAATATGGTTGGATTCAGGGCAGGGCTATCCACACAAGATGCATTGAAGCTTATCAAACACCAGGTCATTGACAATGAAACCAGAGACGTGAGAGCCATTCTGTGCCTAGATCTAGAAAAAGCGTTTGACAACATCCACCACCCATTCATACTCGAAGCAATTTCCAAGCTTGGTCTAGGGAAAGCCTTCTATGACTACGTATGGTCCTTTCTTACAGATCGGAAAGCCGTGATGAAGATTGCAGATATCGAGACCGCAGAAATCGAACTAGAAGCAAGGGGCACGCCACAAGGGGCAGTGATTTCACCAATGCTGTTTAACATTGCCATGATTGGACTGTCAAAGAAATTATCGAGCATTGAAGGATTGAAGCACAGCATCTACGCAGATGACATTACCATCTGGTGCACAGGTGGAAGCGAGGGGCAGATTGAGAGCGCTCTGCAAGAGGCGATTGACACCGTAGAAGACTACCTTCGCCCTTCCGGGCTCAAGTGCTCCTCGAGTAAGTCAGAACTTTTGCTTTATCGGACTGCACGCCGGGGACCAAAGCCCAGGGGATGGAAGCCGTTAAACCAGATAGACATCCATCTCCGTACAAATCAAGGGGATGCCATCCAGAGGGTCGACTCCATCAAAGTCCTGGGAATGCTGATAGAGTCTACCGGCTCCAACAGCAAATCTATAGCCAAGTTAACTCGGAAAACAGACAGTGCGGTGCACCTCATACGCAGAGTGGCCAACAAAAGAAATGGGATCAAGGAAGACAACCTCATCAGGTTGATGCATGCGTTTGTTCTAAGTCACTTCACATACGAGGCAGCAATGCACAACTGGTCAAGAGCAGAGTCCGAGACACTGAATGTGCTCCTCAGGAAAGTTATCAAGAAGGTCCTGGGTCTACCCATACATACCAGCACCGAGCGTCTGCTTGAGCTTGGCATACACAACACGCTCGAAGAAATAGCAGAAGCCCAAGAGAGAGCACAGTTTGCAAGGTTATCTACTACAAGGTCGGGGAGAATGATCCTGCAGGAGCTGGGCCAAAACCCAATAGCAATCAGACGCAATTACAATGATATCCCTGACAACATCAGGGAGACTATCACGGTATCTCCTATACCGAGAAACATGCATCCAGAACACAACGTCGGAAGAAGAGTAGCGAGGGCCAGGACTATACTTCGTCAAGTCTCAAACGAGGAACGAGGGGTCGTATTTGTTGACGCGGCTTCCTACGCCAATGGGAAAGCGTTTGTGGCAGTGGTAGTCGATGGGGCTGGCCATGTCGTCAACTCAGCGACGGTCAGGACGAAAGACCCAATCATTGCGGAACAAGTGGCCATCGCCTTAGCACTCAAGATGGATAACATTGAAGTGGTCTACAGTGATTCCATGGCAGCACTACGGGCGTTCGCCAAGGGGACGGTCTGTGAACAAACGCTGAAAATACTGCAAGGCAAGAACATAACACATCATCTTCTGAGTTGGTTCCCAGCTCACCTTGGACAAATCAACGATTCCCCTCCCAATCTCAACGAAGCAGCACACGAGGCGGCGCGAGAACTCTCTAACCACGCCTCCCCGGGGATGCGTTCTAGCGGTGAAGGGGATAACCGGGAAATTCTTACAACATATAACGAGCTCACTAAACATTTCTACCTGGCTAGAAGGATTTTCCCTCCACCTCACAAAAATCTAACCCGGCCCCAAGCACTTACATTAAGGCTTTTGCAAACGCGGATGTACCCTACTTTGAAAATGTTACACATCATGTACCCTGACCTATATCCAAGTAATCTTTGTCCACATTGTGGGGAAATAGCTTCATTAGAACACATGCTCTGGCAGTGCACCAAATTCGCTCATTTATCGCACATCACCTCTGCCAGATGGGAGGCGGCAATCCGCAGCTCATCCTTGGCAGATCAGCTCTGGGCTGTCCACCAAGCCCGCGAGGCGGCTGAGGAGCTTGGCATCTCAGTCCCCACGTGGGAGCTGCCCGCAACACAGTGATCTGTGTTTTGGAGGACCAAATAAAAGTTTATCCAATCCAATCCACTACGTCTCCATCTTTTCGTGACGGAGGGACGCTGGGCGCGCTGAAATTTGCATGCGTCTAAGCAACGCAGCACGGCGCGCGCCTACGAGTATATGGCAGGACCGGTGCCTGGCGTGGCAACGCCGGCGTTCCGCGACGAAATGAACGCCGGCGAGCACGCGCACTACGTCACGTCGAAATGTATTGGCGTCTTGACTATGGCGTGTATTGATGTTCTCACAAGACACGCATCTCATGATTAATATGTGTGCACCAGTCACATAACTTCGGCATCCATTCGCGTCGCGTAATACCGAATTTGTCATATGTGAAGCTAGCGAAACGGCCGCGAGCGCTTCGTTAGTGTGGCATGTAGTCATGTTGTCTCTTGGCACGCATATCGTGATTATCATGTTTGTTTGTGTCATTTACCTATGTCGTGTGTTCACAACGCGTAATACCGAGTTTGGTACATGTTAAGCTAGCGAAACGGCCGCGAGCGCATCATAATGCGTAGCACATAGTCATGCTCTTACATGACACGCATCTCATGTTTATCATGTTTACACCAGTGTCATACCTTCGGCATCCATTCATGCCCCGTAATACCAAATTTGGTATAACTAAAGCTACGGAAACGGCCACCAGTGCATCATGAGCGTGGCATCTCGTCATGTTATTAATGACGCGCATCTCATGATTATCATGTTTGCACCAGTATCATACCTTCGTCATCAATTCACCTACTGTAATACCGAATTTGGTATATGTGACGCTAACGAAACGGCCGCGAGCGCATCATGAGCATGGCATGTAGTCATGTTCTTAAATGACACCCATATCTTGATTTTCATGTTAGGGTCTGACGCTTGTGTTCGCCATGCAATCATGTCATGCCACACCAGTTTTGCAACATGCCATGCAAACGGAACAACCGCAAGAGCTGCAGCACCATGAAATGTAAATGATGACATTCATGACACACATATTATAATTTTCTTAGTATGACTAGTCAAATACGTTTTTCATTGATATCAGTATCGAAACGGCCAGGAGAGCTGAAAGTCGTAAGCGGCTAGATGAATAAATGCGCGCAAAGTCGCTGAATTTCGCTAAGAAATGCTTCACATTTAAATTAAATTAGCAAAGAAAGTAATTCATACATAAATACATAACCTGCATGTTGCAATTCTAGGCCACATAAACTGAGATGGAACTGCTTTAAAGTAGCTTATGCTATGTTTTTATAATGCTCTTGCCGAACGAATAAATATAAAAAGTAAACAAACAAAATCCATCTTTGACACAGCTTAGCTGGTCACCCATCGCCACAGAGTGGAATAGCTCCTGTGTTTTCCAGGCAGCTTTGCAACACCTCCCCCGCAAAAAGATGCACATAAAGCTGGATTTAATCATTATATTCCACTTGGAAGATTATGCCAATTTCATTTACCCAAAAAGCCTCAACAACTGCTAACAGGAGGTGATTGGTCTCCAGGATTATTGACAAGTTCCGTTAGCTACCTTGAGTCAGTTGCAGTATATCTACCACCGACCAAAACGATGAAATATCATCGGAATAAGGTATTTCAATGATAAAATATTTTAGCCGATTGAGAGTTTGCTTGAATTGACTTGAAATATTTGCAACAAAGAATACTTCTGGTGATGACAGAGACATGTTTAACAAGATAGACGTGGGAATTTCGGCAAGATATTGAAAATATTGTTTAACCATTCTTTAAAGGTTTCATGCAAGCAAATAACCATCGCATAATACATGAGTTGTCATGGTGTTCGAGTAATGTAGCTATGACTATGACTGGCAATGAAACTTGCCCGTCCTCATCGTAGCAGAAGCTACACTCGCAAGCATTCAAAATAATCTTGACAAAATTATTGACACAGTATTAACAGCTACTGTCGAACACCATATATTGAATTGCAACAATTCCGTTTGCTTTATATTTGGTCTACAATACCTTACTTATTTAACGCATTCATAGACATCCGAACATAATGCGTACCTTAAAAAAGGGAGGGGGGGCTACATGCACAAAAATGTCTTGTATGAAGGCTCTTCTTCAGGGCATATGCACGCAACTACATGAATCGGAAACTGGGCTGTAGCCCCGCCGTGGTGGTCTAGTGGCTAAGGTGCTTGGCTGCTGACCCGCAGGTCGCGTGATCGAATCCCGGCTGCGGCAGCTGCATTTCCGACGGAGGCGGAAACGTAGCCGCCGTTAACACGTTAAAAAACCCCAGGTGAACGAAATTTCTGGAGCCCTCCACTACGGCGTCTCTCATAGTCATATGGTGGTTCTATGATGTTAAACCCCACATATCAATCAAATCAATCAAACAGAGCTGTACACACTTAAGTATTTCACGGATTCGATTTCATGAACACACTTCTCAACAATGGGCAGATCCAGTCAAATGTGACACGGTCGACAGAAGTTCACCACAGCGCAACACACAACAGCTCTCGCATGGCGTTGCGCATTGCGAGTGACAACTATGACTGACAATGAAATGACTTGTTGCGATGATTACGAACTTTTCATTTCGGCGCGCACTGAACGCATATCCTGCTTTAGAAACGCTGATGACTACATCACGTAAATCTTCTAAGTTCCTTGCGATTACACTTGAAAGATGGACGGTACAACACAGGAAACGCCCGAAATGACGACACTCGCATCTTCAAACACACTTTCTACACAGCGATTGTTTCTTCGTTTCCGCTGTCATTCGCACGCGCTGACGGGGCAGTGAACACTGGCTGGCTACCCATGTCTCCCCAGGAGCCTCACAGCGCTTATTATGGTAACAACGCTAAAATCGGCTGTTCTTTTTTTAAGTCGCTGAAGTGCCCGCTTCAGCAACCGCCGTGTTTTCTGAGCAAGTTTCTCGCAGTACCCAATGCGAGACGAGCCATGCGATCCAGCTGGTGGCTTGCAAGAGTTGAGAAGTGCTCTGCCTGATGTCACAGAGACAGCCGCTCTCACCCATTCGTGCGGTGCGGCTGTGTGGAGTGGGTGTGCGGCTAGTGCATGTAACAGCTCTTAACCACGCTCCATTTACAGTAAATGGACCTCCACCCAACTACACTAAACGCAATACTTCTAACAAAATACACACTGATGACGCCATTCGCACAGCACAGTAAACCCTGAAACATTCTCAAATTTTTATCCCAGCCACCTTTTTCGTTTTTTTCCTTCTCTCTTTTGTACCTAAGCCGTTCTTTCCCTCTCATTTTTTACTCAAACTACTACAAATTTGAGCGTGAACAGTGTGTACCCTCATTCCTGACGAAGGCGTGACTCTGGTCAAAATTCTCGAATTAAATGAATATATATATGACGCTGTGTATGTGAAACGTGGGCTGGCTCATACGCCATGTTTATTCCAAAGCACTTCTTCATCCTCTGCCTCTACCATCAGTCAATGCCTTCCAACGTCTCACGATTCCCCTCCCCCCGAAAGAGTGCGCGAGCTACAGACTATAAAGCACGAACATGTGGAGACTGAAAATAAGAAAAAAGTGACGGAAAACGCAGTGCCGCTTTGAATGAGAGTTGCATAAACTTGCACAAACATTTCCCAGGAGAGGGCAGCAGTCCGGATATATCAAGTGGATTTCTGGTGAGCGAGGCTGGCTGTTGTGTTCTGGCCAACAAAAGCACGGCTTGGAGGCAGAAATTACTGATGACACAGCAATTCTTGTGAGGAATGAACAAGGGTGGAATTACTTGTAGCGTTTGAGGGTCGGATGTCATAAGCACTGAATTCTCCATCGTAGACGCTGCTTTCCGTGTCGTGGCTAACACAGAACGAGTGATTGGAGCCTGCATGTGCGAGAACCGAAGTTGATGATACGATGTCTGTGCTCCTTTGTTGTACACGTGGTAGCTGCATGTCTCTTTCGTTGCTTTCTGTGGCCTTCCCTAAGTTCGTCAAATCGTAGACACGGCCTTGAGAACTGGTGCAGAAAACTTTTTCGACCTTGCTTTCTGTTAAGATGGTTTAGGCATTGACTTTGTATTTGCTTCTTTAATTGGTGTTATCTGCGAATTAGCCACAAGTGTACTTGGTATGAGGTTTCACTTGTTTGCTGTTCTTGTTCGAGTAAGCATTGTAGTGTGTGGTGTTCGTGGAGTTGCCTTTGTTGAAACGGCTCGTTTTGTTGCGATAGTTGGTCAGACTGGTATCTTTAAAGAACATGAGTCTCCTTTTTTGCGCAATGATGTGATCAGTTGATAGTTCGTAGTCGATACTCTACTGTGGGGCTTGTCTCGATATAAAAGCAGCGTGACAGACTAACGAGAAAGCTCCCAAAATGGTTGTCAATCACCACTGATTGTAAATGTTTCTGTCAGTTGACAATGCGCTGGCATTGGTGTATTCGAATTTTCATCAGTGCTTTCCCTTACGAAAACACTATATATGGACCTACATAATAAAAATCACTATATATGGCTAGATCAAGAAATGGGCATATCAGGCTTTATATGGAATCCCCATCTATAGGCCTTGTATAACCAGATATGCCCAATTTCTGATGTAGCCATACATGAGTCTTATACAACCTGATATACCTAACCCTTATATACCCATATATGGGTGTTACTGTATATGGCCATATATATATCAATCGTGTTTATATGGCTATATATAGAATCATTCATATATGGTTAAACACGACCGGATATAGATACCTTTATATATGCTATTCACATGATTCATCAATACTGTTTCAACTTGTTGCTGGCATAATTTATAGCCCATTGAATCATTCTTCAGCGTGAGACATGGCTGATTGTTGAAAGGTCTGCATGCAGTCACCATCGTCTCCAAAACAAAAAGCGTACATAAAACCTTAACTATCTTGTTCAAGTTATCCTAATCATAAGCCGGGTTATTCTCCAGGAATTATTGTTAGAAATGTAACTTGGCAACATATTTAAAGTTTGTGTGTGCACATGTCACTGTTAGTCCACTTTTCCTCAAAAGTTATATTGTTAGTGGTTAAATTTATTGCTTATATTTCGGCGCTTTATTTATTTATCTATTTATAATATTACCCACAGCACGAATTGGCATTACAGTGGAGGAGCGTTTAGAAAAACGTAGAATACAAAAAAGTTACATAGTCAGCCAAATAAATAATCAAAGTCGCCTCCATCACAATCTGCAACACAGATGGCGAAATCAGGAATTGTGAGTATCAGGTTTCATATGGAATCCCCATATACTGGCCTTGTATAACTGTGGACCTTGTATAACTATAGGCCTCGTATCAATAAAAATTTACCACACAAAGAAAAATTCAACAAAATTCTAACATGGAATAAAATAAATAATTTGAGATTGTAGAGGCAATGCTAGAAGGCATTTGGTTATGTTCTCTGATTCTTTTGGTAAAAACATTTTGAAATACGTCAGTATTGCCTGCCATTTCTCTTATTTCGAGCCTGTACCTAACACGGTCTGAGACATAGTACGGTGCAAGTAAATATTTCGTTTTATTGATTGCAACTTGACAATAATAAATAGCATTAAAGAACTCGATTTAAGTTTCGTAAAGAGATTTTCTACAGTGTTTTTATTTAAAACTTTTCCAGCATGCCAATGGAGCGTTCATAGTGAGTCAAAACGAAATATTGACTTTCTGTTAACCCTATGAACTATGTGTGCATTAAATGATTCAAATGCCTTGATAGTCAACCTTTATGCAGTTTGGTCAAAAGCGATCGGTGTGCAAGCTTGTCATGTACAAGTATTGTGACAAGAAATGGCCTACAGCGTTACTGCTAAAAGTGGTGCCTATAGGTCTCTGTGCGCGTGGAAGAACAGGCTTTTAGCGGTATTTTGCCAACTGGACACAAAAGAAATGTCCTTTGTAAACGTAACCCACTTTCCGTTCTGCCAATTATACATCATTAACGTAACAGCGGTAAAGAGCTTGTTCCGCAGAAATTACGGCGTAGGTGTTGGTGGCTCTGAGTGAAAAATCGTATTGTCAAGCACCAAAATTTGATAGAATGTAATTAAAACAAATATAAAGTTTTTGGTGTGAGTGATGATCGAAATCATGCAGGCCATTTGCGTAGCAAGCAAGTGGTCTGCCTCACAGTTATGCGTCTGCTTGGAAACAAACCATGAATACCTTCCCCTGGCTGGAAATGCAAAAATAACTGTCATGCTTAACAAACACATGCATCCTGTATACAGGTCTCACAGTACAACTGTTGATTATTTTTCACGATCCGGGCTGGGACAAGAAAACAAGAAAGAAGAAGAGCGCGAGCAAAAAAAAGAGATGCGTCGACGCTCAAGTGACATCAGGGCGCTTCCGAGTGCAGTAAAATAAACAAGTCTTCTTTGCCTTATACCTTAAAGACGGAGTTGAGTATCATCGCAGTGTCTGAAATGCCATCGTCTTAATATTTGGTGCTGAAACCCGGGACTGGAAACAAGGACCCTACGAACGGCTATCAGTCAACTGAAGCGGCATGGACCGAATGAAGTCGAAGCGGCCGTCGTGATGAGCACAGAGCACGAGGATTATAAACGAGGCAAGTGCTCTCCTCGCTAACAACTCTGCCTCCTATGACCAGCTCAATTCTATATATAAGAGGCTGAGGGCTAATAATGAAGAGCTTAAAAACTTCAACAACGAGATTGAGCAGCATATACCTGGCGAAGAGTTCGAAGTCAAGTATAACGTCGTCTTACAATACGAGGACAGTGCTACGCGCATTCTTGCAGGGATTCCCAGCAAGAAAGATCGTATGCTAAGCACGTCGACCGGAACTCAAGAAACAGTTGCTAAGACAGTCGCAGCGCCATTAGACGGCACTGGAGTTAAATTGCCTAAACTGACAAAGCTCCTTTCTCTGGGGACCTATGCACGTGGACCAAATTTTGGGAACAATTTGACCAAATTGATCATAGTAACACTCACATCACTTTCACAGAGAAGTTTCATTACCTGCGACTATATCTGAAAGGAGACGCTGCATCAGTAATTGTGGGCCGTACGACGACAGAAAGTTGCTACAGCGACGCCATCAACATGCTACAAAAGCGATTTGGGGACAAGACGCGCCTGGAGCAAGCATATTTTGCCAAGCTACGGATATCAAGCCTTGTCCGTTCATCGACTAACACCAAAGCGCTACGCAGCTTGTACGACCAAGTTCCCGTTAATATTTGAGGCTTAGAGTCTTTGGGTGTGCACAGGTCATAATTTTCGTCAATGCTCTGCGACATCCTACTGCGTGCTCTTCCACTGGATATAGTCGTGCAGTATCATCGATCGAGTGCCGTCCAGTTGGCATATGACTCGAGAGCTGAAGCTACACCCGTGGGACTGGACCATGTGCTAAACTTCCTGTGTATCGAGCTGGAAAACCTAGAGAAGAGTGATTTTAAGGATGCCAGAGGACAAGAGCATGGAGCACTTCCCGTGGCCAGTCAGTCGACGTACTCTCGGCGTAGGAAACCGACGTCATCTGTGCTTCACAGCAACTCGGTACGAGAAAAAAAGAACAACGGCGTATTCTGCTCATCCAGTCATCACGGATCGGAAGCCTGCACAGCTGACTTGTCACTGACGCAGAAGAAGGAACTGCTTTCCATTGAGAAAAGGTGTTTCCACTGCACCACCAAAGGAAATTGTGCAGGGGACTGCAAAAAGAAGATTTCCTGCTCCAGATGCCAAGCTCGACACGCTACAAGCATGTGTGATCCCGATAGGTGTTCGCGGATGCCAGACTATGCTAACAAGAACAACGAAAAAACTACGACAGTCTGCGCATCACTTGGAAGAAG
This sequence comes from Rhipicephalus annulatus, assembly GCA_013436015.1. Lineage (NCBI taxonomy): Eukaryota > Metazoa > Arthropoda > Arachnida > Ixodida > Ixodidae > Rhipicephalus > Rhipicephalus annulatus. Next base: position 168,411 of record WOVY01004906.1, read on the forward strand.
ACCAGTCAAGGAAGGCTCTATCATTTTCGTTTTCCTTCAGACATTCAGAGCATGAGCCATGAATAACGACACCTGCCGCTACATACGAGGCATGTTTGATGGCGGCAGTCAGAGGACTTTCATAACTGAAGATTTATCCAAGCACCTCCGGCTGAAAAGCGTAGAAACAACTCGAATAGCCTTCAATACTTTCGCAAGTGCATCGGACCAAGAGGCTAAGAGGCGTCGCATCGTAGAACTATGACTGCGAAGCCAGTTTTCTGACCCGGAAATAGTCTTAACTGCAATAGAGATCCCAAGCATCTGCCAGCACATCACAAAGACTTCAATGGACGTAGCCTTCGTCACGTCTTTCAAGAAGCTGGGAAAGGATGCCGCCGATGAGCTCAAACATCCATTTATCATCACTAAGAGTAGCATCAGCGTACATATCGGGTCCGATCAGATGTGGAAAGTGTTAACCGGCAAAGTTTCACAGTACGAAGGCAACGAATGATTGATCGCACTGAACTCCAAGCTTTGATGGACCTTCCTGGGAAGCACATCACACTTGGTGTGCCGACCAACTACTCCACAGACGATGGTGCGCGTGCTAAAAGCTCCAGCTACCGATTCTGACGAAATATTGCGCTCCTTTTGGGAACTTGAAAACATAGGAATTACGCACACGATAAACAGGCCACCTGAAATGAGCAACACCGTGATGCATTTTGAGCAAATGATTAGCTTTATAAACAGAAGCTATGGAGTGGCTCTCCCATGGAAGAATAATTTCGAGCTTGCAAGGAACAAGCAGGTCGCCGTTACTCGACTGGACAAGCTTGTCAACCGTCTCGACTCCAGGAAAGGACTGCTCGAAACGTATTACCGTACCATAAGAGAGAACTTGAGGGTAGGACACGCAGAAGTAGTCAGTGATGTACCTGCAGAGGTGACGAAGTTATATTACATGCCGCACAAGGAAGTCATGCGTGAACAAGCGCTGACGACGAAAATCAGAGTGGTGTTTGCCTCTTCGTCACTGGCCAAAGGATGTAAGTTCTTTAATGAGTGCCTTGACAAGGTGACAACTTATACCAAGACCTCGTGCAAATTCTGCTAAGCTTCAGAACACACCCGGTGGCAGTTATCGTGGACATAAAAAAGGCATTCCTTCAGATTGCGATTCGGGAGGATGACAGAGATGCTTTCTGATTTCTCTGACTTGCATAAGGAGATTTATCTAAGAGTAAGCTGCAAGAGTGACGGGTGACACGAGTGCCTTTTTGAGCCGCATGTAGCCCATTTTCGGTCACAGCTACTATTCTCTACCACGTGGAAAGAGCACCGGCTGCCATCGCACAAACAGCGTAAACTTTTGCCGAGTCGTTTTACGTGAATGACTTAGTCACTGGTGCCGACACAGATGAGGAAGCCACTAAATTGTGGTGAGAAGCGCGCACAATAATGAAATCAGCTGGCATGACATTGCGGAAATGAATTACAAATGCAGGAAATTTGATGCGAACGCTTAAAAATCAAGTAAAATCTACTAGTAATGGGATGGTCGTTTTTCACTAAACGGCTGTCAAGGTCCTGGGTTTGGTTTGGAATCCGGCAAAGGATGAATTCAACTTTTATGCTGAAAATCTACTCTGGTTTTTGACAGCGCAGACGGACACAAAACGATTTGTCTTGCAGTCAGCATCAAGAATATTTGACCCGTTGGGATTTGTAGGCTCATGTACGATTGTCATACAAATATTGTTTGAGAAGTTGTGGATACAAGAGATTGGCTGGGATGAAGTTTCATGTTTCAAGTTTCAAGTTTATTATTTTTTTCAAAAACAAGGTACAAAATCTAAGATATACTGACGAGGATCCCTGAGCCAGAGACTTTAGTGGGACCCTCGGTTTGTCGATACAAATCGACGGTAAAATTTATACAGAGCAACAGAAAAGTCTTACAATATACGGACATCAAAATGCACTTTTATATCACAAATCAAGCCAAAACACGCAACGTGGTATAAAAAAAAACGAAGAACAAACGAGTCAAACAGGTAAACGATCACAAGTAAGGTTATTCGAGAAAATAATTTTTGACGGATTTTTTAACAAAGGAATTGAAGTGAAACGCTCAATGCTTGAAGGTAGTGCATTCCAAAAGAATATCGCACTGAAAGTGGAAGTTTTTTGCCCATTATTAGTATGAGCGGGGGGTAACAGGAAATTTTGATCAGCCGCAAACCTGGTCACTTTATTATTCTGCAAAAAATCAGATGTAATAAATGGGAATGCGAGCTGATTATACAGCAGTTTGTGGAATAAGGTCACAAGATTTAACCGGAACAAAAGATTTACTGCCAAGATATTGTAAGAGCGTAGCAATGTGTAGGCGTTCGATAGCGAAGAACTAGAATTGACAATTCGGATTGACTGATTTTTAATGCGCTGTATTGATGATAAATGACAAGCGTAAGTGTTGCCCCATGAGACTACACCCTAAGTAATATGGCTATGGATGAACGCAAAATACAGCGCCAGTAGAGCTTCATGGAATAAGAAAGGGCGAGCTTTGATCAAAGCGCGAATACCAAACACTGTCTTCTGCTTAAGATGGTTAAAGTGACTGCGAAACATAAGGCATGGGTCAAATTGTATGCCAAGAAAGATGACATCAGAACAAGCAGAAATGGAATGAATACCAAGTTGTATTAAGGGAATAGCAGATAATGACCTCTGAGCACTTTTAAACACCAAAAAGTTAGTTTTTGTGGGGTTGATAACTAAGTGATTACTGCTGCACCAATTCATAAGGGCACCTAATGCAAGATTTAACTTTGAAACAAGAGCATCACTGTTTTTATCAGATGAAGATATTGTTGTGTCATCAGCGTATAAAACACAGAGACCACAGTCAAAAGAGCTAAGAACATCAGGAAGAACATTCATATATAAAGGACCCAATACTGAGCCCTGCGGTACTCCTTGGTTAACATATTTTGTTGTCGATTAGGTATTTGCGGCGTGTACTGTGTACTGTCGGTCAAGTAGATAATTTCTTAAGTATGTAAGCGCAGGGCATGTTATTCCACAGGACTGAAGTTTATGCAATAAGACTTGAGGATTTGCAGTGTCAAATGCTTTAGTGAGATCTAAAAAATATCTAAAAAAGTACTACCCAATGCTGCAAAAGAATGGATGATTGGTTCATCCAGCTGCCGCGACTGCAAGAGCATCGTTGTTCCTGGCTATCTGGCCGGCAGAGCAAGGAAGCCCAATGTGCTTCAAGTACATGTTTTCTGCAATGCCAATCCAGTGGCATACGGAACAGCGATATACGTCGTGTCAAGTCCTGAGGAGCCGAAACTGTTCATTGCGAAGTCCTGTGTAGCAATCATTAAGGAGACAATGCTGCCGCGATCGGAGCTGCTGGCTGCCTTATTTGGCTCAAGAATTCTGGCATACGTGAAAAGCGCTTTGAGGAATGTTCAAGTTGACTACACGATGTGAACAGATTCTGCCATTGTGTTGTCTATAATAAAAGGTGACGTCAAAAAGTGGAAACAGTTCGTAGCAACAGAGCCAATGAAGCAGGGTGCACTACAGATCCATCAAAATGGAGATACTGTCCTAGCTAGAACGGACAACCCGGCTTACCTACTCACGTGTGGCGCGATGCTTGAAAGACTGCTGTGCAGCTCCAAATGGTGGCATAATCCTGAGTGGCTAACTAAACTGATGTCTGAATGGCCCCTACAGTTCACTGAACTAGACAAAGCGGAAGCCACCCATGTGGAAGTTACAACAGTCCACGGTGCACTAATGACACGCTTCTCCGTTCCGATAGTCGACATTCAACGGTACAGCAGGCTTCAGCACCTACTCAGAGTCACAGCGTGGGTTTTCATATTTACTGACCGATGCAGAAAAAGGACGGATCATACAGGACACAACATTTATATCGAAGCAATATTGTATGATATAAGCGTGCATTGTCATCAGGCACCACCACACGTTATTATTGCCAACGTGACTTCACGGTCTGAAGACAGCCAACCATTACAAAAGGCACACACGTTACTGTGCGTATTCCTTCACGACTCGGTAGTGGGTGCACAAAGTTCTAAAACATTCTACACACATAATGTTGAGAAGCACGATCTGCTGGGCGAGTTGGTAATTCATGCTGAGTTGCGCGAAAAAATTTGAACTGCAAAAGGGAGACACCTGGACACAGCGCACACTAACCATTGAAGCTTCATTGGAAAAAACAGGCCTATATATGTGGTTACGACCACACGTGAGGTGGAAAATAGTGATTAGACGAGCAGACATGTATTTTTTTCACCGTGTGGACATAGTGCGGTGTGCGGCACTCCGTTGTCGTGTGGTAAGTATTATTTAGGATTCAATATTAAAATTGTGGATGATAAAGCTTCTCTAGAGGAACAACCATGCTCTTACGAATCATCACATTGTAGAGAGTGTGGCTTCGCTCCTTGTTTGATAACCGACTTTAATAACCCATGGTTCTATAGAAGTCTAAAATCATTGCTCACGCGAAAAAAAAAATGTCTACGTAGAACAGCAAAATGCAAAAATAGCCCAGAAGCATGGAATTGCCACCGCAGTGTGAACTTCAATACAAAAAGGCAGTTATTGCGACCAAAAGTAATTTTTTTTTCTGGTGACCTTATCAAAATTCTTCGTTCAAACCCAAATAAATTCTGCCGTGTAATATCTGCGAAGCCGCAAACTTACCATATAAATCTTGTTAACTCTGATGATGAACCGATAAGCTCAGAGGAAACCACTGCTGCTCTAAATACCTTTTTGACGTCCGTATTTCTTAAAGAACCCCCGGTGGTCAAAATTACCGGAGCCCTTCACTACGGCGTCTCTCATAATCATAAGGTGGTTTTGGGACGTTGAACCCCACAAATCTATCTACGTCTGTATTTCACATACCCAATACCTGCCCTGTCGAACCTATACCAAACTTCTCTTCCCAGACCATGCCTGAAATACAAAAAAACCTGGATGGTGTATGCAACCTAATCCACTCTCTTAAAATAGCATCCATGGCTGGCTGTGACATCAATTCGACGTTAATAAAAAAACACTATAGCACTCTCTGGCAAATATTTGTACCTTATATTTAACCAATCTTTAAACACAGGAACCTTGCCAGATGATTGGAAGAAAGCGAAAATAGTCCCCATTTTTAAAGCAGACCGGCACCAAAGCCCACTAATTACCGCCCGATTAGCTTAACTAGTGTACCATCTAAAATCCTTGAGCATATTATAGCATCAACCACTATGACATACCTAGAATCAATGCGTTTTTTTCTACCCTTTTCAACGTGATTTCCGAAAGTATCTTTCCTGCGAAACACAACTGGCTGAATTTACTAAAGACATACTACTGCAAATGGATGATCACGTACAAATTGATGCAATTTTCTTAGATATCTCCGAGGCCTTCGATTGCATACCCCATGAGCACCTGCTAATCAGGTTATCCACTCTTGGTATCCTCCCAAACTTTATAAATGACTCGAAAATTGCTTAAGAGGACGCGTTCAGTTTCCCGTTGCTAACAATTTCTAATCAACCTTTACCAGCGTCACTTCCTGTGTTCCCCAGGGCGCCGTCTTATCACCTCTATTATTTCTTATATACGTGAATGACCTTCCTAGTAACATTAAAACACAGCTGCGCCTATTTGCAGACGACTGCGTTCTTTATAACCCCCTTCACTCCCTTAACGTCGCAATCACCTTACAACACGACCTTGACACCATCACTTCATGGTGCGAAAAATTGCATATGCCCCTAAACCTCACTGAATGCAAGGTCGTGTCCTTCACACGTAAACACAAAACCTCACATGAAACCTACTGCATTAATTCGGTTCCCATTGACCACACGCGTACTTACAAGTACCTTGGTGTTCATCTGACATTATCACAATCATAGGTGAAACACAATGAAACCATACGTTCTGAAGCTTCCCGCACATTAGGCTCCTTACGACGTAACTTGCGATCTGCATCTCCTGCCATAAAGAAAGTCGCATATCTGGCATACGTGCGACCAAAACTCGAGAATGCGTCATCCATCTGGCATCCTCTACAAGCTTATCTCACCGATGATTTGGAAGCCGTTCAAAATCGCGCACCTCGTTTCATTACGTCACAATATTCAAGGCATATCAGTGTAACCGCTCTAAAACAAACGTTGCCACTCGCATTGCTCGCTTCACGTCACATAACCTCTCGTATCTGCCTCCTTCACACATTCTTTTACCTTAGCAGGTCGGGACACCCTCTCCTAAAACGCCCATTAAGAACATCCTCTCGCCTGTCCCATACACACCCTCTGATGACCATAAAATGCCGGACGACGGCGATGAGCAGCTCATTTTTCCCCCATGCCGTAACACTCTGGAATGCACTGCCAGATAACACTGTTTCTTGCAGGGACCGCTCAACATTTCACGAAAAACTAACTCTTTTCTAAAATCCAAATACGATGTCCTAACAGCACATTATCTCTTGCGCTTACAGTTGTTTTACTGTACACACAGAATTAATTCATCACCTATCATATTTTTGTTTTGTTATGCGCGTTATTTCCGCTTTTGTTTTTTTTTTGCTCATTCATTGTAATCAGTGTGTACTCTCATATTGTTACATTGCTTAGAAACGTACAACTTTGATGTATACGACCCCCCTTATGTAATGCCTTCGGGCCCTTAAGGTTGAACAAATGAATTGAAATGAAATGAAACGAATATCCACCCACTCTACCACACCAACTCCCAGTTTGCGCGCAAGCATATTCTCTCGCCATCACATATTTCAGCCCATGTTGATCACCCTAACAACGTTAATCCCATCTTCCCGAGAACAAAAAAAATACCAAAACTTGCCTTTAGCCCTGTCGATAACTAACTGGAATTCCTTGCCAGCTGATATCGCCACTCTAACAGAATTTTCATCCTTTCTGAAAGCATTAAAAGTGTTCTTAGAACTTTAAATCGAATAATGCAGTTATGTGGCAGTGTTGCTCATGTGAATTACTGTAATATTTTTGTGCGTATTATTTGCGCCTTCACTTGGTTACCTGGAGCATACTATACTTTTAACTACGTAACTTTTCTTCTGCAGAGTTTATATATACGCTTTTTTCCTTATCACTGCTGTTGTGTGTAGTTTTTTTTCATTTAGGCTTTATTTATTGATGCCTCTGAGCATTTAATGTATTGTACATATGTGACAATCTTCGAATCCCCCCTATGTAATGGCCTCTTGGGTCCTTAGGATATGTAAATAAATAAATATTATATATATATATATATATATATATATATATATATATGGAAGTAGATGTGCTCTCACATAACAACTGTTTATTCTGCGGACGTTTCGACGGGAGCCCCTTCTTTTTCAAGGCATATTAATCTTTACACATCTTTGGTGTCTTCTTATAGCCTGTCGAGACAGGAGGGAAGGGGTCAAAAGAAAAGAAAAAAGAAAAAGAAACCGAGAAACGGGAGGGGAAACGTTAAATAAATATAGAAAATCTAGAAGTAGAAGCAAGACCGACACGGCGTGATTAGAAAGGGGCAGCATCTCAACAGAGTAGGGCAGAGGTAGATGAGCAATGCCCTCATTGTCAACAATACCTCCCCCGCACCCACTCTTCCCCAAGTGGGCAGTGTGCCACCGTTCTTGTATTTCACTTTTCCGTGCAATCCGCTGGCGGCTCGTTCCTCTTTGAAGTTTAAGACAAGTCAATGGGGAGAGCTTAAGCGCTTCGAGTGAGTGCTGGTGGCGTCGGGAGGAATGAATAAGCCGGTAATTCAGGAGTCGCCATTGATATTCATTATATGCAATGGCTCCTTGTCAGTGAAGGAACAGAAAATGTGCGTTAAAAATTAAAGAAAACAGAAAAGGGGGGGGGGGACTGTACGACATCCGGGACCACTTATCTGTGCGTTCCGGCTGTGCTTGATGAGGCAAACCATTTCTATGATGTCAGATGCATGGCTAAAATCTTTGTTAGCGCGTAATAGTATTGTCGTGATGAAAACGGACTGATTAGATAGAAGCATTTGCGTCTTTTAGCGGTCGTAACGCTGATAGAGTGCCTGGGTGTTCATTTAATCCGTATATTATTGTGTTAAATTTGTAGGTAAAATAAAATTCCCGTTGTTTCCGTTCTCTGATTGTTCGAAAGTTGTTTTCTAATAGTGTAACCCTGATGTCATCAAAGCTGTGGTCCTTTAATGTGCTGTGTTTTGAAAGTGAAAGGCCTGGCAGGGATCGTACATGTGCCCGATGGTTGTGTAATCTAATTCTAAACGGAGTGTCTGTCTGGCCCACGTAATGCTTGTTACATACCCCACATTCCAGGAGGTATATGACGTTGTCGGAGTCACAGTCTAGTGCATCTCTTATCCTGTGCTTAAAATCCGAGTGAGTGTTTTTCGCCACTGTCGTTGTCTGCATGTGTTTGCATACCTTGCATCTGCTTTTTCCGCAACGGTGACACCCAATTTGATATTTCACGCCTATCTTCGAATTTATTAAATGATCATTTATATTTTTCGGCCGTTTGTGTACCACACAAGATGGAGAAGTGAAAAATTTGAATAGTCGCACGCTCTGTTCCAATATGTTAAAGTGTTTTCTTAGGACCTTGTTTATGTTTGGTGGGTTGCTCGTGAAAGTTAATAGCAAGTTTTTGTTGTGGTGTTGGTCTGCGTTTTTCTGGTGGTTGAGAAGAATCTGGCGGTCCAGATTTTCAGCTTTTTTGATGGTGTCATCGATGATAGCTGGCGGGTATTCTTTATTAAGGAGTACTTCGCGCATATGTGTGCTGTTTTTGGGGAAGTCCTCGGTGTGGGAGCAGATTCGTCGGAATCTGTGTGCTTATGACTAGAGAATGCTGGTCTTGCAATGTCGCGGGTGGCAGATTTTGAGGTACAAGAATGGCCCTAAACTACGCTAACATATTCATGCATCATATAGAGCCCAATTTTTTTTCACCTTGTGATGTCAAACTTTTAATCTATAAACGCTACCTAGGCGATATACTCATGATTTGGACACATTCAGAAAACTAGCTGCTAAAATTCGTACAGGCATTCAACCAAGTGCACCCCAGCATTTATTTTAGACACTCCTACTTTAACACTGAATTAAGATTCCTTCATTAACTCACTTGAAAGGACGATGGTGCGCTGGTAGCTAACGTATACGGAAAACTAACGGACAGGCAACAATCCCTGCACTTTAAAAGCTGCCAGACGCGACACTGCAAGACCAGCACTCCTTAATCCCCAGCACACTGATTCCGACGAATCTGCTCCCGCACCGAAGAAGTCCACAAAAACAGCACACGTATGCGCAAAGTATTCCTTCATCAAGAATACCCACCAGCTATCATTGATGATGTCATCAAACAGGCCGAAAATCCGGACCGCCAGACGCTTCTACACCACAGAAAAGATGCCGACCAGCACTGTAACAAAAAATTTCTGCTAACTTTCACCAGCAACCAACCTAACATAAACAAGCTCTTAATAAAACATTATAACATATTGGAACAGAGCATGGGACTATCCAAAAGTTTCGCTTCTTCTCCTTGTGTGTTATACAGCTGGTCGAAAAGTATAGAAAATTATTTGATGAATTCAAAGATAGACGTGAAACCTCAAACAGGGTGTCGTCTTGCCGAAAAAGCAGATGCACACAATGCAAACACATGAAGACAATGAGAGTGGCGGTAAGCACCCACTCGGATTTTAAGCACATGATAAGACGTGCACTGGACTGGGACTCGGATAACGTCGTATACCTTCTGGAATGTGGGGTATGTAACATGCAATACGTGGGCCAGACAGACACTCCGTTTAGAATTTGAAGCAACAACCATTGGGCACATGTGCGTTTCCTGCCAGGCCTTCCACTTTCAAAACACAGTACAATAATCGACCCCAGTTTTGATGACATCTGGGTTACACTATTGGAAAGCAATTTTCGAACAATCAGAGAACGGGAACAACAGAAATCTTACTTTATCTACCAATTCAAAACAATAAAAACCGAATAAGTGAACACCCAGACACTCTGCCAGCATTACGATCACTAAAAGACACAAACGCCCCTCTCTAATCAGTACAGTGCCTCTAGCCTTCGAATACAACAGTATTGCCCCCTAACAAAGCTTTTAGCCTATACATCTGACAATAGAGAAATGGTTTGCCGCTTCAAGCACAGCCGGAACGCAGAGATTTAATGTCTTCGATGTCGTACAGTTACCGCCCTTTTTTCTTTGTTTTTCTTTCTTTTTTTAGTAGTAGTATTTTTATTTACAGTAAGCCGGACACAGAGCTCACTGCAGGGGCAAAGGGCTAAAGGCGAACAGCCTGACAAAGGCCCTTGTCCCTCCGCAGTCCGTGACAGTGCAAAGCTCAAACAATATATATATTCAATCCATTGGTTTCAAGCAACCTGAAACTGTAAACACAAAATTTAAACATAAATAGCATAAGAAGTTTACATAACACATTTTAAGAATTAGAGGTCAATCCCGTTATAATTCACAACTAAACAATATCAATGAAACAAACTCAAAAACAGACACAAAATGCATGGGGATACAATGAATTCCACTGTATACACTCGTATAATTGACATAGAAGTTTATGAACAATTTAAGAATTTGCAGAGGCATGAGACTCCATTACGTAGTTTCGATAGTGTAGACCGGTGGTTATGAATAAGTTCTTTATTTGTTTCTTGAAAGTTGCACTACTAGCCCTAAAGTTCAATTGATCTTCAAGGGTATTTAAAACCTGAGGTACCTGGTAAGCAATACTTTGTTTTCCATACTTGGTTCTCGTTCTAGGAGCTCGTTTCGTTTGTTCTCGCATACTGTAGTGTGGTCTTTCGGTGCAACTTTCTTCATATAGCTTAGTCTTTTGTATTAACTGAAGTAATTTAAAATGATATAATTGATCAATTCTGAGTATGGAATGTTTAATGAATAGTGGAGCAGTGCGCAAGTCTTGTAGATTCCCCCTGTAATTTTCAAAGCAGCGCAATATTTGCTTTTGTATAGTTATTAACTTATGGTAATTCCCTTGTGATGTCGTTCCCCAGACTAACATCCTATAACTTACTTTAGAATGGAAGAGTGCATAGTACATACTTATTTTTAACCTCAATGGGATTAAGTGCATTGTTCTAAAAAAAACAACCAACTATTCGCGCAATGCGGTGATCAGATGCTTTACATGTGTATTCCTGTTTAATTCCTCCTGAAACCATACACCAAGAAACTTTTGTTCCCTAACATGTGCGATGCAATTTCCTTCGAATTTTACAGCTATGTTACTAATAGGTTTGCTTATAGGTTGGAATATCATATAGGTTGTTTTTTTTGCATTCAAGCGCAGTCCATTTTGCCTTAACCAATTTGAAAGATTGCTTAGATAAGTATTTACACTGACCTCAAGTGATATTAGATTGTCTGATGAAAAGAAAACATTCGTATCGTCAGCGTACATTAGAAGTTCAGGAGAATGAGGTATATCGACAATATCATTTATATAGACAAGGAACAATAATGGCCCTAGTACAGACCCTTAGGGGACTCCTTGGTTCAACTTTATCTTTGCAGAAATAGTGTTATTCAGTTTTACATATTGATAAGGATCTTCTAGGTAACTTTTAAACAGTTGTAGTGCAACTCCGCGCACCCCATAACTTGATAATTTATGAATCAATGATTTAAATTGTATGGAGTCAAATGCCTTTTGAAGATCGAGGAAGAGCCCAAGAGTATATTTTTTGTTTTCCATATTTTCGATTATCTTATCTTTGATATACAGTAGAGCTTGTTCCGTTGATTTACTTTTTTGAAAACCATACTGACTTTTTGTTATTATTTGGTGCTTATCAAAAAAGGATGCAAGTCTATCATAAATAACCCCTTCAAATATTTTTGATATTGTTGGAAGCACGGATATATAGGTCGATAGTTCGCTAAAGAGTTGATATCACCACCTTTATGTACTGCAGTGACGTTTGCTACTTTTAGCTGCTCTGGAAATACACCGTTAATGAGGGTGAGGTTTATAATATAGGCCAAGACATTAGATATCAATGGTGACACCATTTTTAACTTAACAGAACCTATCTCATCAATCCCTGATGCAACATTGTTTTTAAGTTTTCTAATTAATCTTTCTACTTCAACCGGATCTGTGGGTGCGAGAAAAATAGAATACGGCAAAGGAGATTTATCAGGAGTTGGAGCATTATCTCTCTTTTCATCCGTTAAAATAAAGGAACCCGCTTTTTATGAATGTTCATTCATGACATTGGCCAACCTTTCACCACTGAAAATCTGACCATTAATTGTTAGGTCCTGTGTCCTATTACAACCCTTTTTTCTGTTCGTAAGTCCATTTATGACCTCTCATAGCTTCCTCTGGTCATTGTAAATGCTTGCAAATAATTTTTCATAGTAGTTCTGTTTAGCCTTCCGTATTTCTGAATTTAAAACGTTTCTGTATTTCTTGTACTCAGCTAAGACGTCTGTGTTCTGCGAACGGTTGAAATCATGATACAATTTATTCATTATTTTTATGCGCCGGTAAAGATCACGATTTATCCAAGGCTTTCTGCATTTCTTATTTCTGCCACGTGAGCGCTTCTGAAGTGGAAATGCCGCATCATAGCTAGTACTCAATAACGTCATGAATGTGTTATAAGCATCATCAGGATTTTCTTGTCTATAAACAGTGGTCCAATCTATGTTCTGAACTAGCTGAAAAAAATGCTCCTGAGTTTTGCTGTTTTTAATTCGGTGGAAAGATGTCTCTGTTTTCTGACCAATTTGAGAAGTAACTCGTGCAAGAAAGAAGATGGGCATATGATCACTTATGTCATACGCAAATACCCCGGATTTTATATTCTGTGAACTTAAATTTGAGGCGCATATATCACGGAGCGTAGCACTTCTTGATGTAATCCTAGTAGGTGAACGTATAAAATTTGTACTTCCATATGTAAGTAAGAGCGTTTCAAAATCTTTGGCATAAGGATCATTGGAACAGAGGTCAATGTTTATGTCACCCATAACTATGCAAGGAGTATTCCCGCGAACAGTGGATAACACAATAACACAACATTAAGAAACTCAATAAATTTCTTTTTGTGGCCATGTGGTGGCCTATATACGCCAATTACTATGAATGGGCCAACACACATTGTAATGCATTCAACATCATTGTTCATAACAGCGTACTTATCAAGCAGTTCACTCGAAAGCGTATCCTTAAAATAAATAGCAAGACCTCCACCTTTTTGCTAGTTATGACAGAGAAGTTCATGACTATAGCCTGGAAAGAACGGCGCATCTTCTTTATAAGTAATCCATGTCTCGGAGAAAACTAGCACATCAAATCCGATAGCTATAGACTATATAAAATTAGCAATGTCGTCGACCTTTCTTTTTATGCTTCTACAATTTATATGCAATGCTTTAAACAAGCCTTTTCCGGATTGAAATGCCCTATTAAAGTCTTCAACACTGTAATACTTTTGGTTATTTACAAGATCAGTCGTAGTGGAATGTTTTTCAATTTGTTATGACATATGTCACATCTAATTTCTAATTTTAGCCAGGCTTGTCTCATCCGCAATGTGTATCGCTCGCGATCCTACATCTTTGCGTGCAAGGATTTAGCCACCGGATGTCCAGACAAATTTCCATGCGGCTTCTTTCTTTTTTTGTATTGCCGCTGCAAGCAATGCCTTGCCCTTCTGCGTCAAATGCTCATTTACAAAAATGGGCGTTTTTTGTCATCCCCAAGCATAGAACTATCGAGCCTCTTCTTTCTACATTTCTATAGTATGTCGTCACGTTTTGTTCTTTTTACAATACGAACGATTATTTTCTTCACACCAGGCTTAGGAGTGGGAATCCAGTGGCATGCGTCAATATCAGACAGATCAACTGCCTTGCCGACAGCTTCGCTTATCTTTCTTACAACATCCACTGGATCATTCCCGACTGGCGCACCCTTTATCTCAAGATTGTTTAGGCGCTGATATTGTTCGAGCTCATCGCATTTTTGTGACAGTCTCTTAATTTCCGCTTTCAATTCCCTGTTTTGTCTTATGAGCTCTTGCATTTCAGCTCTCATATTCTTAATATCAGTGGCTACATCTTTCACCTCACTGCAGGTGTCAGAGCAAAAGGCTATACAGTCTTTAATTTCCCGAATCTCACTTCTGAAATCGCGTTTGAAATTTTCAAATGCCTTCGACAGCTCTTTTAAACCCTTTACATCTGCTGCGTCCTTTTCCGCGTCTTTCCCCGCACTTTTTGCGGAATCCTTTCCCATAGCAAAGCAAGAACACTTCACTCAAAGCAAATACACTTCACGCTGTGTTCGGCAGCAGTGCACAGGCACAGGAGCAAACTTAGACGTGAGTAACACCGTTTCTCACCTGCGAAAGCAGAAGATTTGTTACGTTGCGTCCGGTTCGTGCACTGCCGCCGAACTGCGTGGTCCACTCGGCGATGCCGTCTTTTTAAGCGTTTTCCAGGTCCAGGTCACGTGAAACGTCCAGGTCACGTGAAACTCCAAGCGCAGGCGCAGAACCACGATGACCAAAGTGGTGGCGACGCGACCCGCGTCCGTGTTGCGTCCGGTTCGTGCACTGCCGCCGAACTGCGTGGTCCACTCACGTCCAGGTCACGTGAAACTCCAAGCGCAGGCGCACGACCACGATGACCAAAGTGGTGGCGACGCGACCCGCGTCCGTCTGTGAAAGCAGAAGATTTGTTACGTTGCGAGAGTTGTTACGTTTCTTTAGTGACAGAAGCCAATGCATGTAATGACTATTGATGGCGGCGCCACAATTACCGGCTTTTTTATATCTTCGGATGCCACCAACATGCACCTGAAGCGCTTCAGCTCTCCCTACCGATTTTTCGTATACTTCGAAGGAAGGAAATCCGCCAGCGGATTGCACCGGAAAGTGAAATACGGGAACGGTGGTCACAATGTCCACTTGGGGGAAGGGGGGTGCTTGGAAGGTATTGTTGACAAACATGGCACTCCTCGTTTACGTTCGTCTTACTCTGTTGAGTTCCTGCCCCTTCCTAATCCCGCCATGTAGCTCTTGCTTCTTTCTAACGTCTCTTCTTCCTTTTCTTCTTTTTTGTTATTGGTGTTATTATTTGTCTTTTGTCCCCTTCCCTCCTGCCTCGAGAAGCTATAAGGAGACACGAAAATATGTAAATATTATTATGCCTTGAAAAAGGCGAGGCCCCTGCCGAAACGTCGACTGAATGAAAGGGTTGTTATGTGAAAGCACATGTACTTATACACATACACACACACACGCATATATATATATATATATATATATATATATATATATATATATATATATATATATATATATATATATGCAAAAGAATTATATACTAAAGGGCTCGTTTTCCGTGTTTTGACCAAATAATGATAAGATCTAACAGACAATAATGCCAAGGAATGCACAATGGAAGTTATGAGATCAACTGTATTGTAAATGTGATGAAAGAAAAGTGGGTGAAAAGATAACTTGCTGTGTGCAGGAACCGAACTTGCGACCTTCAACACACACACACACACACCACACACACACACACACACACATATATATATATATATATATATATATATATATATATATATATATATATATATATATATATATATATATATATAGTGTTGCGTACATGCACGAAGAAAAAGAAGCGTATACGGTGAACGCACTTGTCGCCCAGAGCGAGAGAAGAAGAAGAGGATCAGGAGGATCGTTAACCAGTCGGCCGCTTCTGAGCTGCCCCTCGTGACTTAATAAACGGCCCCTTTCAATGTCTACCAGTCTCTTTCAAACGTAACAGAGTGGTGGAGGAGCTGGGTAAGCGCTTCAACTACGGAACGATCACTGCCACAGCTTCGACGAAGCCGTCGACTTGCCGGTCTCCCACCATCTGCCGTGAGTGACTTCGACATGCCCGAAGAAGCAGGCGTTTCCAGGACGGCACCATCTGGCCCGCTTCCATACTACCGAGTTCCACCGCCCTTCGGAGGAAAAGCCGAAGAAGATGTCGACGCCTGGCTCACCAAGTACAAACGTGTGGGCAAGTCCAACGGTTGGGATGCAGCCGCTATGCTAGCCAATGTAGTGTTCTCCCTGACCGACACCGCACTGGTATGGTACGAGAACCACGAGGACGCACTCACGACGTGGGATCTTTTTGTTGAAGAGCTCAGGGCGTGTTTCGGCGACTCGGTTGCTAGAAAGGAGCGGGCTGAGCAAACACTGTTGCAACGGGCACAGCCACCAGGTGAGACATGCACCACTTACATAGAAGAAGTGTTAAGGCTGTGCAAGGTGGTCTGTGCTACCATGTCGGAAGAGGACAAAGTTGGGCATCTGCTGAAGGGGATTGCTGAGGACGTGTATAATTTTCTAATTGGAAAAGAAAGCCTCAGTTCTGTGTCCGACGTCATTCAGCATTGCCGAACGTTTGAAACGCTCAAGATGCGTCGAATTGCGCCCAAGTTTGGTCGGCCGGCTAACGTTACAACTGTTGCCAGTGTGGACACGAATCCTGGCCTCGAACTTTTCTCTACCATTCGGCAGATTGTTCGTAAGGAACTGTCCCACCGAAAAAATGTGTTCGACAGCTGACCATCGCGAGTTGTGTCTGCCACGTGAGGCTATGGATGTGCCTCCTTTGACCCAATGGCAACTGACGATGAGCGCGGCAACTGTGGAGTTACAGCCCAGCCCCACAGTCAAGAATGACAACCAGATTTCCCGCGTCACGGTATGACTGACGCTCTCAGCGCATGCCTCCTCGACACCCGACGTCTCGGTACGACGCACCCAACCAGTACATCCGTCACACAAGAGCAAATGATGACGCTCTATTCATCGACAAGCGACCGACGTTCCGACCTCGACCGGTGTGCTATTCCTGCGGTGTGCCAGGCCTCATATCACGATTTTGCAACCGTCGGGTGACTCCTCGGTATCACCAACTATGCGATTTTTCACGACCCTTCGAACAGCCTCATGGTGTCCGGCGGCCGGCCCACATACCACCTGATGACAACTATTGGCCCAGCAACTTCCGCAACCACTCCCCGGCATCTGACAGGAGTTTAACGCCCCCACCGCGACCTCGTGCTCATCGTTCTCCTTCACCGCTGCGTCGCAAATCGCCCTCTTCGCCACCGGAAAACTAGCCAGCGCGGCCAATGAGGGTGAGGTCGCTGGAAACGTGCTACTAAGAGAAATACCTCCTGTGTGTATGTTTAAAAACAAAGTGCGTGTTTTGGTGGATCATGTGCCTGTGATGGCGTTGGTGGACACAGGTGCAATGATTTCCGTGATGAGTGGTTCTTTTAAAGACGTGTTAGGGCGGAAAGTTGTTTTTACCTGGGATGAAAATTCGACGTTCTGTGGAGTGAGTGGAGAGCCATGGCGCCCTATTGGTGTGTGTAGTGCTGAGGTATTTTTGGGAGGCCTTATGATAATGACAGAGTTTGCGATTATTCCTCGGTCGACACATGATGTCATTCTCGGCATGGACTTCTTGCGAGAATGTGGTGCCACTGTAGACTGTCGCACGGGGAAAGTCTTTGTGAGTGGCCAGATGCCTTCAGAACTTCTGGAAACTCCGGCGAATGACCAAACTACGCTGTGTGTCTGTGGTGATACGTTCATATCTGCGTTGTCTACCGTACGTGTTCCTGTTGTTTGTCGCGGCGCTGATTCTGACAGCTTCGATGCGAGCGTAGAACCAATGCACATAAACTGCGTGAAGAAGAATGTGTTGGTTCCCCATTGTGTGGTGTCGATTGATGGCGGAAGAACTGGCCTATGGACTTAAACTGTTCCTCTGAGCCCGTGACCCTACCCAATGGTTTGAAATTAGCTTCGGTCAGCAAAGAACACGTGACCTTATCAGTGGTCGAGCTCACAGACGTGCCGGAAGAACGTGACGGAACTGGTTGTCACAATTTAGACGGGGCGCTTATGGCGACGATAAATAAGTCGCTTAGCTCAAGCGAGCGCCGAACTTTAATGAATGTGCTGTTGAAGCACGTTTCGGTATTTGACTTTGCGCAGAAGGGCAAAGTAATCCCTATCCCCCTGTTTCGAACGCGCCATACCATCAACACTGGCGCGGCAAGTCCGATTCGCCGAAAACCATATCGTGTTTCCCCGTCAGAAAGACAAATTATCAACGACCAAGTGCAGGAAATGATGCAAAAGGGAGTGGTACAAGAGTCAGCCAGTCCGTGGGCAGCACCGGTAATCCTTGTTAAGAAGAAGGATGGATCTTGGAGATTTTGCGTCAACTATCGCCGACTGAATGCCGTGACTAAAAAGGACGTATACCCGCTGCCCCGTATAGAGGACGCAATAGACTGCTTACATTCGGCCTCTTATTTTTCCTCCGTAGACTTACGATCCGGTTATTGGCAAATTCTGATGCACCCAGAGGACAAGGAAAAGACTGCCTTTGTAACCCCTGATGGGCTGTTTGAATTCAACGTAATGCCATTTGGACTGTGCAATGCACCGGCACCTTCGAGAGGCTTATGGACACCATTCTGCGTGGCTTGAAGTGGAACATTTGCATGTGCTACCTCGACGACGTCATCATCTTTGGCCGCACGTTCAGTGAACACAACTCTCGTCTGGATACTGTTTTGAACTGCATCCGAAACGCTGGCCTAATTTTAAACTCGAAGAAATGCTACTTCGGAGACCGCCAGACGCTTGTGCTCGGGCATCTCGTTGACAAGGATGGCATCCGCCCTGACCCCCAGAAGACAGCAGCAGTTGAGGCGTTCAATGCGCCGCGTTCCGTCAAGGAGCTTCGTAGTTTCCTGGGGCTTTGTTCGTACTTCCGCCGCTTTATTCCGAAGTTTGCCGACATGGCGTATCCTCTCACATGCCTCTTACGAAAGGACAATTCCTTTGAGTGGACTCCGGAGTGCGATTCTTCATTCCGTCAATTGAAGTTTTTGCTGACGTTACGACCCGTCCTTCAGCACTTCAGTCCTTCTGCTCCGACAGAGCTTCATACGGATGCTAGCGGCATATGTATTGGAGCCGTCCTAGTACAACGTTACGGCGACCGCGAACACGTCATCGCATACGCAAGTCGCTCCCTAAGCAGGCCGGAACAAAACTACACTGTTACTGAACAAGAATGCCTGGCGGTAATATTTGCAATTCAGCGGTTTAGATCTTACCTGTACGGACGCCCATTCACAGTCGTAACCGACCACCACTCGTTGTGTTGGCTTGTCAACCTTCGTGACCCTTGTGGCCGCCTTGCGCGCTTGGCACTCCGGCTACAAGAATACAGTTTTACCGTCACTTACAAGAGTGGTCGTCGACGTGCTGACGCGGACTGTCTTTCACGTATGCCACTTACTACAACAGACTGTGAATCCGATGACCTTGACCAGCTTGTAGCGTCTGTGTCGCCTACGTTCCCGGACTATCCCAGTTTCAGAGCAGAACAGCGGAAGGATGCTACACTGGCACCACTATTCGCCGCTGCATCCGCTTCTACTAGTGCCCGCCGTTTCTGTATGCGTGATGGACTGTTGTTCAAAAGGAACCTCTCCAGTAGTGGCGCGCGTTTCCTTCTAGTGGTCCCGGAAAGCCTGCGAACAGTTATTATGAGTGTCATGCACGACGACCCTACATCTGGACATTTAGGTTTGGCGCGGACGCTTCATCGGACTAAAGAGCGCTTTTATTGGCCTGGTATGCAGAAGTCTGTTGAGAGCTATGTGGCAAGCTGCATGTAATGTCAGCGTCACAAACGTCCATCAACTGATCCAGCTGGTCTTCTACAAGCCGATGCCTGCTCCAGGCGCACCTTTTGAACAAGTGGGCATTGACTTTCTGGGCCCCTTCCCAAAATCGGCTAAGGGCAACCGATGGATAATTGTTTGCGTCGACTACCACACACGCTACTGCGAGACGGCGGCCGTCCCCTCCGCAACTGCCAGTGAAGTCTCGTCGTTTTTGTTACAGTATGTCATCCTCCGACATGGCCCACCTCGCCTGATTATCAGTGATCGTGGACGACAATTCACAGCGGATGTCGTGGAGGAGCTACTCCGTTTATGTGAATCCCACCTGCGTCACTCGACACCATACCACCCCCAAACTAATGGGCTGACGGAGCGTACCAACCGCACCATTATCAACATGTTGTCTATGTATGTTTCCTGCGACCACAAGAACTGGGATGACGTGCTCCCTTTCATTACTTACGCGTTCAACACCGCGAAGCATGAGATTACAGGCTATAGCCCTTTCTTTTTGCTTTATGCACGTTCGCCCCGGTACACAATCGACACGATATTGCCTTTCTGTGGCCACGACAACGTCACTGTCGCCGAGACTCTCTGCCTCGCCGAAGAGGCGCGTCGCATAGCTCTACTGCGCACATTGGCATCGCAAGACAAGGCGAAGGCACGCTATGACATTCACCATCGACTAGTGATTTATCGCCGGGGTGATCTGGTGTGGTTGTGGACTCCGATGCGCAAGCGCGGGTTATGCCAAAAGTTTTTGGCCACTTACGATGGACCTTTTGTGATTGTCGACAGACTTACAGAGGTCAACTATGTAATAGCTCGTCTCACGGCGAGTGGTCGACGAGCTGCCAAAACTCAAGTGGTTCATGTTGCCCGCCTGAAACTGTACACGCCACGACAACTCAACTGACTCGTCCGGCGGCCTTCGTTTGCGCGGAGAGGAATGTTGCGTACATGCACGAAGAAAAAATTGTCCGCAGCTTCCCTCGGGGGAACACTGAGGAGGATGCGGAGCATATAATTGGTTAACGGGGTGTTAAAGTGCGACTTACTTGGGTCGATGGCTAAATTGGTTAACGTGGTTGTGAAATGGGGTGTTAAATTGCGACTTACTTGGGTCGATGGCTAAATTGGTTTACGTGGTTGTAGGAGGGGGTGTTAAATGAGTGAACACGTACACACGTATGCGAAAGGACGGCGCTGGTCGAAGGGACGTCGATCATTGTGTTTGTGGATTCGTTGGAATTCATTTCACCGCGACCTTGGACGTCGACGCGCCGTACAAAACAACCGACGAGCGGCAACTGAGCGAGCGAGAGCCGACCTTGAGTATATATACAGCGCGACGGCGCATGCACTGTCAGCTGTTGAATGTTCTTGAAGGAGAAGTGCGCGCGCGGCACAGATGGCGACGGCGCGACGGCGCATGCGCTGTCAGCTGTCGAATGTTCTCGAAGGAGAAGCGCGCGCGGCACAGATGGTGGGCGACGGCGCGACGGCGCATGCGCGCGCGTCAGCTGTCGAATGTTCGAGAAGCGGTGTGGACGGCGCGGACGGCGCACTACAAGGTGCGAGTATAAGATGCTTCCGCATCTAAAAGAAGCATATACGGTGAACGCACTTGTCGCCCAGAGCAAGAGAAGAAGAAGAGGATCAGGAGGATCGTTAACCAGTCGGCCGCTTCTGAGCTGCCCCTCACGACCTAATAAACGGCCCCTTTCAACGTCTACCAGTCTCTTTAAAACGTAACAATATATATATATATATATATATATATATATATATATATATATATATATATAGTTATATATATATATAGTTATATATATATATAGTTATATATATATATATATATATATATTTATATATATATATCTGTGTGTGTGTGTGATATCTGTGTGTGTGGTGTTTATTCATTTATTGCCACAGGCATGTATTACGTGGTATTGTTGCTAACGGAATGCTGTATGTACTGCTAAGGAAAAGACGATGAAAACTGGCACGCAAAAGAAGACAATAAGACGATCAGTTCGCTTTACCTGTGATCTGACCAGCCTGACGTTCTGCCGAACTCAAATTACAGGTTTCTGCTACGTTATAACGGGAAATTTTCTGGTTGAAGTGCTGGGTAGCGGCCGATGCACTGCGACCAACACGAAGGCAAATCATCGCAAAATACCTAGCAATCCCTTGGAAGACCTAGGGGACCTTTGAAACAGTCGGTGGCTATTTGGCTTAGCGGTTTAGTTGGGCCCTTTTCAAGAACGCTCCAGAAAGATAACAAGTGTAACAACGGCGACCCAGATTCCACAGGCCTCATTACCTCCTGCTCCATTACCTTTTAACGCTTTTGGAACCTTCAGTGCATTCATAGCGACGCTTTCAAGGACGCTGAAAACTAGCTGGAGCAGTGCGAGTGAGTCGCTGTCGCCAATGAATCGGACAACCATCGGAACCTCAGGTACGTGTGCTTCTACCTCGAGGAGGCAGCACGCGCAATTGGTACGAGCACCATGAAGCTGCCTTCACGACCTGGTCGGAATTCTGCACTCAGCTGCGGAACACGTATGCATATTCCGACCGAAAAGAACAAGCGTGTCTCCTCAACAGCGTGAAAGTAGACACGCATGTATTCCTCTAAATACAAACGGAAGACAACCGTCAACAGAACATTCTAGGGTGGGTAATAAAACATTTCAAAGTCCAAGAAGCGAGACATAGATTTAGAATGCAACTGCAAAGGCGCAGACTCACATGTCAAATAAAGCTTGCTTCTTATCACTGATCGTAAGATACATCGCTTGTGTATTGAATTAATCCCTTAACATCGTGTATTGCCCACATTTAACACAATCGGGCTGTACCAAACGCATGTTGGAGTGCTTGCCTCGAGCTCTATGCCATAAAATGCTAGCTTGCACTTTAATGGCGAGTTACTGTGCGCCGAAATAAGTGAAACATCTTTTGCATTGTCTGCACAGTTCACTTTAATGAGCTTCCTAATTATTTGGAGCCAGGTTGTATTGACGGATAAAGCTTGCAAGGTTCTTGATTTTCAAGAAACCACGCAACAACACCAACGAATAAGGAGGGCCTATGCACGCTTGCTCTTTGCACTACCCAGGTATGGCCAGCGTGGTGATGAGAGCGCTGGTGGCGGCGTTTTTCACAGAGCCGCCTGGGCAGAGTGCGACGTTAATAAGTTTCGGCTCAAGTTCTCGCCGTTTCAATTTGTGCTTTTGCCTCTTAATTCCAAGCTTCGTTTTAGCTGCTCCACCGTAGACTAAAGTTCAAACTTTATTATTCCTAGCCTCTACCTCCATTTCGAGCTGCTGTTACTTCGCTTTTTGTTCTCAAAACCTTTCCTCGCAGTGTCAATTTATCTGCTCCTCATGCCACGTTCAAAACTTCACTCCCTTGACACCCATCCGTTCCACCGTTTACAATAACTCCCACGCACTCGTCATTAGTTCTTCCACGTGGAAAAATCGATTCACAATGCCCATAGATGGTCACGATGTCAGGATGAATTTAGGAATGTCCTCTTAAGGATTTGTTTAGCTGTATGCTACATTAACCGGCTGGGCTAGCCTCAGTGTTAACGGGTAAGCAAGAAAGGAACACTAACCTCTTTGCATGTTTTCTGCATCAGTGAACAAACCGGACCGTTCATAACACGATAAATCTGATTCGTTCTTGGGAGACGCGAAGTTTTGTGAAAGTGCGTGGCGATGCGCGCTTTCCATAGTGGCCCGCCGAGAACGCACTTCAGCTTCGTGGGGGGATTTTTAAAATAACGCAAAGTAGTTCGATGTTATCGTCTGGCCTTTGCACTAGAAAGTCACCTTGCTCTAAGTGCGCCTCACATTCGTCAATGATCTACTGTATAAAAGTACTCTAACTCCTCTAGTGTATCTTCTCTTGATCTAGTGTGTAAGAGTGTACTCTAAGGTATAAACAACGTATGGGTACGTTGGAACTGCGGGATCGTCTGGAAGAGACATTCCAAATGACTCACGAGAACCTTGTACGGGCGAGAAGTGCCCAGAAGAGTTATTATGATCGAAGGAGCAAAAATCGCTAGCTAGAAATAGGAGACCGTCATCACGCACATCATCACGCACACACTGTCTTCCCCTCCATCATGCATATAAACAAATTCTCTTTGAAAAAACAGTAGCTTGATACCTAAAACTCGGCCAAGCGACTGGATCACTAGTGACTCAGGAGACGTCATAACGCCTATCACCCACGCACGCAATGTTTAACCTGCTTCTTGCATATCAAATGAAACCTATTAGAGACGGTAATAACTTCAACGCTGTCAATCGGCCTAGTGACGTCATCACTAGTAACTCGCGTGACGTCATTGCACCTGACAACCCCGCAAGCACTCTCTAACCTGCCTTCATGCATATCAAACGAAACGTCTTTGAGAGATTATTAACTTGAACACTGTCAATCGGCCTAGGGACATAATCAATAGCGACTGACGTAACATCATCACGCCTATCACACACGCAAGCACTGTCCTAACCTGCCTTCATGCATATCAAATGAAACGTCTTTGAGAGGGTAATAACTTGAACGCTGTCACTCAGACAATCTACTTCATCACTAGTGAATCAAGTGACGTAATCGCTCCTAACACTCCCGCAAGCACTCTCTAACCTGCCTTCATGCATATTAATTGAAACGTCTTTGAAAGAGCACTAGCTTGATACTTAAAGCTCGGCCAAGCCACTTGATCACTAGTTACTCAAGTGACATCCTCACGCATAACACCCTCGCACACAGTCTAACCAGCCTTCATGCATATCAAATGAAACGTCTTTGAGAGGGTAATCACTTGAACACTGTCAATTGTAGTAGTGACGATGATCACTAGCGATTCGCGGCAGTCATTGCGCCTGACACCCACACAAGCACTCTCTAACCTGCGTTCATGCATATCAAACGAAACGTCTTTGAGGGAGTAATAACTACTGTCAATTGGCCCAGTTACGTGATCACTATTGACTCAAGTGACGTCTTCACACCTATCGCCCACGCCCACAATGTCTAACCTGCTTCATGCACATAAACTGAAACGTATTCGAGAGAGTAATAACTTCAACGCTGTCACTCAGACTAGTGACGTGAACACTAGTCACTCGCATGACGTCATCACGCCTAACAATAATGCAAGCGCTCTCTAATATGCCTTGCGATGCAATATATATGCAAGCGCTCTCTAATATACCAAACAGTCACGCTTATTTCAAGCACATTAACCAATAAAAATGGCGTGGCGTAGAATGTAGAAAGAAAGGCACGAATTAGGCACAGCGTTGAGAGGCGCATCAAAATGATCACTTGATAATAGCAATAATATGTATTTGAAATACGGGGACTGCCCTCTTTTACAACGGACTTGTTTCCCAGGATAACCAGATGGAATAACATTGGAGTCGAAGGAGTGGTTGACAAATCTTTTTATAGAAATTTTTGGAACAGACAGACCATGCGTATTACGCTTGGCTATGTATATACAGTGTTATGAGTAGAGGCGGGGATATTTGCAAATACCTATTTCGTTTTTTTTCGTTCATATCGTGCCATTTTCACAAATGAACGCGAATTAGATAGCAAGAGCAGTTTTAATTATGTTTTTAAAGTGCCTATATATGCCTATTTTGGACATTGCTGCCCAAATGCCTATAGGTACCTGTAAATGCGCCTTTTCAAAATCAATGCCTATACAAATGTTGTTTACCTCAAAATTTGCTTTCTAGTACCACTGCAGTCCGATATTCATGTTACCCGGCAAAATGTAGATTTCGGGGCAATGTCAGGTGCACATTACACTTTATTTGACAAGTTATTTTTAGCAGTTTCAAGTCTATTATGAATTTTTGCCAAAAGGAAGGTCGATTAGCCTATACACACGTATTCATCCATGTCGCATCGTCTGCTCAGTCTCTCTCCAGCGTCCGCTCGGGTGCGTAAGGAGCAGGAGGTGCGTCAGTGCGGTGGCAGGACAAAGACGAATCATTGCGAAACCGTGGAGAGTCATCAGAGGATTAAAATGTAAATAAAAGAAAAGCAATATCTGTGTGCTTTTTCCTTCATTGGCCACTTACAAGTGATGCTTCACTTGGACGCTCAAAAAATTTACTTACACAGTAGAAAATATTTCGTGCCTTTGAAAAGCGTTGTATCACTAGAATTTTTTGTTTGTTCATTACAAGCTGCGAAAGCACGATCTGAGAAGGTAAGTTTTAAACCTTCGCCACTCACTCGATGTAGACTTCGCAAGCCCAATTCCTTCCCTGCTCTTGGTATTGGAGCCACTCGGAACTGGAGCATCACACGACGCGCATGAGCACGTCATGCACACGTAAAATACACTCGCATGACATGCCCACGTCAGTTCGTGCATGCAAGCAATGTCCTGTCGTCTCGGTGTTCTCTGTAGTATAGTGCGAGATTTGGTGGAATGAATGTTAATCTGCACGCACTTTTTAAAAGGCTTGCTTGGATATCGTATCCTTACCCCGATACACAGCGTCACACTGCTGCAACTTCTGTAAGGAACAATGCACCTAAACCACGCCAAGCACCGTGAATGGTGGCATCGACACGATGCGAAAAGTGCGGGAACACCGACGCATACAAAATGGGGGTAAATGGTCGCATCTCTCTCGACACGAAGTTAAATAAATAAGGCCAGTAGATTTTGTCTGTGTGTTCTAATATTCTTGTGAACCTTCATACTTCTATTTAGGTAACACATCTCGTCTCAAGTAGTTCGCACCTCGTCTCAAATAGTTCTCGCAGTGTCGCGTACTACTTTGAGGCATGCAGGATCATTCTATCGCCTTCACCATGTTGGGGCGCACGCCCAAGACCTGAAGGTGAAGCAGTGTTCAGTTTCGCATATCACCTCTTTATGACACGCGTAGCACTGTGAATTTCAGTAGATGAGATCGTGAGTGCCCAGTGCATGCATTCTTTTTCGCTTCTTAACACTCTTAAACTTGCGTAATGACCCTTTATGGTGTTCACAGACTCAAGAAAAATTGAGCCTGTGTGGTTACACCAAGTTGATACGACGCGAAAAATTCCTTCTCGCACTTTGCGCTCAGTCTATTTGGACGTGCGTAGCCCTTCGCAGCTATGCTGCGAAGAAATAGAACCAGAATCAAGTTTATTCAATGGTGGACACTTAACTGACCATGCTGAACTATAGAAGTGGAGACACCGTATTCTGCGAGCCTTGCGAGAAAGGGCAGGTCCATGCTAAACCATTACGCTTGTGTACCATTAAAAACGAAAAGATTTTTGTTTGCTTTCATGTCGTAAAGATAGATCCCGTACCTATCTATTCAAAAATTTGAGTTTACTTTGTTGAGTTTACATTTATTTGAAAATTCAAAAGTTTATTGTGCCTATATTCACAATTTTAAGAGCCTAAAACAGTGTCTTGCCCGCCTATTTTGGTGTCTTAATCCTGCTTTTGTGTGCCTATGAAGCTGGCCCATAGTTACGACCTACCTGGCAGTTAATACAATGCTGAAGCAAAGACGATGCCTGGTTTCAACATCCACCGTTCCTCAAGAAACAATCGTTGTTCCTGTAACTTCAAGCTACTTAATGCGGTTATGAAATAGGTAATGTAAGAGAACTGGGACAAGTCCGTGGAAAACGAAATTTATTACTATACAGGCAAAGCAGTTTTTATGAGCAGGCACCCATAGTTGTGCTGCTGTGTTCTACATATCAATGCAGTCGAGGGCAGCTTGTACAAAAGTGTAACTGTGCCTATCATAAGCGGCACACTCCACACGCTATATGTGCTGCATAGAGCGCTGCATGGCCTCAACCAGTAGAGAACCGCGATGTTCTTTCTTGGAGATCCCTACCGTTGTCGTGAGGAGATCATACCTACGCTCGCTTAGGAAGCCCTTCACACCTGCCTTAAACTTTGAGAAAAGCACCTCAATCGGATTGAAGAATGCACTGTATGGTGGTAGCCACTTGACTGTGTGGTCGCTTGCCGCGAGGACAGCCTGTTCGGCGCGGTGGTACGCTGGTGAGTTGTCAAACAGGAACACTGCCTGTATTCCTGGTTCCTGCTGAGAAATTTTCCTCGACACTTCTGCGTGAAAGTGGTTGAAGACGGCCCAAAGGACCTTGTCCGCAATTGTCCAATGAAGAAGGTCACTCGCCGACATGCAGGCTAGCTATAACATTTACATTCGCCTCCTTCGCGCTAGCTGACAATTGGCACGCTGAAGCACCTCGTTTCGCCCTTCCGAAACTGCGTGAGCACATAGGTTGAAGTTGGTCTCGTCGATGTAGTACCGTGTTAGTGTAGTTCCCTCGCTATGAAGCTAGGGGGCATATCGACGCCGCAGCTGTTTCACGTCGGTATCGTTTCGATCTACTGGCCTCTGGGTCAGGGACTTCACTGAAAAACCATGGCCATTGAGAAGCCGATCAATCGTCGACGTGCTCACTTGAATATTAGGCAACTCTTACTTGAGAGCCCTCTTTATTCATTCCAGCTTGAATGTTGGATTTTCCTATTCAATTTGTTGCGTGGCGTCCACGACGTCGAGTTGAAACTTCTTCGACAAACCACTACGTGTTTTAGCTGTTTCGCGGTCAGTAGCGGCAATAGAACGCAAGGTCTTTATATTGATTCTCAGAGTTTCGGCAAGCACTTTTAAATCACCTCCACGCCCGTGAGCTTCTATTATCCGGCAACGATCTACAGAGGAAACGCGAGCGTACTTTCTCGTCTGTTCATCACGTGCCGTCCACGGCCTTCCGGAGCGTCGAGTGTCTCGGTCTTCCATGGCACCAGTGTTCACAGCGCAAACTTTCAGTTATTCCAAAGCAGCTGCAAATGCGCTCACATGACACCAGCAGAAACTTGGAACTACGCCAGCTTGTCGCTCGCGTCGCACCACGTCGTCCCGTAGTCTGCGTGAAACAGACTCGCCGAAAACAGCTGTGACGCACTGCCGTCTTCTTCAGTTTTGAAATAAAGCAATTGTTTCGAATCTCAAATAACCAGCATTATGCAATTCTTGCAGAAATTAAAGCGTATCTTATATTTATTATTTTGTGTGATGGTTGTCTGCAGTTTAGAACGTCTTCCTGTCATCGCCATGACAGTGAAGACGCCAAGCACACGTATTAACAAGGAAGTTCAATACTATGTCTTCTGGAGTGGACGTGCGCCCCTATAAGTGACGCCGGTCTCCATTCTATTGGAAAAGGAAAGACTCTGAAGCAGACGACAAAGTGCGCTTCGTAGCTCCGCCCTCACATTGGCCTTTAGAGACTGTGACATGCTTTCGTAAAGCAGTTGAAGATTTTACAAGGCCATGGTGACTTCGTGCGTCGGTTATGGCTGCACAAGTCGCGTCAAGAATACGCTTGGAATCACTTTTTACATGTCAGTATACTCACTTCATTCGCTGACGATCACCTGTTTTTTTGCGTATTTTGTTAAATTAGAAACAATATCAAAAGTGCGCTTGCGTGTAATACATGCCTATAGCTGTATGGAAGCTAACTTGAAACTTTAAATGCTCGCTGACATGACCTTGTCCCTCAGTTTTATGTTCATGGACGAAAGACTTGCGGTCTGTGGCTGCATGTATCAAACGTTGGAACGAGTAGGACGTCTGAATGCCCACTGAATTCCAAGTTTTCTGGTGTTGTCTTACAAGGCAAGACTGATGGCGTGCATGAATATTTCTTTTTGGCGGGTTAATGTCGTATTTTGTGCATGTTTATATAGAAATTCGCAAACGTAATCCCTGCCGTGATCATCCGTGTTACAGGTTTCCGAAAAACAGCGCGCTGTGTTCTGCCTGGAACGTGCTGTTCGAAGAAGCAGTTGGAGGGCTATGGATGATGATCACCTCTGTTTCATTCACTTCGAAGAATTCTGCTTCAACAGAACGAGGCAGACAACCAGACAGCGGCCTGGGAGTGCACATCCGATTTTCCCTGCTTTCCGAGAGCATCTGCAAAAACCTGTTAGCTCCTACCTCCTTGACTTAGCTCCAATAGAATGTAATCACGAAAAGAAGCAATGGCGTCTAAAACAAGATGACGCACATTTGAAATTCGTTCTATTGTGCCAACGAAAGCAAAACCAAAACGCCAATAGACAAAGTTGCCAAAATGAGTGAGTGGCATTATATCAAACATTGAGCTAACTTCGTTCTAGGCTCCGAAGGCTGCGCTTGCCATGGCAGCACACGTCGCCAAAGGTAGTTGATAAATATTATGCAGAACTAACGCCACTGCGATCGTTTTTGCAAACGGGTCACTTGGGGTGCGTCTTGTGTAGTGCGTCTCCTGAAGTTTGTCGGTTGCACGCCACATCCGTGCTTCGGTTTTGGCTGCGCCTGTAAATTGGTTAGAATTTGATAACACAAGAAGAAATACTGGTGGCTTCCAGTTTACTTAATTGGCTCTCTTTTCTAACTTTAGCTTTATTATTTCAACTTCCTCATATATTCTCTGGTAATCTGCCAGCACACATACAAGCACATATAAGAAAGAGACGAGAAAATGTGGCGTTCCCCTTGATCTTGAGTATCTGCAGGCACATGTCTTAAAACACCCATTATATACTACAGCCTTATGTACCGCAAGAGTGTGCCAGCAAGCATGATATGCGAAGCGTCCTTCGAGAGTAGATTGATCTAAAAGCGGGCGCCGGACAATGGGTGCATGAAATGATTTGTTTCATAAACAAGAAGAGTCATTTATTTGTTGGTGTAACCTAAAAGAGGTTTTCATCTCATTTTTTCATCATAGAACTGCAAAGCGACGCGCGCAACGCGCATACTCCATTGTGGTCAATGGCATACTCCATTGTGGTCATTGTGGTCAATTTTGCTACAAAACCGTAATGCTAGTTGTTTAAAAATAAAAAGAAATGTTTTTTCAGAACTGAATATATATATATATATATATATATATATATATATATATATATATATATATATATATATATATATATATATATACTGAAGAAGCTTTTCTATTGCGCCAAACGTACTTGGGAAGAGAAGAAACACAACTTAGCGGCTGTCTTGATTTTATTACCATCGGTTTCGATATATATATATATATATATATATATATATATATATATATACTGAAGAAGCTTTTCTATTGCGCCAAACGTACTTGGGAAGAGAAGAAACACAACTTAGCGGTTGTCTTGATTTTATTACCATCGGTTTCGACCAATGGACCGGTCTTCGTCAGGGTTTGCGAACAAGTGCACTTGTTTGGAAACCCTGCGAAGACCGGTTCACCGGTTGAAACTGTTGGTAATAAAATTAAGAAGACAACCGCTAAGTTGTGTTTCTTGTTTCTTCTCTCTCTTTCTCTCTCTTTACATATATGTATACATATATATATATATATACATATATATATGTATATATATATATATATATACAAGGGAGTTTAATAGCGACGCCAGGTAGTAGGCAGGCCACCGGTAGAGACACAAATGCTCGGGCAGCCCAGCGTCTACAGCTCGTGCACACGCTCGCGCTTCGCACTCAGGGATGGTCCCGCTAGTAAGTGCCTTGCGAATTCCTCACTACAGTACCCCGGCTACGAAGACAAGCCATCCTGGTGACTCAAGGTGACGAGAAAACAAGAGGGTCGTAGCAGGGCTTGAGGCGACTGACGTGGACCGTCTCACGACCAAGGCGACGCTTGTCTGTGGACGGCTTGAGCGGTTCAATCACATAGGTGACAGAAGAAGGGTGCTGTATGACGCGGTAAGGGCCAGTATACTTCGGTGCAAACTTGGGAGTCAGTCCAGGAGAGTGGAAAGGCAGTCGGAGCCACACGAGAGAACTGAGGGCGAAAGTGTCCTGAACAAGATCACGGTCATGGCGATTTTTTTTGGAGGGCTTGATTATCGGCTGTGAAGGACCGTGCAAGCTGGCGACACTCTTCGGCATGTTCGGCCATTTCAGAAACTGGGCTGAACTCGGAGGCATAAGGTTTCTATGACAGAATTGTGTCGAGTGTGCTGCATGGGTCACGACCATATAACCGAAAAAATAGAGAAAAGCCTGTTGTTGATTGAATCGCCGTATTGTAGGCGTACGTCACGAAAGGAAGAACAACGTCCCAATTGGAGTGGTCGGAATCAATATACATAGCGAGCATGTCTCCGAGGGTTCTATTGAAACGTTGCGTAAGGCCGTTCTTCTGAGGGTGGTATAGGCTGTTGATGTGCGGTGTACAGTACGACATGAATGTAAGAGCTGCTGCAGAATTTCAGACAAAAATACGCGGCCCCTGTCTCTCAGGAGCTCCCGTGGTGCACCATGATGAAGAACAAACCGATGCAAAATGAAGGATGCAAGGTCACGAGCACCAGCCGAAGGTAGCGCTGCTGTTTCGGCGTACCTTGTCAGATGGTCGGCAGCCACAATCACCCATCGATTACCACCAACAGAGCACGGTAGTGGGCCGTAAAGGTCAATCCCAACACGATCAAATGGGCGTGCAGAACATGGTAAAGGCTGCAGTTGACCGGGTGAATGAGGAAATGTCTTGCGCTGCTGACACAGGGAACATGAGCGAATGTGTTTGCGTAGAAACGTGTACATACCCCGCCAGTAGTAACGTTGGCGGATCCGTTCATACGTCTTTAGCGCACCAGCGTGTGGTGTTGCGGCTCAGCATGAAAATATTCGCGGATATCAGACCGCATATGGCTGGATATGACTAGCAGCCATTTACGACCCACCACTTGGTAGTTTCGACGGTATAGCAGGCCATCCCGTATGTTGAAATGCGTTGCTTGGCGGCGAAGAGCACGCGGGTAACCGGAAGTTGGTGCGTCAGAAAGCATATTCAAGAGCGAGCCAATCCAAGGGTCCTTCGGCTGTTCGGATGGCATGTCTGTGACGCTGACGGTAGAGAGGGGAAGGTCAAGGGCTGATATTTTCGTATCATCAGGTTTCACGGGTGATCGTGAAAGCGCATCTGCGTCAGAGTGCTTTCGCCCTGATCGGTAGACGACGCGTATGTCGAATTCCTGGAGGCGTAGTGGCCAACGGCCGAGGCGACCAGAAGGATCTTTCAGTGAAGCCAACCAACAGAGTGCGTGATGGTCAGTTAACACATCAAAAGTTTGGCCATAAAAATGGGGGATAAACTTGTTTAACAGCCACACAATCGCCAGGCACTCTTTTTCTGTAACAGAATAGTTAACCTCTGCCTTAGTGAGGGCGCGGCTGGCATAGGCGACCACATACTCCGTAAAACCTGGTTCGCGTTGCGCGAGTACCGCACCAAGACCGACCCCACTTGCATCCGTATGTACTTCAGTCGGCGCAGTAGGGTCGTAATGACGCTGTACGGGTGGTGGGGTATGGAGTTGGTGCAGTGTTGCGAAGGATTCGTCACAGGCAGCTGTCCAATTCGAAAGATCTGCAGGGATGGCGAGAAGTTTCGTGAGCGGAGTGATGATAAAAGCAAAGTTCCGGACAAACCGACGAAAATAGGAGGACAGGCCCACCAAGCTCCGTAGTTCTTTAACTGTAGTCGGCTTAGAAAATTCGGCAACAGCACGAAGCTTGTCAGGGTCGGGAAGGATGCCAGATTTCGAGACGACATGACCGAGTATGGTGAGTTGTTTAGCCCCGAAGTGACATTTCTTCAGGTTAAGGTGAAGCCTGGCGTTTTCAAGGCACTGTAGAATCTAGCGCTGACAAGTGAGATGCGAAGTGAAATCGGGTGAAAAGACCACAACGTCATCAAGATAGCACAAGCATATGTTTCATTTGAGACCGCGTAAAATGCTGTTCATCATTCGCTCGAATGTGGCGGGCGCATTGCAGAGTCCGAATGACATTACGGTAAATTCGTAGAGACCATCCGGTGTGACGAACGCCGTTTTTGGACGATCAGATTCAGCCATTAGGACCTGCCAATAACCTGAGCGAAGGTTGAGCGAGGAAAAGAATTCGGCGCCTTGGAGACAATCGAGAGCGTCGTCTATGTGGGGAAGAAGGTAAACATCTTTCCTCGTAATGTTGTTTAGGCGCCTGTAGTCTACGCAGAACCGAATCTAACCATCAATTTTTTTTTCACGAGTACAACTGGTGAAGACCAAGGACTACAAGAAGGCTTGATGACTCTACACTGTAGCATGTGGTCTACTTGTTCTGCAATTACGCGACGCTCCACCGGGGACACACGATAGGGGCGCTGGCGCAAAGGAGTACTCTTCCCTGTGTCAATTATGTGCACAACGGTGTTCGTTCTTTCTAGCACCACTTGGGGAAAGTCAAACGAACGCCTGAATTCGTGCAACAGGGTAACAAGCTGCTCTCGTTGAGCCGGGGCGAGATGGCTGTCAATAGAACGGTGAAACGCATCGGATGACACGGTGTTCGAGGCAAAGTGAGGAACCAACGCATTCAGCTCCATATTCGGCTTGGTGTCGAAGAAATCGGCAGACACGATAGTAGCTTCATCGATAAGCAGAATGTGGCCAAGCGTCTCGTTGCAGCGCAAACTTGGGGGGCACGAGTTGGGATTGGAAATAAATATTCCGGTAGTGTCTTGACAAAGCCCAAGAACGGCGAATGGTATAGCGATGTGTGGTGGCGGCTACCGAAGATGTCAGATGGTGTTAATAGGACGGTAGCGTCAAAAAGTGAAGCGCAGCAGGCAGAGACAAACTGGGCGCTGAAAGGAGGAAGGTCTATGTCCGTCGCGACGACAAGGTTAGCCACACTAGATACGGCCGCATCAACAGAAGGCGCATTACGAAACGGTAGCAGCTCCACTTCGGCCCGAGCGCAGTCCACGACGGCGTGATGACGTGATAAGAAATCCCCTCCTAGGATGATATCGTGGGAACATGAAGCCAACACGTGAAATTCAATGATGTACAACACGTCTCGAATAACCACTTTTGCTGTACATGCCGCGACGGGCTCAATTTGTTGGGTGCTCGCAGTGCTAAGAGAAACCACGGGAGAAAGCATCGTCACTTTACGAAGAGAGCGGCAGAGTCTTTGACTAATCACAGATATCGCGGCACCGGTATCGATGTGTGCAAGTGTTCGTACACCTTCGACAATTACATCGATAAGATTGGCGGGAGACAGGGGAGGACTTGAATGATTAGACGATGACGCAGCTCGTGCCTAGCTGCGGCAGTTAGTTTTCCGTCTCAATGGATGTGGGTCGTCGACGCATAGGCGATACAGAACGATGACTTGTTGAAGGGGAAGGCGAGCGGGAAGTAGAACGTCGAGAAGCGAAGATTCAGGTGTTCGAAGCAGCTTGCGCATCACGGTCGTGAACTTCAGGTGGCACGTGAGGCGCGTGGTATGGAGGCCGAAACGAGTAGTCAGCGTATCTTGGAGCATTAACTGCGAAGCGCCGACGACATAGATGTGCAACGTGACCTGGAATTCCGCAAGAGTAACATATGGGCCGGTTGTCAGCAGTGCGCCAAGAACTTCCGCCGTGATGCTGTGTAGGTGGAAACGGCGCGGTGGAAGGTCGCACGGGTTGTGGCGTATACAGTGGCATACGAGGTGGAGGCATTGCCGCGACGGCTGCATAAGTCAGTGGCGCGGCAACAGGTGTTGGCGAAGAGGCAGACGTAGGTAATGGCAACGCCTCGGAGACCTGCTCCTGAATAGCCTGTCTGATTGTCGGTGTTAGGCGGTTCGTTGGTGCTTCGGTGGTCAGCAGATACGAAAGACACGAAAGCTGCCATGCGACCGCTTCGCGTACATAGTCTTTTATCTGCTCCAGCAGGGTGCTGTCACCACCGACGGACGGCCAGGGCAGCGAGAGAGTCGTCTGCTGTCATCGACCTCCGCACTGACGCACGTTGTTTGCGAATATCTTCCAAGCTCTGGCACAAGGTCACAAGTTCTGATATGGTACATGGGCCCTTTGCCAGCAACATTTGAAAGGCATCATCGTCTGTTCCTTTCAAGATAAGTCTAATTTAGTCTTGTTCGGTCATCTCAAGGTTAAAGCAGCGGCATAAATAGATGATATCTTCAATATAGCTTGTGAAGCTTTTACCCTGCCTTTGTGCTCATCCGCGTAGGCGCTGTTCAGCACGCAGCTCGCGCACTGCGGGGCGATCGAACACAGCTGCAAGGGTGGTCTTAAAAGCGGCCCCAGTGGTAAACTCAGTACGGTGGTTTGTGAACCACAGGTTGGCGACGTCTTTAAGATAAAATGGGAAATACTCCAATTTCGAGGGGTCGTCTCACTTCTTGGCGGCGCTCACTTTTTCGAACAGCTGCACCCAATCTTCCACATCTTGGTCCTCGGTGCTGCTAAAAAAAAGGGGATCCCGTTGGCGCAGGGTGGTAGGTACGATGACCAGTTGAGATTGGGCCGTGCTTTGCAGGGTGGTACCTTGCTCGGTCGTCTGATCAGGCATTGCTAATGTAGTGGGCAGCTTCCGGCTTCGAAGTTCCAGGTTTGCGTACCCAGGACCTCCACCACTTTGCAAGGGAGTTCAATAGCGACGCCAGGTAGTAGGCAGGCAGCCGGTACAGACACAAATGCTCGGGCAGCCCAGCGTCTACAGCTCGTGCACACGCTCGCGCTTCGCACTCAGGGATGGTCCCACTAGTCAGTGTCTTGCGAATTTCTCACTGCAATATATATATATATATATATATATATATATATATATATATATATATATATATATATATATATATATATAGATAGTGACACGTGTTTATAATGAAAAGAACGATGATACAAATGTTTTGTAGATTCGTTTTGTATATATATATATATATATATATATATATATATATATAAGGGAAAGAAGTGTATACCTAAGGGCTCGTTTTTCTGTGTTTTAACACAATATTAATGAGATCTAACAGACAGTAATGCCAAGGAATGTACGACGAGTGTTTTCACACTCGTCGTATGGCTTATAGATGGCGCTGAATGTCACTCCTACTTCTAAATTCACATATAAACCCAAAAAACAAGGAGGGAGGAAAGGCCGCTGTGGTATCTCAGTGGTTAGAGCATCGAACGCGTCATTCGAAGGTCGTAGGTTCGATTCCTGCTCACGGCTGCTTATTTTTCCATCCACTTTTCTTTCTTCTTATTTACATTCCATTGGTTCTAATAACTTCCCCTATATATATATATATATATATATATATATATATATATATATATATATATATATATATGTGTGCACTTTTAATAGATGCACTTTCACATAACAACTTGCTTATTCAGCCGACGTTTCGACAGGAACCCCGTCTTTTTCAAGGCATAAAACCTTTACACATTTTCGTGCCTTCTCATAGCTTCTCAAGACAGGAGGAAAGAGGACAGAAGAAAAATAGTAACAATAACAAAAAGAAGAAAAAGAAAATTGAAGCAAAAAAGAAAAAAAGAGGAGGAATAAACCTTCGAAAGAAGCAAGAGGAGGATGGCGGGATTGGAAAGGAACAGGAACTCCACAAAGGCGAACGTAAGCTAGCTATGCCATCTTTGTCAGCATTATACCTCCCGAGCACCCACCATTCCCCCAAGTGGACATTTTGACTACCATTTCTGTATTTCACCCTCCGGTGCAATCTGCTGGCAACTTGCCCTCTTTTGAAGTTTACGAACAAATCAGTGGGAGAGCTTCAGCGCGCCAATTGCATGCTGGTTGCGTTAGAAGACATCAAAGAGCCGCACTCAATATTCATTATATCCATTGGCTCCTGTCAGTGAATGAAAACAAGAAAAAATGAGAAGAAAAAAGAAAGAAAGAAAAAAAACAGGTGAAACTTGGACGGCATTTGAGACCACTTATTTTTGCGTTCCAGCTGTGCTTGAAGTGGCAAACCATTTCTCAGATGTACACGCTAAAATATTTGTTAGGGGGTAATAGGGGGTAATATTATTGTTGTGTGGGAGGCTAGGGGTAGAGTACTGATTAAACAGGGGCGTTTGCGTCTTTTAGTGATCGCAGCGCTGACAGAGTGCCTGGGTGTTAATTTATTCTGTTTTTTTATCGTGTTCAATTTGTAGATAAAGTAATCTTCACGTTGTTTCCGCTCTCTGATTGTTCGAAAATTGCTTTCCAATAGTGTAACTCTGATGTCATCAAAACTAGGGTCTTTTAAAGTACTGTGTTTTGAAAGTGGAAAGCCTGGCAGGGAACGCACATGTGCCCGATGGTTGTTGAATTTAATTTTAAAGGGTGTGTCTACCTGGCCCACGAATTGCATGTTACACACCCCACATTCCAGGAGGTATATGACGTTATTTGAGTCACAGTCCACTGCACATCTAATCATGTGCTTAAAATCCGAGTGGGTGCTTTCCGCTAATGTCATTGTTTGCATGTCTTTGCATACTTTGCATCTGCTTTTTTCGCAAGGGCGGCACGTTGTTTGAAGTTTCACGCCAATTTTTGACTTTAACAAATGATGCCTCATACTTTTCGAGCGCCTATATACCACACAAAGAGGAAAAGTGAAAATTTTGGATAGTCGCATGCTCTGTTCCAATATATTTCTTAGGACTTTGCTTTCACGAGCAAACCACCTAATAAACAAATTTTCGTTACGGTGCTGGTCGGCATCTTTTTGGTGGCGTAGGAGTGTCTGGCGGTCCAGATTTTCCGCTTTATCGATGGCGTCATCAATTATCGCTAACGGGTATTCTTGATGAAGGGATAGTTCGCGCATATGTGTGTGTTTTTATGGAAGTCCTCAGTGCGGGAGCAGATTCGTCAGAATCTGTGTGCTTAGGAGTAGGGAATGCTTGTCTTGCAGTGTCGCGGGTGGCAGCTTTTGAAGTGCAGGTATTGTTGCCTGTCCGTAGTTTTCTGTATACGCTAGTTACCAACGCACCATGGTCCATTCAATTAGGTACATCATAAAAACTTAATTCAATGTTAGAGAAGGACTGTGTAAAATAAATGCTGGGATGTACTTGGTTAAATGCCTGATGATGATGATGATGAGTGCTTTTTAATGGCGTAAGGGCCAATTATTGGCCAAAGAGCGCCACTTCAAAAGACTAGATATATGAACATTGATATGATGCGTGGCTGTAAAGGGGCCTTAAAGTCCTCGCGCTAACGCGGGTAAAAACATGGAAGTAATAAAATTATGACTGTGGCTAAAATACGTGCACTGAAAGGGGATGGCAAAATATTATGATAATGAAACCATGATGGATGTGTAGTCACCGCATCCACGACCATGGTACAGAGGTTATGCTACGGATAACCTCAAAATATGGGGTGAAAGCTATTAACACCTTTTAAAAACGTGAAAAGTTGTTGCAGTTTAAAAAGTGGATCCCTACCGAACAGCATCTCAGGGTGTAGTGGGAGCTACTGTCGGTAGGGAAATAAAAAGTACTTTATTTTAGAGCACCTAGCTCATTGCACTAGACGAGAATGTGGAGAACCATCAGTGGTTCTCCATATCTCTCACAATAGGGTTGATTGGCGGTAGATAGAAGATATGAATGTG
Organism: Rhipicephalus annulatus; assembly: GCA_013436015.1. Lineage (NCBI taxonomy): Eukaryota > Metazoa > Arthropoda > Arachnida > Ixodida > Ixodidae > Rhipicephalus > Rhipicephalus annulatus. The sequence goes on from WOVY01004906.1 coordinate 207,884, forward strand.
TAGAGTGTGTATGCCCTGTTCTAAGCCTTGTCAGTGCTACTTCTGTGTTTCTTGATTTCGATAGTGGCAGCCAATAACCTAGTTGCGGCTTGATAGCATGGAATTTAATATCTGTGTGTCTATACTACGTGCTCTGCCAATACCCCCTGAGCTTTCGTTTTAGAAACGGTTTTTAAGTCAAGTGGAGGGATTGGTATGAATGCATTGGAAGTAGTGTCGTTGGCGGAAGCAGCCAGCTTTTCGGCCAAAATGTTGCCTTGTATCTTACGGTGCCCTGGAACCCAGCAGACAACGACATGGTGTTTTGATGTGTACAGTGTGAACAGAAGTGAGTAAAGTGACACCAGCACGGGGTTCTTGTATTTTTAGGAGTTTTCAGGGCTTTGAACACACTTAGGGAATCAGTGTATATTACCGCATTTTGTAATTATACCAGTTTGATGTGTTTTACGACCACCAGTATTGCGTAAGCTTCTCCGTTGAAAATGCTCGCATCAGGATAAAGAACGCCGACCTCGAAAAAGGACTGGCCTACTGCTGCAAATGACACAGAAGTGTTGGACTTTGACGCATCGCTAAAGAATTCAGGGCATGTGTATTTATGTTGCAGTTCTAGGAAGTATGAATGTATGTGTGCAAGTGGTGCGTGCTTTGTGACTTCAACAAAAGAGACATTACAGTCTATAAGCTGCCACTGCCACGGTGGCAGATATGGTGCAGGTGCCATCAAACTGGGTTCGAGAAGAGGCACACCTGTTTTTTTCGGCCAGGCTCCTTACAAAGAGTGAGTAGGGCTGCCTAAGCGAAGAATGGTTCTCAAACAAGCCAGAACAAGACAGATCATTCATTGTGAAATGAGAGGGGTGTTTCTCTTCTGCCTCCACCTTCAAAAATTACAGAAAGGGCAGGTAACATCTTTGTAGGTGGAGCGACCATTCATTCGAATCCACGTACAGGCTCTCCACAGGGCTAGTTCGGAAAGCACCCGTAGAGAGGTGATTGCCTAGATGGTGGACAGGGTCGAGAATCTTTAAGACTGATGGTGTTGCCAACTGATAGATTCTGGCACCGTACTCTAGACGTGTGCGTAGGAGGCTTTTATGAAAATTCTTTAGACATTTCGCATCACTACCCCAGGTAGTGCGTGTCAACACTTTGAAAGTGTTCATTGTTTTTAAGCACCTGTCTTTTAAATACTTGATGCGTGGAATGACGGTTAGTTTTGTGTCTAATATTAGTCTAAGAAACTTGTACTCAGTCTTCACTGACAGAGGTTGACCATGCAGGTCGATGTCGGTGTCAGGATGGAGGCCCCGCTTTCGGCTGAACAAGACGCAAAAGATTTTTTTTTGCATTGAGTATAAAACCATTCTAATCGGCCCCTTGAGATACCTTGTTCAACCCTAGTTGAACCTGACGTTGGCACACTGAGATGTTGCACGATTTGAAACCAATGTACACATCATCGACATATATACAGTAAAAGATATTACGTGGGAAAGACAGGTGCAAGGAATTCATTCTAACTATGAAAAGTGTGCAGCTCAATACACCTACTTGTGGCACTCCTGTTTCTTGGACAAATATTCGAGATAAGACAGTGCCAACTCGGACACGGAATGTCTGGTTGGACAAGTAGTTTTCGATGATTGTCAGCATTCTACCCCGCCCACCTAAATGGGATAGGTCTCGCAATATACCAAAGCGCCATGTAGTGTCACATGCCTTTTGTATATCGACGAAAGCAGAAAGAAAAAAAAATTGCTTATGAACAAAAGCGTCGTGAATTTGCGCCTCGATACAATCAAGGTGGTCAGCGGTGGACTGAGCCTCTCGACACCCACACTGGTATAGTTAAAGTAGGCCATTAATTTCAAGGAAGTGCATCAGGCGCCTGTTAACCATTTTCTGAAAGACCTTGCAAAGACAGCTGGTGAAAGCTCTTGGCCTGTAGCTGGAAGCTGAGGCCGGGTCCTTAAATCGTTTTAGAACTGGGATAACGATAGCTTCCTTCCAGACTGAGGATAGGTCGCCGGAATACCATATCGCATTGTACAGAGAGTGGATAGCTTTCTGGGTTTCAATTGGCAGGTGTTTTAACATTTCATATGCCACACGGTCCCAGCCTGGGGTAGATTTATTGCAGCAGGTGAGTGAGGTTTGCAGTTCAGAAAAAAATTGCCCGCAGCTTCCCTCGGAGGAACACTGAGGAGGATGCGGAAATTGGTTAACGGGTGTTAAATTGCGACTTACTTGGGTCGATGGCTAAATTGGTTAACGTGGTTGTGAAATGGGGTGTTGAATGAGTGAACACGTACGGCACGTATGCGAAAGGGCAGTGTTTTATTTATTGCGACGAACTTTGAGGACGGTGGCTTAGGGACGTCGATCATTCTGTTTGTGGATTCGTTGGCATTCATTACATGGCGACTTCGGACGTCGAAGCGCCGTACAAACCAACGGACGAGCGGCAACTGAGCGAGCGAGCGCCAACCTTGAGTATATATACAGCGCGACGGCGCATGCGCTGTCAGCTGTCGAATGTTCTCGAAGGAGAAGCGCGCGCGCGGCACAGATGGCGACGGCGCGACGGCGCATGCGCTGTCAGCTGTCGAATGTTCTCGAAGGAGAAGCGCGCGCGGCACAGATGGTGGGCGACGGCGCGACGGCGCATGCGCGCGCGTCAGCTGTCGAATGTTCGAGAAGCGGTGCGGAAGGCGCACTACAAGGCGCGAGTATAAGATGCTTCCGCATCTAAAACAGAAATGTTCGTTGTATGCCTCATGTGTTGTGAGTTTGCGCTCTAATCTGTTTTTCTATTCTGGTTTTTTATCATCGGAAGGCTTCACTATAGTGTGATGAGCTGGAACCTGCGGGAAGCGCGCCCCAAGAGTGTTCGCCTGGTCTTCCGAGCTATCCCTTTGTGCGTTCACTAGAAGATGTGTGTGAACTTGTCGTCCTGCTACCTTACTAACCATGTTCCACACTCTCGCCTCATCTGTGTATGAATTCACGCCTGATAAGAATTGATGTCAACTTTGTCTTTTCGCTTGTCGGCGCACCCTCCATCCTTGCGACTTGATCTTCTTAAAGTTTATAGATTCTCGGCTGTAGGCGAGTCTCTAAGCAACTTCCGTGTCTTATTTTGTTTGCGCGCATTACGGCACGCATTATTCCACCATGAGACTCATCGTCTGCCTGACGGTCCACATGTTTGTGGTACACATTTCGTCGCAGCATCAATCAAAAAGGCTGTCAGGTAGCTCGCAGCAGCTTCTATGCTTAACATACCCATGTCAGTGCTAGCTAGGAGAGTCATTTTTTGATACTGTTCCCAATCGGCTTGATTGGTGAGCCGTTAGGGAACCTGTGCAGGTTATGTATTTGTTATGGATGTGCTGATATCAATAGGAAAATGGTGACTACCGTATGAATTTCAATGACTTCCCATTTAAGTGGAGGCAAGAGTGATAGGGATGTTATGCTGAGGTCTATGGCTGAGTACGTATTGTAAGCGATGTTGTAATATGTTGGCTCTTTCCGATTCAGGAGGCACACACCGGAAGAGAAAAGGAACTCTTGAATCAGGCGACCTCGCGCATCGGAGCGAGAGTCACCCAAGAGGCTACCATGCGCATCAAAGTCCCCTAGGACAAGATAGGGTTCGGGAAGTTCATCTCTGAGGGACTGGAATTCATGCTTTTTAAGACGGTGTTGTGGAGGTATGTATAGAGAGCATATGGTGACGAGCCTATTTTATAGAACTGCTCGAACAGCAACCGCCTCAAGGGATGTTTGTAATAGGTGTGTGCACGCAATCCCTTGATTGTCTATAATGGCAACACCACCGGATGGCACATTGGCGGTTAAATGCCTGTATGAATTTGAGCAGCTCGTTTTCCGAATGTGTCCAAATCATGCAAAATATCCTCTTGGTGCCCTTTATAGACGAAAGGTTTGATATCACAAGATGAAAAAAAATTGGACTCTATATAGTGCAAGAATATGCATGTTAGCGTAGTTTGGGGCCATTCTTGTACCTATTGCCGTGCCGTTGATTTGAAGGTAGTACCCATTGTTAAATTCAATGCTGTTCAATTTGAGTACAAGTTTCGTTAATATTTCAATCATTTTTTTGCTTGGATATGCGATAGGGTTGTGGGTACCACACGATTCAACAAGTGCCCTTACGCCATCGTCATTGGGATATTTGTGTAGAGTGAATCAACATCCAATGTTACGAGAAATGCACCTTCTGGAATTCTCACGTTCGATATTTCCCGAAAGAAATGGTTTGTGTCACGTAAGAAGGACTCGTGTGTCGGTGGTATGTTTTTTATTAAAAAGTCATTATAACTGGAAATTCGTTCCGTTAACGTTACTGTGCCTGATATAATGGGTCTGCCAGGGTTTCCCTCCTTATAAATCTTCGGCAGCATGTAAAAACGACCAGGCGCTGAATGTACCTTACTAACTGCTTTTTGAAGCTTTGAATCAATGGCGCCTTCACGCGTGTGATTCTCTAGGGTTGTTACAACTACCTTCTTGTGCTCGGTGGTAGGGTCCGAGTCGAGGTGTTTGTAGAAATTTTGTCATTTATTTGTCGCCTGCTTTCCTCGAGGTAGTCTGATCTATTCAGAACAACAGTCGCACCTCCTTTGTCTGCTGGCTTAATGACGAGATATTCGCGGTTGCTCAACGCGAACGGTGCCTGTCTTTCTTTCTTTGATATGTTATTCATACTTGGTTGTGCGCCTTGTACGCATGTATGACTTTTTTCTGAACCGCGTCAATAAATAGAACCAGATGTCGATCTCTGTTGGCGTCTGGGGTTCATTGCCGGAATTACCCCACACAATAGCGGGTTGCCTTTTTGAAAGAAATATTCCTCCAATCGTAAACTTTTTGAGAATTCATCTAGGTCTTTTAAAAGCGTGAATTCATCCGACTTTTCATTGCCAGGGCAGTGATAGTGAAGTCCGCGTGATAGTACACTTAGTTCTTCGTTGCTAAGTTCTTTATCTGAAAGGTTAATGACGTTTGGTTCATTGGAATGTGGTGGCTAACTTTTCTGAACGTGAGATGGCCTGGTCTTTTTTATGAAGGCAGCAGCGGGTATAGCTTGTTGTGAGACATTGTCAGGCACAAATTTCTTTCGCTTAAGTTTTCCTATTTCCACCGTTTATGTGCTGAAATATGGCTAGCTCTTTAGTCTCCCACTCCGAAAGAGGAAAGTTATTTCTTATATCCTTCTCCTCCTCTGTCAGTTCGTTCAGAGTCTTTCTCCAGTGTTCAATGGTGACCTTAGTTCCTGTGTGGCGTAATCGATAATTTCGTTCTATTGTTTCATTTCCCTTTGTCAAGATATGCATTGATGGTGTTAGCGACAAGCGCAATCTCTTCAGAACCGTATCAGCCAGTACATGTTCTTCGAGACAACGCACGTGAAGTTTGCACCGTATTCGTTTATCAACCATCTTTATAAGTTTAAGAAAGTTTTGACCAGTTCTGTGGCCTCATTCATCTGAAACGAACGGTGTTTGCCCATTCGCACAGCCAGTATGTCACTTTGCACAGACGCGGTGAGTATAACCACAAGGTACCCGGAGGTCGTACCTGGTTTGGATTGGAGCTCCTCATTGTGCCTCCCGTGCATTATGTACCGCGTTGTACTTATTTGAATGGACGAAGGCGCGTTGGTAACTATCGTATACAGAAAACCTACAGACTGGCATTAATACCTGCTCTTCAAAAGCTGCCACCCGCGACACTGCAAGACCAGCATTCCCTTTTCCCAAGCACACAGATTCCTCCAAATGTGCTTCCGCACCAAGAACTTCCACAAAAACAGCACACATATGCACGAAGTACTCCTTCATCAAGAATACCCGTCAGCTATCATTGATGACGCCATCAAAAAAGCGGAAAATCTGGGCCGCCAGACTTTTCTACACCACCAAAAAGATGCCGACCAGCACCGTAACACAATTTTGCTATTAACTTTCACGAGCAACCCACCTAACATACCAAAGTCCCAAGAAAACACTTTAAAAGTCGAACAGATCGTGCAACTATCCAAAATTTTCACTTCTCCTTTTGTGTTATATAGGCGGCCGAAAATTAAAAGAGATCATTTGATAGTTTCAAAAATAGACGTGAAACCTCAAACAGGGTGTCGACCTAGCGTGAAAAGCAGATGCAAACTATGCAAACACATGCAAACAATGACATTGGCGGAAAGCACCCACTCGGATATTAAGCACAGGATTAGAGGTCCACTGGACTGTGACTCAGATAACTTAATATACCTTGTAGAATGTGGGGTGTGTAACAAGCAATACGTGGGCCAGACATACACACCATTTAGAATTAAATTCAACAACCATCGGGCACATGTACGTTCCCTTCCAGGCCCTCCACTTTCAAAACACAATACTTTGAAGACCACAGCTTTGATGACATCAGAGTTACACGATTGGAAAGCAATTTTTGAATAATTAAAGAGCGGAAACAGCGAGAACATTACTTTATCTACAAATTGAACACGATGAAGAACAGAATAAGTGAACACCCAGGCACTCTGTCAGCGTTACGATCACTAAAAGTCGTTAACGCCTTTTTTTAATCAGTATTCTACTCCGAGCCTCCCATCGCAACAATCAAATTACCCCCTTACAAATCTTTCAGCGGGTAAATCTGGCAATTGAGAAATGGTTTGCCACTTCAAACACAGCTGGAACGCAAAAATGAGTGGTCCCGGATGTCGTACAAGATCCACCTGTTTTCTTCTTTCTTCTTTTTTTTCTTCCTATTTTTTCTTCTTTTAATTCACTGACAGGAGCCAATGCATATAATGAATATTGATAGCGGATCTTTCATATCTTCCAACGCCAACAGCATGCGATTGAAGCGCTTAAGCTCTCCCACCGATTTCGTCGTAAACTTCAAAAGAGAGCAAGTTGCCAGCGTATTGCACCGGAGGGTGAAATAGAGAAACGGTGGTAAAAATGCCCACTTGGGGGAAAGGTGGGTGCTCGGGTGGGTGCTATACAATCTAAGGGTGGGTGCTATAGAATCCTATAACCATTTTTGGATGTCAGGGGAGCGTACGATAGCGTGATTCAAGAGGACTTGTGAAGATTGCCTGACACACTCGGTGTGAAAGATGGAGTCACTGACCATTTAAGATGTATCTATAGGGGTGGCAAAGCCGTTGTAAAGTGGAAAAAAACAGGTATCCAAGCCTGTAGAGGTAAAAGGTGCGCTTACGCAGGGGTGTCCTCTGTCACCCAAGTTATTCATGATGTACCTACAAGAATAAGAGGCCAAATTAGAGGCAAGTGGACTGGGCTTCAACCTCTCTTCAAAGAAAGAAAATTCATTGAAGAGGCACTACTAACATTGATGTACGCCGATGAAAAGGTACTAATGGCCGACAACAAGGATGCTTTGCGGGAATTGATGGATATGTGCGGTAATGAGGGAGATAGGTTCGATTTCAGATTCAGTAAGAAAAAAATCAGCAGTCATGATTTTTTATGTGAATGATGGTAGTAAGCTTAGAATACAGGATGTCACGCTAGAGATAAGAGATAAATGCAAATATCTGGTCGTATGGATAAGCAATGGGGCCAAGTTTCTAAAGGAACACGAAGTATACGCGACGACTAAAGCTTACAGAAATTCAGCGCTGATCAAAAACAGGGTACTGTGTAATTACAATAGGTATGATGTAGTGAGAGAAATATGGAAGGGAGTCATAGTTCCTGGTCTGACGTTTGGCAATGCGGTCTTGTGCATGAGATCAGAAGTTCAAGCAAGAATAAAAATAATCAACGTGGAATAGGTAGGCTTGCCTTAGGAGCACACGGGAATACACCAAATCAGTCAGTGTAAGGTGATATGGGAAGGACATTATTTGAGGGTAGGAAATCTGGGAGCAATATAAAATTTGAGAAGCGATTGAGAGAAATGGTGGAAGAGCGTTGGGCTAGGAAGGTATTAAGCTACCTGTACACGAAGAATGTCGATACAAAATGGAGGAAGCGAACCAGAAAATTGAGTGCGGAATATTTAGAAAACAGCAGGGGGCCAAACTAAAAATAATTATCGGTTAAGAAGAAGTTGAAAGAAGCTGAGAGCGATATGTGGAGAATTGGCATGATTAAGAAGTCCGCACTAGAGATCTATCCAACTTTTAAGCAGGATATTGCCAAGAAAAGGATGCATTATAATACTCGGGGTAGTTCTCTACTTTTTGAGGCCAGGACGGGAGTATTGCGAACCAAGACATACCGGGCCAAATACGAAGGGGCAGATACGGTATGCAGTGCGTGTGGAGAGGATGAAGAAACTGCTGAACACGTGATAATGTTCTGTAAAGGGCGTCACCCTATAGTTCAGGATGATCGCGCAGAGTTTTTCAAAGCACTGTGGTTTAGGGACAAGGAGGACAAAATACACTTGTGGGTGGAATTAACTAGAAGGAGGTTATCTGATTGGTGACTAAAGTCAAGGAACGAGTGAAAATTGAACCTTTCACTGCAAAGTACGAGTCCTCAACCGCACTATTTAAAGGAAAAAAAAATAAACGTAGCTTTTGGTTAACTAAGTATTACGGCTTGGTGGCGCTAGCCACCGCCCGATCTAAAGGGTACAGCCACATCAATTCATCCAATCTATGCATCTAGGTACTGTTGACAAAGATGGCATAGCTCGTTTACATTGGCCTTTGTTGAGTTCCCGTTCCTTCCTAATTCCGCAATGCCCCTCTTGCTTCGTTCGAGCGTTTCTTCCCTTTTTTTCTTTTTTTCCTCTATTTTCTTTTCTTCTTGTCATTTTTACTATTTTTCTTCTGTCCCCTTCCCTCCTGTCCTGAGAAGCTATAAGAAGACACGAAAATGTGTAAATAGTATTACGCCTTACAAAAGACGGGGTTCCCGTCGAAACGTCAGCTGATTGATTGATTCATATGCGGTGTTTAGCGTCCCAAAACCACCGGATGGATGGATGTGGCTGTACCATTTGAATCGGGCGGCGGCTAACGCCACCTAGCCGTATCCATATAATAATGAGAGACACCGTAGTGGAGGATTCGGGAAACAAGTTATGTGAAAGCGCATCTACTTTAATACTTATAACCTTGCGGAAACCGACAAGTAGATCCTCCATGAGCGGTCACAACGTGGTTTATTTCGAAGTTTCGGCCTATAGTCTCGCATTCATCAGGATTGAGGGTACACTTTGTTGGTCTCAGCTCTTATATAATCTTACATCAGAGGGGGAAAGAGAGAAAGAAAACAAAAGCAAGAAACGATAAAATGACGAAAAAATGAAGAAGAAAAGAGGGGAACATAAGGTTGACTCCCCCGGGCACCCCCTTTCACCCTTCCTTCCCCTTTGCCCTCCATCTCTCTCCCTTTTATCCTTTTCACCTTTAGGATGTCGGCGGTCTGTGTATCCTTCCTTTCACTAACGCATTGTTCCCGACCAGACGGCGCCTCCTGGCTCTGGCAGTCCGGTCTGGGGCAAAAAGAGCTTTTTTTTAAGAAGTTTAGGCCTTTAACTACTCAGCGCCCTGTCGACATTTCGTCGTAGAAAGAGGCGCGCCGTGTATTGCCGCAGAGGCTGGTAATCGGGTGCAATGCGAATTCCTTGCCCGCTTCTTTATTAGGCGTGCAGTAGGGGCATCCCGACTGTGCACAGGGTTGCTGTTGGGCATGTCCTGCTTGGCACAATTTATTGGGTATTAAAGCAAAAACAGGAAACAGACAGCAGCTATACTTAGGAAGAGTAGTTACATTTGGAAATGTTTTCAATTGTCCAGTGCCCTTCGCAGCCACAGTGCCGTGAACTCAGTTACTATTTTCATTATTGCCGTTATTGTTTTATAATTCATTAATTGCTGCAAGTGTACCAGGAATCTCATTTATTCCTCTTTTGAGGGTAACAAATCGGTGGATAGGGTATAATTCTCGTTGTTCACGTTCTCGGTTTGATTTAAATACCTTCTCTAAGAGCTTTACTGATAGTTTGTCGAATGCATGCTCGCGAAGATCAAGATGTTTTGATAGTGGTAGATTTGAGGCAGAATTCGCATGGGATCTGTGATTATTGAAGCGAATCCTAAGTGGTGTTTCTGTTTGTCCGATGTACTGCATACTACACACGTTGCATTCGAGTAGGTATACCACATTTGAGGAATCACATGTTAGGTTTCCTCGCATGGTAATCGAAAACTTGGATTTTGTTCTGGTTGCTTTGTGTGTTTGTCGCATCGCTTTTCATACAAGAAATCGTGACCTTAAACAAAGTCAGAATGAAGGTGAGGTATTTATTTGATCAATGATAAGTGTGTCTTTGAGGTTGCGTGGTCGTCGGTAAACGACGCCTGGAGCGGATGGAAATGCGCGTTTCAGACGTTCACTTTGTTCCAGAATGTTGTATTGTCGTATAAGGATTTTGTTTACATTTGGGGAAGTTTGGGCTGTAAGTCAAGCAGAGGTTTGTTCGTTGTCGGTCTTCTTGCAGTGGTCACTTTATAAGTAAGTCATCACGCTTCAGTTTTCTCGATTTCTGAACGGCGTCATCAATTACATGTTGGGGGTATTCTTGCTTATCGAACTTAAGTTGTAGCCTCTGTGAGCTCATGTCAAGATCAGCGTCTCTTGAGCTGTATGAAATACTGTTTTTACAGTGGAGCGCAGGTAATCGCTTTGGTAATTGATATATATATATATATATATATATATATATATATATATATATATATATATATTGTTGAGACGTTTATTGGCGGACACTCGTTAATGATTCACGACAGCGACAGTCAATGCGGGGACCGACTCTCTGCACGAGCTGCTCTTCTTCTTATGAAAAGGGCGACCCACTAGATGGCACTCGAGAGGACGACCCACTGTTCGAAGGCTTTGCCACAACTACCCCGGGTACGAAAAGGGAGCCGCCTGGCGACCTAACAGTTGGTTACAATGAGCAGGTCATGGTAGGCCTTGAGGCGCTCCACGTTAACAATGTCGCGTCCTCGACGGCGCATGTCCGAAGATGGTTCGATTGGTTCAATCAAGTAGTTGACAGGAGAAGTGCGTTTGACGACACGGTAGGGGCCTTCGTATTTGGGCAATCGTTTTGAAGATAGGCCAGTTGCAGTGGTAGGGATCGAGAGCCAAACGAGCGCTCCAGGGAGGAACGTGGGCGCAGTAGTGCTGGCGTCAGCGCGAATGCTTTTTTGCCGCTTTTGATCGTGCGCAGTAAAGGTTTTTGCAAGCTCTCGACACTCTTCAGCAAGCTTGGCTGTAGCAAAAATAGGCGCCCACTCAGACGGATCTGGCCTGTACGGAAGTATCGTGTCGATGGTGTGCGACGGGTGCCTTCCATATAATAAAAAGAAAGGTGAAAAGCCAGTAGTGCTCTGAGGGGCGGTATTATATGCGTAGGTGACGAAGGGTAGAATGGAATCCCAATTTGTGTGATCGGTGGCGACGTACTTGGAGAGCATGTCGCCGAGCGTACGGTTGAAGCGTTCGGTGAGGCCATTTGTCTGCGGGTGGTAAGCAGCAGTTTTGCGGTGAACAATGTTGCACTCTTTAAGAATGGCTTCAACGACTTCAGACAGGAAGACGCGGCCTCGGTCACTGAGCAGTTCCTGGGGTGGACCGTGTCGTGAAATGAATCATTGGAGCAGAAAGGAGGCCACATTGCTCGCTGTAGCCGCGGGGAGAGCAGCCGTTTCGGCGTATCGCGTGAGGTGGTCCACAGCGACAATGGCCCAGCGGTTACCAGCCGACGTCAGTGGAAGTGGCCCATACAAATCGATGCCAACGCGCCCAAAGGGCCTGGCAGGGCAGGGTAGAGGTTGCAGACCTGCCGGTGATAGGTGCGTTGAAGCTTTTCGGCGCTGACAATCTATGCAGGAGCGAACGAATTTCTGCACGTAGCGGTACATGCCGTGCCAAAAGTACCGTTGGCCAATGCGGCGGTAAGTCTTCGATACCCCGGAGTGCGCACATTGCGGATCGGAATGAAAAAACTCGCATATGTCAAAGCGCATACTGCGAGGTATGACTAGTAGCCACTGGCGGCCGTCATCGTTGTAATTGCGCCTGTGGAGGAGGTCGTCGTGAATGGCAAAATGGTGGGCTTGACGGCGCAACGCGCGAGTGGATGGAGTGGATGGATCAGCCAGCAAGTCGATCAGTGAGGCGATCCATTGATCCTTGCGCTGTTCAGTAGCAATGGTATGAATTCTAATGGAAGAAATGGCAAGGTGAGACGCGGAGTTGTGGGCGTTGTCGTCAGGCAAGGGAGAGCGTGACAGGGCGTCGGCGTCAGCATGTTGCCTTCCATTGCGGTACAGCACGCGGATATCATAGTCTTGCAGGCGAAGTGCCCACCGGGCGAGACCGCCTGAGGGATCTTTCAATGACGACAACCAGCATAGTGCGTGATGGTCGGTGACGACATCAAATGGGCGACCAGACAAATAAGGTCGGAACTTTGTAAGGGCCCAGACGATTGCCAAACATTCCTTCTCGGTGACGGTGTAATTAGTCTCGGGCTTAGTAAGCGTACAGCTTGCATACGCCACGACATATTCCGGGAACCCTGGTTTGCACTGCGCAAGGACAGCGCCAAGGCCGACACCACTGGCATCCGTGTGTACCTCTGTAGGGGCCGTAGGGTCGTAGTGGCGGAGTATGGGAGGCGACATCAACAAACGACGGAGCGTTGTGAAAGCGTCGTCACACTGTGATGACCACGAATGGAGAGGCCCGTTACTTCCAAGGAGCTTCGTCAGCGGCGATATGATAGTCGCGAAGTTTCGAATGAAGCGCCGAAAGTAGGAACACAGCCCTACGAAACTGCGCAGTTCCTTGACGGATGTCGGCTTAGGGAACTCGGACACGGCCCGAAGCTTAGCTGGATCAGGGAGAATTCCGTCCTTGGACACAACGTAGCCGAGTATTTTCAGCTGCCGAGCTGCAAGTCTGCACTTCTTTAGGTTCAGTTGCAGACTGGCGTCACTCAGACGCGTTAAAACATGCCTAGGCGCTGAAGATGCGTCGAGAAGTCCGGAGCGAAAACGACGACGTCATCGAGGTAGCACAGGCACGTGTGCCATTTCAGGTCACGCAGAACAGTATCCATCATGCGCTCAAAGGTGGCGGGCGCGTTGCACAGCCCAAACGGCATGACGTTGAGTTCGTACAAGCCGTCGGGGGTGACAAAAGCGGTCTTCGGTCGAGCGTCCTCAGCCATAGGTACTTGCCACCCTGAGTGCAAATCGAGGGATGAAAAGAATTCTGCTCCTTGCGGGCTGTCGATAGTGTCATCTACCCGCGATAGTGGGTACACGTCCTTACGAGTGATCTTGTTGAGGCGTCGGTAGTCCACACAGAACCGCACAGAACCGTCCTTCTTCGTGACGAGAACGACAGGAGATGCCCAAGGGCTGCTAGAGGGGCGAATAACGTCGCGGCGAAGCATGTCGTCGACTTGCTCGTTGATTACACGGCGTTCTATGGGAGATACGCGATATTGACGCTGTCTCAGTGGTGGCTGTGTGCCTGTGTCGATGCGATGCGTAATGGTGGATGTGCGGCCGAGAGAAGGTTGGGCGACATCAAAAGAAGACCGGAATTCTTCTAACAGGCTCAGAAGCTGGGAACGCTGGCCAGGCGTAAGGTTGTCGGAAACGGAGGGACCGAATACATCATCGGATGATGAAGCAGATGTCGAAACAGCACTAAGCGTACTGGAACTTGAGCAGTGCATGTCATCGGGTTGATCCATAACTTGTTCCATAACTTGTTCGTCTTCGATGGCTTCCACGCTGCCGAGACATTCCCCTCGCACCAACTGCTGTACGGGGATGAGTTCACCGCAAAAATAGTGGTGCTGCCGTGAGTGAGTTGCACGGTCGCGAAAAGAACCAGCAAGCCTTTTCTGATGAAAACACGATGAGATGGCGAGAGGAGTGCAGCGGTGTCAGAAAGGCTTGCGCAGTAGACCGACACCGTCGCGGACGAGTTTGCAGGCACTTGGGTGTCATCTCTGACGAGTAACTTGCTTGCGGCAGATGGACTGTCGGCCGGCGTCAAAGAAGAGAATTGGGTGAGTTCTATTTCTGCTGGTGCGCAATAATGACGGCGTCATGGCGGGAGAGAAAATCCCATCCTAGGATGACGTCGTGAGAGCATGAAGGAATTATGATGAATTCGACCGCATACATCACGTCCTGAATCATAAGGCGGGCTGTGCACATCGCCGTAGGGTGAATGCTTTGGGCGCTGGCTGTACGGAGGGAGAGCCTGGAGAGTGGCGAGGTCACTTTGCTAGTAATCGGCTAAGTTTTCCGTCCATGACGGATACGGCGGCTCCAGTAACTACAAGGGCAGATGCACGAACGCCATCCACAAGCACGTCTATCACGTTCGATGGGCTTTCCTGAGGGCTTCCGCAGTTCGACAGCGTCACAGCCCTTGCCTCGTGGACTGCGACGACTAGTTTTCCTGGTCGCCCTCGAGTGGACGTGGCCGCATCGGCGACAGTGAGCGACGTCACGGAGATGTTGAACGACGGGTAGACGGAGCGGGGCGGGACGACGGTAACATAGGTGGCGGTTGGTCATAGGAGCGGCTTGATTGCCTGGGAAAGTTCGAGGCGACCTGCGGTTGCTGCACACGATTGCAATAGCGTGCTACATGACCGACGCGACCGCAAGCAAAGCAGATGGGGCGATTGTCAGCAGTGCGCCATCTGTTCGCGGGTCCCATCCATGTCGCAGAACGCGTTGGGCGAGCCGGCTGCTGATATGAGTGCATGGTGGGCGGCACTCGGGGCACGTGGGTGACGTCGGCGTATGTAGGCGACACAGTTTCTCCGAAGGCGTGGGGCCTCGTGGTGGTTTCGGTGTAACTTTCAGGGCAATCTACAGAAATCGGTGGGGGCGGCCTGGCTACAACTTGGACGTAGCTGAGTGGCGCAAATACAGGAGGCGGGCTGGTGGTATTCTATAACGACCTGCGCGATTTCCTGCTGAATGGCTCGGCGGAGCGGAGGTACAAGTGTACTTGATGGCTGCTGAGCATGTTGCGGCGGAGCAAAAGCCAATAAAGAGACCTGGCGGGCAACTTCCTCACGCACGAATGACTTAATTTCGGCGAGCAAAATTGTGTGGTCAGGAACCGCTGACAAAGCCGAGAGACCAGCATCACGTGGTGGCAATCGACGGGTCATCAAGCGCTGCCGCCGTAGCTCGTCGTAACTTTGGCATAATGTAATGATTTCTGCCACAGTATGAGGGTTCCTGGCCAGAAGCATGGTGAAGGCATCGTCGTCGATGCTTTTTA
Source organism: Rhipicephalus annulatus (assembly GCA_013436015.1). Lineage (NCBI taxonomy): Eukaryota > Metazoa > Arthropoda > Arachnida > Ixodida > Ixodidae > Rhipicephalus > Rhipicephalus annulatus. The sequence continues at coordinate 223,252 of WOVY01004906.1, forward strand.
GAACATTCGTGATTTTGTCAGCCTCTGACATGTTTGGTCGACTTTCTTGCACAAGTCAAGGATGTCCTCGATGTAACTTGTGAAGGACTTGCCAGTCTGCTGTGCTCGTTCACGTAAACGCTGTTCGACTTGCAGTTTACGAACGGCAGGGCGGCCGAACACGTCAACGACAGCGGTCTTAAAAGCGGACCAAGTCGGGAAATCAGATGCGTGGTTATTGTACCACATTCCGGCCACACCCGCAAGGTAGAAGAACAGGTTACCGAGTTTAGCTGCCTCATCCCAATGATTGGGTACGCTCACACGTTCGTACATGGCAAGCCAGTCCTCGACGTCGGTGCCATCCGCGCCGGTGAAGACAGGAGGGTCGCGGATGCAGGGGACACCGGGACATGGCGTCGGTGTAGGAGGGAGCGTTCGCTGAGCGGCGTCCTGGTGCATGGTAGAAGGCACGGTACGGGATCGAAGCTCGAAGGGCATCGAATGCGAACCAAAGATGTTTGAAGGGGACAGCACTCTCCACCAAATTGTTAAGACGTTTATTGGCGGACACTCGTCAATGATTCACGACAGCGACAGTCAATGCGGGGACCGACTCTCTGCACGAGCTGCTCTTCTTCTTATGAAAAGGGCGACCCACTAGAAGGCACTCGAGAGGACGATCTACTGTTCGAAGGCTTTGCCACAATAAAAAAAATATATATATATATATATATATATATATATATATATATATATATATATATATATATATATATATATATATATATGTATATATATATATAGTCCAGTAGATCCTGCGTGAGCGGTAACAACGTGGTTTATTTCGACGTTTCGACCTAGAGTCTGGCCTTCATCAGGATTAAAGGTACAGTTTGTTGGTCCTCAGCTTTATACAATCTCCAATCAGAGGGAAAAGAAAGAGGAAAAAGACAGAACAAAAAAAAGAAAACAACAAGAAAAAAAGAGAAAAAAAATATAAGGTTGACTCCCCTCGGGCGCCCCCCTTCCACTCTTCCTCCCATTTCCCATTTCATCTCTCTCCCCTTTCTCCCCTTCACCTTTCTGATGTCAGTGGTCTGTGTATGCGTTAGTGAAAGTAAGTGCACCTTATATTCTTTTTCTCTTTTTTCTTCTTTTTTCTTTTTTTGTTCTGTCTTTTTCCTCTTTCCTTTCCCTCTGATTTGAGATTGTATAAAGCTGGGCACCAACAAACTGTACCTTTATTCCTGATGAAGGCCAGTCTCTAGGCCGAAACGTCGAAATAAACCACGTTGTGACCGCTCACAGAGGATCTACTGGACTATATGCAACGCTACGGCCACTCAACCACCATGCCTGCCTATATAAATATACATATATATTTATATATATATATATATATATATATATATATATATATATATATATATATATATAATATTTACGTCGGTTGGAAGACGTTCTAGAATGCAGATGACAATCACACGACAAAATGACTTGAAGATACGCTTTAATTTTTGCAAGAATACCATGATGCTGGTAATTTATGATTTGAAACAATTGCTTTATTTCAAACTGAAGCAGACGACAGTGTGTCGCAGCCGCTTCCGCAGAGTCTGTTTCACGCAGTCGACGGAACGATGTGGTGCGACGCGAGCAACAAGCCGGCGTAGTTCCAAGTTTCTGCTGGTGTCATCGTTAGGTGAGTGCTTTTGCAGGCCTTGGAATAAGTGAAAGTTTGCGCTGCGGCCACTGGTGCCTTGGAAGACTGAGACACTTGACGTCCAAAAGGCCGCGCAAGGCTCCTGATGAACAGAAGAAAAAGTACGCTCGCATTTCCTCTGTACATCGTTGGCGGATAATAGATGTTCACAGGTGCGGAGGTGATATAAATGTGCTCGTTGAATCTCTGGGAATCAATATGAAGACATTGCGTTCTATTGCCACTACTGACCGTGACACAGCTAAAACACATGAGGGTTCGTCGAGGAAGCTTGCGCCCGACGTTGTGAATCAATTGATTGATCGATATGCGGGGTTTAACATCGCAAAACCACCACATGATTATGAGAGACACCGTACTGGAGGGCTCCGGAAATTTGGAATACCTGGGGTTCTTTAACGTGGGCTTACAATATTTCCGCCTCCATCGGAAATGCAGCCGCCGCAGCCGGGATTCAATCCTGCGACCTGCGGGTCAGCAGCCGGGTACCTTAGCCACTAGATCACCGTGGCGGGGCCGACGTCATGGACGCCATGCAACAAATCGAATAGGAAAATTCAACATTCAAGCTGGAATGAATAAAGAGGGCTCTCAAGTAAGAGTTGCCTACTATTCAAGTGAGCACGTCGACGATTTATCGGCTTCTCGATGGCCATGGTTTTTCAGTGAAGCCCCTGACGCAGAGGCCAGTAGATCGAAACGATACCGACGTGAAACAGCTGCGGCGTCGATATGCCCCCTAGCTTCATAGCGAGAGAACTACACTAACATGGTACTACATCGACGAGACCAACTTTAACCAATGTGCTCACGCAGTTTCGGAAGGGCGAAACGAGGTGCTCCAGCGTGCCGTTTGTCAGCTAGCGCGAAGGAGGCGAATGTAAATGTTATAGCTAGCCTGCATGTCGGCGAGTGACCTTCTTTAATGGACAATTGCGGACAAGGTCCTTTGGGCTGTCTTCAACGACTTTCACGCAGAAGTGTCGAGGAAAATTTCTCAGCAGGAACCAGGAATACAGGCAGTGTTCCTGTTTGACAACTCACCAGCGTACCACCACGCCGAACAGGCTGTCCTCGCGGCAAGCGACCACACAGTCAAGTGGCTACCGTCATACTGTGCATTCTTCAATCCGATTGAGGAGCTTTTCTCAAAGTTTAAGGCAGGTGTGAAGGGCTTCCTAAGCGAGCGTAGGTATGATCTCCTCACCACAACGGTAGGGATCTCCAAGAAAGAACATCGCGGTTCTCTGCTGGTTGAGGCCATGCAGCACTCTATGCAGCACATACAGCGTGTGGAGTGTGCCGCTTATGATAGGCACAGTTACACTTTTGTACAAGCTGCCCTCGACTGCATTGATATGTAGAACACTGCTCAGCAGCACAACTACGGGTGCGTGCTCATAAAAACAGCTTTGCCTGTATACTAATAAATTTCGTTTTCCACGGACTTGTCCCAGTTCTCTTACATCACCTATTTCATAACCGCATTAAGTAGCTCGAAGTTACAGGAACAACGAATGTTTCTTGAGGAACGGTGGATGTTGAAATCAGGCATCGTCTTTGCTTCAGCATTGCAATAACATGCCAGGTAGGTCGTAACTAGGTGCCAGCTTTATAGGCACACAAAACCAGGATTAAGGCGCCAAAACAGGCAGGCAAGATACTGTTTTAGGCTCTCAAAATTGTGAATATAGGCACAATAAACTTTCGAATTTTCAAATAATTGTAAACTCAATAAAGTAAACTCCAATTTTGGAGTAAAATGTGTGGACTCTATCTTTACGACATGAAAGCAAACAAAAGTGATTTGGTTTTTAATGGTACACAAGCGTAATGGTTTAGCATAAGAACAGTTATCATAAGAACAGTAGCATAAACCTGCCCTTTCTCGCAGGGTTTGCAAATTAAGCAAAAAACATGCTTCTGGTTCTGTTTCCTCGCAGCATAGCTCAGAAAGGATACGCAGGTCCAAATAGCCTGAGTGCAAAGTGTCAGAAAAATATTTTGCGTCGTATTAACTTGGTCTAACCACACAGGCTCAATTTTTCTTGAGTCTGCGAACACCAAAATGGGTCATTACGCAAGTTTAAGAGTGTAGAGAAGCGAAAAAGAATACATGCACTGGTCACTCACAATCTCATTTACCAAAATTCGCATTGCTACGCGTGCCATAAAGAGGTGATAAGCGAAACTGAACACCGCTTCATTTTCAGGTCTTGGGCGTGCGCCCCAACATGGTGAAGGCGATAGAATGATCCTGCATGCCTCAAAGTAGTACGCGACACTGCGAGAACTATTTGAGACGAGGTGTGAACTATTTGAGACGAGATGAGTTACTTAAATAGAAGCACTGACGGTTCACAAAATTATTAGAACACAAAGACGAAATCCACTGACCTTATTTACTTAACTTCGTGTCGAGAGAGATGCGACCATTTGCCTCCATTTTGTTTGCGTTGGTGTTCCCGCATTTCTCGCATCGTGTCGGTGCCAGCATTCACGATGCTGGCATGGTATAGGTGCATCGTTCCTTACCGAAGCTGCAGCAGTGTCACGCTGTGTATCGGGGTAAGGATACGTTATCCAAGCCAGCCTTTTAAAATGTGCGTGCAGATTAGGATCCATCCCACAAAAACTCGCACTATACTACAGAGAACACCGAGACGACGGAACATTGCTTGCGTGCACGAACTGACGTGGCCATGTCATGCGAAAGTATTTTACGTGTGCATGACGTGCTCATGCGCGTCGTGTGATGCTCCAGTTCCGAGTGGCTCCAATACCAAGAGCAGGGAAGGAATTGGGCTTGCGAAGTCTACATCGAGTGAGTGGCGAAGGTTTAAAACTTACCTTCTCAGATCGTGCTTTCGCAGCTTGTAATGAACAAAAAAAGTTGTAGTTATACAACGCTTTTCAAAGGCACGGAATATCTTCTACTGTCTAAGTAAATTTTTTGAGTGTCCTAGTGAATCATCACATGTAAGTGACCAATGAAGGAAAAAGCACACAGATATTGCTTTTCTTTTATTAACACTTTACTTCCTCTGATGAGTCTCCACGGTTTTGCATTGATTTGTCTTTGTCCTGCCACCGCACTGACACACCTCCTGCTCCTTACGCATTCAAGCGGACGCTGGAGAGAGACTAAGCAGACGAGGTGACATGAATCAATACGTGTGTATAGGCTAATTGACCTTCCTTTTCGCTAAACTTCTTTGTAGGCTTGACACTGCTAAAAATAACTTGTGAAATAAAGTGTAGTTTGCACCCCACATTGCCCAAAATCTACATTTTGCCGGGTAACAAGAATATCGGACTCCAATGATAGTAGAAAGCAAAATTTGAGGTTAAACAACATTTTTATAGGCGTCGATTTCGAAAAGAGGCATTTACAGGTACCTATAAAAATTTAGGCAGATCATGCTTTCGCAGCCTCTAATTATTAAAATAAGAAAATTCTAGTAAGACAAAGGTTTTCATTGGGAACATGACATTTTCTACTGTCTAAGTAAAATTTTTCAGGTGACCTAGTGAAGCACTACATGTATATGACAAATAAAACAAAAACTACATACATATTCTTTTTTAATCTACTTTTTACTTCACCTGATGACTCTCCACGGTTTCGCATTCATTCGTCATCGTCCGGCCGCTGCACAAAAGCACCTCCTGCTCCCTACTTATCCGAGTGGACGCTGGAGAAAGGCTGAGCAGACAACGCTACATGGATGGATATGTGTATAGAAGCTAATCGACCTTCATTTTGGTCTAAATTGACTTGTAGGCTTGACAGTTCTAAAATAACTTATGAAATAAAGTGTAGTTTGCACCCCACTAAGTCCCGAAATCTAAATTTCACTGGGTAACATAAACACCGGACTCCAGCGGTGCATGAAAGCAAGTTTTGACGTGAAATACTCTTTATGTAGGCATCGATTTTGATAAGAGGCTTTTACAAGCAATTATACGAATTTAGAAAGCAACTCCCGAAATGGGCATTTATAGGTACTCTAAAAACACTATAAAAACTCTTGGCCTTTAATTTGTGCTCATATGTCAAAATGACACGATAGGAATGCACAAAACGGAATAGGCATTTGCATATAATTCAGCCACTAGTCATAACACTGTATATCAATTATTTAGCATAAGACGCACGGTCTGCCTGTTCCGAAACTCGCTGCAAAAAGCTTTGTCTCAACTAATATTTCATTTGTTCATCTTGTGAAACAAATACGTTGTAATAGAGTGCAGTCCCCGTACTTGAGATCATTTAACGCTGCGCCTGACTGGTGCCTTTCTTTCTACAATCTACACCACGCCATTTTTATTGGTTAGTGTGCTTGAAATAAGCGTGCCTGTTTGGTGTAGGACGCCTGTCCGTTCACCGTAGTGCGGCCTGGCTGCCCGTGTTTTGAAGGCATACTTCGAAACACGAGAACCCAAAAAAAGCCATCCACATCTTCCCACACGAGGAGCTGAAGTAAATGCGTCGCATGATTGTAGGGGGTATCGGTTGAATGTTGCGTAAATGAGTATGGTTTGGCAATGCTTAATTGTCATTTATTCTTTGTTATACCTATTTACTGAATGAAGGAGAAGCATTGCCCTAAACGAGGTACATGAATGTACCGTTGCATCCGTCGCGTATACTCGTGTCAAGAAAAGCTTAAAGTCAAGCGAAAGCCACGTAAAGACGCCTTTGACTGAATTCGAAACGCGCGATCTGGTGCCTGCCTATCTATACATGTTAGCCGGTGAACGGCTGTGCAGCGCGAACAATCAGTTTTTTACTATCAGAGACTGCCTGCAATGGCTGTCAAGTTATTGCTCTCAACGACATTTCGTTTGATATTCATGAAGGCACATCAGAGAGTGCTCGCATGAGTGTTAGGCGTGATGACGCCACGTGTGTTTTTATTTGTCAAGTCAGTTGGCCGAGTCATAATTATGACGTTATTGCTCTATCACAGATAGTTTGTTTTGAATGCTTAAAGACAGGTTAGGACAGCGCGTGGATGGGTGTTAGGCGTGATGACGTCACGCAAGTCTCGAGTGATCACGTCACTAGTCCGAGTGACAGCGTTTAAGTTATTACACTCTCAAAGACCTTTTGTTTGATATGCATGAAGGCAGGTTGGAGAGTGTTTGCGTGGGTGTCAGGCGCGATGACATCACGCGAGTCACTAGTGATCAGGTCACCAGATCGAGTAACAGCGTTCAAGTTGTTACCTTCTTAAAGACGTTTCGCTTGTTATTCATAAAGGCAGGTTAGAGGGTGGTTGCGTGAGTGTTAGGCGTGATGACGTTACGTGAGTCACTAATGATCAAGTCGATTGGCTGAGTAACAGCGTTCAAGTTATCACCCTCTCATAACACGCTTCGTTTCATATGCATGAAGGCTTATTATAGAGCGCTTGCGTGAATGTTAGGTGTGATGAAGTCACGTGTGTCACTCGTGATCAATTGATTGGCCGAGTGACAGCGTTCAAGGTATTACCCTCTCAAAGACGTTTTGTTTCATATGCATGAAGGCACATTAGAGAACGCTTGCGCGGTGTTAGGCGTGGTGACGTCACGCGAGTCACTAGTGATCACGTCACTAGGCCGAGTCACAACGTCCAAGTTATTACCCTCTAGTATACGTTTTGCTTGATATGCATGAAGACAGGGGAGGACAGCGCGTGCGTGTGAGATAGGTGTGATGACGTCACGTGAGTCACTAGCGATCACATCTCTAGGCCGAGTGACAGCGTTCAAGTTATTACTCTCTTAAAGTCGTTTCGTATGATATGCATGAAGACAAGTTAGACATTGCGTGCTTGGGTTATAGGCGTGACCACGTCACGTGAGTCACTAGTGATCACGTCACTAGGCCAAGTGACAGCGTTCAAGTTATTGCCCTCTCAAAGACGTTTTCTTTGATATACATAAAGGCAGGTTAGAGAGCGCGTGCGGTGGTGTCAGGTGTGATGACTTCACGTGAGTCACTAGGGATCAGGTCACTAGGCCGAGTAACAGCGTTCAAGTTATTCCTCTATCAAAGACGTTTCGTTTGATATGCATGAAGGCAGGTTAGAGAGTGCTTGTGTGCATGTTAGGCGTGATGACGTCACGGGAGTCACTAGTGATCAGGTCACTCGGCTGAATTACAGCGTTCAAGTTGTTATCCTCTCGAATACATTTCATTTGACATACATGAAGCAGGTTAGACATTGCGCGCATCGGTGATATGGGTGATGACGTCCCCTGTGTTACTGGTGATCCAATCGCTTGGATGAGTTTTAGGTACCAAGCTACCGTCCTTTCCAAAACGTTTCGTTTGATATGCATGGCGTAAGGTTGAGACAGTGCTTGCGTGGGTGATATGTGTGATGACCTCAGCTGAGTCACTGGAGATGGAATTATGGACCTGGGTAATAGGTATCAATTTATTACTGTGTGGACGGCGTTTCCTTTGATATACACGTCAAAGGTGTGAACAGTGCTTATGCGAGTGATGGCGTGATGATGTCGCGCGAGTCACATTGTGTCACTAGTTAATATTTCATTGTTTTTTCCTCTTAAGTTTACTCCAAAGTTATTCATTCTACGCGTTCCCAAAACTTTTGGTCGCTTTGAAGTCCCGATGTCGCCAGGAATAAATTCGCTGGCATCTGGATTAAATCGGCTGGTGGTTAGATTAATTTTAGTGGCACTTGGATTAAAATAAATGGCACGTACCTAGATTAATTTGAGTCGCAGCTCGATTAAATTGACTGGCGCCTAGATTAATTTGGCTGGCGCTAGGATTAAATTCACCGGGAAAACTTGTAGTAGTTCCACATAAACAATTTAAAGGCTACAAGGAGGGGCCAACTGAGAAAACTCCCCAAACAGTCTCCATCAATGTATTTGAAAAGCAGAAGGCCGATACACATCTTCCTGTATGTATAAATGACTTAAGGACAAGTGTGAAGGCGATTCCGATAGGTGAGGCATTAAGGGCAGACAAGAAAGTGAAAATTCATCCAATTCTGACTGAATACACAGACGTGGTTCCAGAGAAGGCCAACCTTTTGAAATGGCAACTCCGGTTGACGACTTCCGAGCCAATTGCTACAACGCAGTACCCATTGCCGTTGGCAAAATGAAGTGGTAGAAAAGGACGTTACAGATATCGTGAAATTAGGAGTAACTGAGCGGTCTCAGTCTCCTTTGAAACTCTCCGTTGGTTATTCTCTGGAAGCCTGGCAACGCGCACCGGACATGCTTCGACTTCCGTTGAATTACTGATGTTCTGGCCTCACATGTATCATCGATACCGAGATAGACGTAATGTTTCCGAAAGTCGGCGCAAAGAGATACTCTACTAAATTAGATCTGGCTAAAAGATATCAGCAAAGTCCACTGGAGGAAAGGTCTGCCTCAACATCCATAACGGCATTAACTCGAACTGGACATCAGCCGTTTATCTACAACGTAAAGAACCTCATCTGTGGTTTTGACACGATTGATGAGAAACCTTTTTTAAGAACTCCCAAATGTGATACATTACGTAGCTCACGCGCTTATTGCGACAATGACATGAGAAGAACAAATACATACTTTAAAGCATTTCCTGCCCACAATGAGAAATGCAGGAGTGACCATGAAGCCCCAGATATCGAGATTGTCACGTCGTTTGTAGCATTACTGGGTCATCGTTTAGGAGGAGGAAGCATCCAGGCCGTGGAAGGTACTGTCAACGTGATTGTCAAAGCACCCAGACTTGAGACAAAGCGGGAGTGCCGATTATTTTAGGACTGACGAAATACTACCGAGATTTCATAGCCCGTTTTGCGGAGAAGGGAGCGCCTCTAATTGAGTTGCCAAAAAACATGATAGAAACAAGATTTGTTGGAATTTTCACCGAGAAGCAGCGTTTGAAACTGTAAGGACGGCTGTGGCTTCGGCACTAATTGTGAAGGCTCCCGATCCGGAACGGCTATTTGTGCTTCACATGGACTCTTTCAGTACTTGTATCGGTGCAACGTTAATGCAGGAGGATGTCGGGGTCTCACACCCGGTAGCCTATGTCAGCCGCCAGCTGTTACCTCGGGAGAAACGTTTCTCCACCACAGAGCGTGAATATTTGGCGCTTTTGTGGGCTATGCAGACATTTCAAATTTTTGTATAAGGAAAGCCCATTATTGTACAAATCGGCCATCAGCCTTTACAGCACATAACCAAAGTGAAACATCTCAGCAGTAGAGTTCCGAAGAAGAGCTAGCCTTGCGAGAATACTCGTTCACCATCCAGCATAAAAGGGTTTGATAATGCTGTGGTTTGTCCGGTCATGTCAGCGCGAGTGTAACTGTTTCTACGTATGCCTTAAACGACGTACGAAAGCAATTGGTTTAGCTCGGCTGTAATTCATGGTGATAAGATCGGCGAGTGAAACTTTCCAGAGTGCTGTTTATTCTCGTCGTACCTTCTATTCACCAGACTAATTTCAGAGAGGCTGCCGCTTTCTGTTTCAAGCACATCGCAGAATGCTCTTGGCATCCTCCCAAGTATGAGGACTAATAAATGTTTTGTGAATCAAGCGTGGCATAACGATTCAGTCGTAAAAAAAGGCTTTAGACCATGCAGTTGTGCGCTGCTAGTAGGTGTACAACTACGGCACTGTAGTTTATTGATCACAACATTGGCACTGTTGTTTATCGATCATGCCAGGAGCGATGGTTGTGTTTATCTGGCCGTGACACCATCACATGAAAATATCGATGTTACATAAACTGTGAGACTTCAGTACTTACACTGCACTAAAAACAGAGTTACCGCACACAAACGAGTGCTTCGATTTATTAACGCTATAGATATAGCCAGGGCGTTGAAAATGATTCAAACGATACGCCTTATATAAAATGTCCTATAAATTGACTAAAATATTTATCTTTTTTGGATTGTTTTCAGTGTTTGTGTGACATTGTTAGTGAACGACGGAAGGCAATGGTAGTGTTTGTCCCAATAACTGGGCCTTTGTTGTAGCACATCCTGCACGTAATCTATCGACGAAAGCTTTCTGCTGGCTGATCTCTCATATAAGATTTTCACTGGTGCAAGAACATGTGCGTACACGTGGTAAACGCAGTGTAGCGCAAACTACCGTCAGCCACTAAGCTTTTCTTCGTAGACTTATGAACTGTCCCGCATTTAACGGTGAACAGAATAGGAAGAAAAAGTCATATGCTTGAAAGGTGCAAGCGGCGGTGCTGAACTAATCACACACATATGCGGACTTTCTACGATCTTTCTTTCACTCTTTTTTAGTATACAGATGACAAAGATGTAAATAGGTTTCCCAGACACGCTACAGCAGTGCGTAGGAGGTGGAACACAAGCTAACCACGTACAAACAACACAGCAAAGGCGCGATTTAGTGCGAAAGCTTGAAGAGAGTCACCCAGGGTGAGCATCCCTATGAAAGACAGAATGCGCTTTACTCGTGGGTAATGTTAACGTTGCATGGGTGTCATGCACTGATTCAGTAGAAAAGAGCGTAGATATTAACGTACTAAACGTTAGTCAACGAGTTTTATTCGCCGACAATCGGCGCAAACCGCACGCAATAGAACGCCTCTGCGTGTATTTGCATACGCGCCGCCGACCACCTAGCCACACTTGCGCGGGGACGGTGCTGCCACCTGTAGCCCGATGTCGCCGCACAGACTTGAAGTGGTACTGACACAAAAACTTTGGCCTCGCATTTTTCTGCTGAAATGCGTTGCTGTGGGCCTATTAATCATGGCACGACACATCGTTTGCTGCAGCACGCTACAGAGTTATTTACAGGCCCCTAATTATCAAACACTTTCAGTTTTGCTTTGAGAAAGTTCCAAAAACTGGGGGCAACTATCGCTACCTAGCGTGTGCAGCTCTTGGCCACGTCAGCACACAGCACTGTGACGCACTTTCGCACGGTTCACATCAAGAATTACCTTGGAATAGGAAACGGGACTGGAATGTCGCCAAACACAAAACTTTCTTAGCGTGTGTCACGGCCACGCAATCGCAACCAGTCACCGAGAAATATAGACTTCAGGAACTTACGCAACAAAAAATATATGGTGGCTATGACGCCATCAAAACTCGTTTTGTTGACCGCAGCGTGGTGACATGAAGGAAGTAGGGGGCCACCTAGGGGTCACCAAGTAGGGGGTCACCTTTCCAAGCTATATACGCTGTTGATATGTTGCAGATAATATACCAATGTTTTCGAGAATCGACCCCGCAGGCTATCTCGGCCCCCAAAATTTTGTGTCAGTACCCCTTTTAAGATTCCATTCCAGGTTTTTGTTTATATGGTGTTTCATAGGTTTTTTCTTTCTTGAGTGTTTGGAAATGTGGACATTTGGATGATATGTAATGGTCTGTGCAGAGGCCATGTATTTGGGGAATTTGTGGTGAGGTCTTGAACGTGCATTTACCTATTGTCTTTTTCTCGCAAAAAAACCTAAATAAAAAGGAGGCCTCAGCGGTGGAGTGCGCGGAGTTTCAGAAAGTGCGCGCCGTGAAACAAGTTGGAAGGCAAGGAAGAGGAAAGTTGGCATGGGCGTGAAAAAACAAAAAAAGTAAATGAGTGAAGTGCCCATGGGACGCAGCCACACCGGTAATTCAAAGCACATGAGCAAGGAGAGAGCGAAGTGAAGCGAAGAAGAAGCAGTCACAGTGGAGCCAGCGCAAGAAGACGGGACACACGTCACTGTTTTTGGGTTTCGGACCCGAGCCAAGACCTCTTTGTTGTCTGGCAGTAGTCTGACAGTCTTCAGGTCTATCGGCTGCTTATGGCCGTGCGTCGCTGGTGTGCTGCAGCTGCGCTGACGGTCTCGTGCCCGTAGATAGGCCTGAACTATCGGGCGCCTGCCTCTGGCTGAGAAGAGGATGATGATGACGATGAATCAACGTTTATTGGGCCCAACTTTGTTGGTAGTGCGCGCAGGCACCAGACGGAGTGGCTCCCTAGTTGCGGGACACGTTTGTATCCAGCAGCTCGTAGCCCCTGCCCGTCAGTGCACGCTGAGTCGGTAGGATGGAGCTAGATGACAAGGTCACCCATCGCTCAAGAGATTGGCGATTCGGAGTGTCGGGGATGAACTCTACTTCAGGCGCAGCTATTCAAATGTAGCGTCTACTAGAAGCCTGTGATGGCTGCTGATACAACCTGCTCTTGCACCAGTGCAACACCGACTCAACGACGACAACTACTTCAACTTTCATGTTTCGTACCCAGGCATCCAGTCGTCGAAGTTAGTGAAGCCACGCCACTCCACTACTCTCCGAGACAAACAGTATGGTTAGAAGTCAGTACTGGTCTCGAATGAATGGGACTAAGCGTATAGCAAGTGCATCTCAAGGTAGCTATTAAATGCGAAAGATTTCTTGGTAAACTTCGGCGACTTGCAGCGTATCTATCTATCTATCTATCTATCTATCTATCTATCTATCTATCTGTCTATCTATCTATCTATCTATCTATCTATCTATCTGTCTGTCTGTCTATCTATCTATCTATCTATCTATCTATATATCTATTGTATTGTATTGTATTGATGATGAGTGGCAACGAAGCTAGGAACCTCACGCTTGGTCAGCAAGATGAGAAAGAAAACGAAGCAGATAAAGAACAGCCAGCCCACTGAACGTAGTGCTGTCTGTGTCATCCACTACAATGGCACAGTCGTCGAAGCGGCTGCCTTAAAGCGGACACTAGCGGTGCTTGTGCTTCCTCGGCGTTTCCGAGCTGCCACACCAGGAAATCCTCAGTGCTCCATCAGCACGTAGTCCGCTCAGGGGTGCTGTCCTAGCACTTTCAGTCAAGGATACCGCCGCATTGAGTACGCTAATCGAGGACTACTCTTCGGGCATCACCCCGCCGCGGTGGTCTAGTGGCTATGGTACTGATCCGCAGGTCTGCTGATCCGCAGCATCACGGATCAGCAGACCTGCGGATCACGGATCAGCAGCCATCTGCATCACAGATCAGCAGCATCACGGATCAGCAGCCATCTGCTGATGGCTGCTGATCCGCAGGTCGTGGGCTCGAATCACGGCTGCGGCGGCTGCATTGCCGATGGAGGCGAAAATGTTGTAGGCCTGTGTGCTCAGATTTTGGTGCACGTTAAAGAACACCAGGTGGTCTGAATTTCCGGAGACCTCAACTACGGCACCTCTCATATTATTCTGGTGGTTTTGGTACGTTAAACCCCACATATCATTTATTATATCAATCTTCGGGCACCACCACTGGCTCCGATAATGGTTCGCCTAAAAGTACCGCCTAGCTTTCGCACACCATCGCGCTGCTCTACCTCGAGGTCAGCGCCTTAAAGTCGTCGAGGTCGGCGCTCTTCGCTGTGGTATTGCCAGAACTGCACGTCATAGATGAGGCGTTGGCAACAGCCGTCTCCAAACAACATGTGCATAGCTCACCAGAGAGCCACAGAAAGAGCGTACCCTCGTAGAGCGTCTCGACCAACTCAGCCGGCTCGCGTCGCTATTATGCGCAGTTTCGACTGTCGTATTACCACCACCTGCTGCCTTTGATCTACCAGAATTTCGCGACTTCCAGGAAGACGCCGATGAATGGGTGGTGACCGTCAACGCTCTTGGAGATCGCGAAGCCTGGACCGATGAAAAGAAGGGGTGCATGGCCATAGAATGGCTTCAGAATGCTGCCACGGCGTGACTCTCGTATGAAAGTGTGTGGCAGCAGTCCTCAGCAGACTGCAGTGCCACGCTCCTCACTGTGTTTAAATGGACTGACCCCGACCTCACTGCCACCACTCATTCTAACCTCGCCGCTAGCGAGGACGGGGCTCTAGAGAATTCCGACGAGGCACCTGTACTCGTACCAACCTGCCCTACCTCGGAGATCAACCTCGCGAAGTGCCACTCCCCCATGGTACACCTGTGCCCTGTGCCCACTCCATGGACTGCTTCCCAGTGTGTTCTGCGGCAATCATCGACACAAGCTGTAAGGATACTCCTTCGCGCAGACGTCTGACTCCGTATCGCCACCTGCCACACAATTACCTATGACAGAGCTTAAGACCGTCTATGAAACACAGCAGCCGGCGAGCCAGCCTCCATGCTGGTCAGCTGCCGAAAGCTCGGCTCCCTCACAACCAGTTCGAGATGAAGCTCTCATCACAACGGTCGGTTTGATCCTGAGTCAAGAGCCACAACATCCCCTGCCACCGTCGCAGTCATTGGCCGAGTGCGTAGACGCTGTCACTTGCCAAGTGCCGTGTCCCTAAACGAGTCAAAAGTGCCTACTCCGCCTGAAGAGGATGGCGTCAAAGTAAGCTGGCGCAGTTCACGGTTGCTCCTGATGGCAAGACAACTTGCCAGCTCGGTTTGATTATACGTGACACATTGGCAAAAACCACCATTTCGACCACCACTACTAACCGATGCCGCAAGAGCACGACTTGTCTCGCAAATCTACGCGTGCAAATTACACACTGATGTCGCTGATGCCTCGCGATATAGCTCGCCGTATCTTCACTTGCCCTGAACAGCGCAGACGCACCCCTCAGTGTGGTGAGTGATAGGTGTGCATTCAGGATTCCCTTCAATGCCATCCAACCTGCGAAGGGGTAGTCGTCGCAATGGTCTGCAACAACCAACAAGATCATTCCGCAGCAGCCAGTATCGCCTGCTCGGTTGATATTCTACAGGTGAATACATCATTTCGCAATGCGGACGCGACTTGCAACGACCACCTCGACAGAGCTAGGGTCGCCCACCGGAGTACAGAACAGCTCAACAGGACAGCTCGAGGCGTACACATGGCCAACCACACGGCACTCCCAGTGCCGTTCTCCGGAGACAATTTACGCAGTTACGCGCACTCGCAGTCATGACCGAGTGTAATGATGATGAGCGGCAACAGAGCTTGGGCCCTCGCACTTGGCGAGCGAGATAAGAAAGAAGACGAGACAGATGAACAGCCGGTCCACTGAACAGGTGCTGTCTCTGAGCCCTATTTACTACACTATCTATCTATCTATCTATCTATCTATCTATCTATCTATCTATCTATCTATCTATCTATCTATCTATCTATCTATCTATCTATCTATCTATCTATCTACCTAGTTATTTATCTACGACTTAAGCTTTCCTAGCCGTTCCGATGATTTGATCTATACCAGAATTTGTATGGCATAATATGGCTATACGACGAGTAAAAGTGATTAGGCATAACATGAAAATCATGACATGGATGTCATGAATTACATGTCATAGTCTTGCTGCTCTTGCGGTGGTTTCGTTCACATGGCATATATTAAAACTGGCACGGTACGAAATGGCTCCATGATGAACACACGTAATAGGCGTTACCATGAAAATCAGGACATGCATATCATCTAAGACATGACTACACGCCATGCGCTGGTAGTGCACTCGCGGTCGTTTCGCTAGCTTCAAATACACAAAATTTGGTGCTACATGCATTTTATCTAGATATCTCAGTGGGCATAACATTTCTACTTGTGTTTATTGTGTACTAAATCTGTACGCCTCTAACGTAGTGCAGTTCTTAAAGTGACATATCAATCTCTCTCATTCGTGCATCGCATATTACGTTTCCCATTGCACGTGGGATCTGCCAAAACTTTTTCTTAGGAGTAGGACTGGTTATCATCACTGTTAGCTTTTCTCTTTGTTGTTTTTTCAGATTATCACGTTTCTGTTTATTAATGTTGGTTCCAGACGGGCTAGTTCATCGGGGAGCGTCCTTGGGTAGCACCTCGGTCTTTTCAAGTGAATATTAGAACCTGTACGTCGTGTGAAGTAAAACTTAATGTTGCAATAACACAACTTCATTGAAAGGCTATTTCTCGTATCAACACGACCTTGTGATGCATGGATACTAGGATGCCTTGCCTTGGTTAAAGCTAATGTCACGTTACATCGCAAACTGACGCGCAGGGCAACCGTTACAGTGCTCCAATTCACGGTTTAAAAAGTTGTCACTGGGTCTGAGTCACCCATTTGAGCCTCACAGTAGTGGTGTAATGATGCCAGTCCATGAGCGGATGTGTATTTACATAGACTTGCTCTACTGTTTCTAAATGAAGTTCAAAATTTTCCATTCTCCCGAGTATCCCTCCACCCTTTCTGTTTTGACTCCGTTAGCCTGCTAGGTGTTCCAGAATGCACCAGTGGCCCAAAGAAAAGTGGTCCTGTATAAATTGTTTCATGAATAAATGGAAGCGTTATCGGAAACTAGAGCCTACATAGCCTATTGAGTACCATTATACTGAAAGTAAAGGCATGTTTGAAATAAGTGAAAGCTAAGAAGAAAAATTTTATTAAGAAAAAGAAATGGGGTTACGGAACAAGATGGGTGCAGCCGCATGTCCAAAGTTGCACTGGCTTATGCTGCAAGCCGCGCGTTGTCCAGAAGCACTAGTTGTAGCCCCTGGTCCAAGCTCCCAATGAGAGCCTCCCATTGTACGAAAGACGTTTTTCTTCTGTACATATATAGTGTAAGAAGTTGTGTTTATTTGTCTTTTTACTGCAACCACATAGGCGGTGAGTCGCGACACCACGGATAATCACGCATACACAACGTTAATAGACGTTTTCAATTTGAATAAACCCCGTCTAGACTGAACGCAAGCTTATAGGAGCCTTTTACTTTCAAAGATTTTAAAGGTGGCGCCACATTTTCGCCGTACGCATCGCTGGTGAGTGCGAAGATACAGCAGATCACTATGGCCCTGCTCACACGGCTCCGCGAACGAAAGCTAAAAAGCCATAACAGAATACCGAATAAAAAAAGCAAAGAACGGAATATATCATTTCCTTTTATTTCCGCGGGCTAAATATTGCACTATGATTATGTTCTGCATTAAGTTAGTAATTACCTCATTGCTGCAGGACCTCGATCATGCCTGTGGTTTTTTTCCTTCATTGGGCTCATCACCCTTTTCGGGCTACTCCTCGTCTTCATTGGACAGGACCACAAGGCAGGTATGTCTACTTTCGTGTTGTATCAATCCTCTAGAGCCCATTTCATCTATGTGACCTTCTAAAAGAACTGTCAATAGTCCTGGCTTTAAACGCCTACACCGTGCTATTCTAAGCATTCGCTGTAGGTAGAACGATGTCAAAGTCTTACGGTTGTTTTCTGAGCACATAAAAACATGGACGAATAAAGATGGGACAGGCGCTAGCTGGCCAAAATCTTATTTCAAAACATGGTATATATATATATATATATATATATATATATATATATATATATATATATATATATATATATATTGTAAGATGGCGGCCAGTACCCTCAAGACTATTGTCCCGAGTATGTGCCCCGCAACCTAAACTGGAGTGCCGATAATGAGTATATACAGATGAAAAGATGGAACGAGTAATAATGCTCACACTCATTTGCTCCGCGCCATTCCGATACTTAGGCGGGAAAGGAACGGTGAACAAAGGGTTTAAGGCGTGAAACGTGCACTATCTCGGAGGCATGATAACGATGGTCCGAGGAACCCTCGACGGGAGTGACAAGGTAATTGACCGGAGATGTTTGTTCACAAACAACGTAAGGTCTCTGAAAGCGCGACTGAAACTTTTCACACAATCCGGGTGTACGAACAGGCGTCCAAAGTAGTACTTCATCTCCAGGACGGAAGGTGCCGTCTTGACGAAAGCTCTCATAGTGCTGCTTGCGGTCTAGTTGATTGGCCTCCGTGTTGAGTTGAGCACGTTACCGTGTGTCAGTGAGCCGGGAGACGAAATTTTATGGCGTAATCGCGGACGTTTTTTGTCGTTACATTGAAGAAAGAGGCGTCAATAGTGAATGTTGGCGCACGACCGTAGACGAGAAAGAAAGGTGAATACCCGGTGGTTTGTTGAACAGCGGTGTTGTGTGCAAACGTTATGAACGGCAAGATTTTGTCCCAGTTATTGTGGTTCGGTCCAATGTACATGGATATCATCTCGATTAGAGTCCAGTGGAATCGCTATGTCAGGCCATTTGTCTGCGGAGGGTAAGCAGATGTGGTCTTATGAACTGTGCCACAAGTTTTTGGAACTTCCTCAAGAATTGTCGACATGAAGGCCTTGCCCCGGTCACTCAACAACGTGCGAGGTTCACCTTGAAGCAACACAATGGCTTCTAAAAAGAAGGTGGCAATGTCTGAGGCAAAGCTAGTGCGTAGAGGAGTGGTCTCCGCGTATTGTGTGAGGTGGTCGACGGCTGTGACGATCCAGAGGTGGCCCGCTAGCGTTACGGGAAGTGGTCCGATGAGGTCTATTCTGACCACAACAAAAGGTGTATCGGGACATGGAATGGCTTGTAATAATCCAGCAGGAGCAGAATTTGGTCGTTTCCGGTGTTAACAAAGTGCACAAAAAGCGACATAAATTAGCCACAAATGTAGAAAGACCAGGCCAGAAGAAATGGCTCCTAACGCAGTTGTAGGTCTTCTGAATACTAAGTGTCCAGCTGATGGGTCGTCGTGCAGTGCTTCGAGGACTTGTTTTCGCAGTGAACGGGGAAGTGCTGGCACCCACCGATTCTCATCCGCATTGTAAGTATAGCGCTGCAGGACATTGTTGTCTAGCTTGAACTTCCGTAGCTGACAACGTAGTTTCGCATTAGGGGGAGAAGGCGAGTCATTCAAGTACCCGATGATGCGGTTACAGTATGGGTCGTCACGTCGGCACGCGGCAAACTGAGCGCTGCTGTTTAAAGATAGTGACCCAGACTGCCAGGGATGATAACGTGAGTGCAGAGGAAGCCGCTTGATCACCTGAGGGGCATCGAGGATGCGTGGTAGGAGATGAAAGTGGCAGAGGGCAGTGAGAGAGAGCGTCGGCATCTTGATGCTGTTTGCCAGACCTGTATACAAAGTCAAAATTGTACTCTTGCAAACGGAGTATTTAGCGACTGTAGAGCCCCGACAAATTCTTCAGCGAGGACAACCAGCATAGGGCGTTGCGGACGGTAATCACAGTGAAGCGGCGTCCATACAGATAAGGTCGAAATTTCTGGATGGCCCAAATGACAGGAAGACAACGAGTAGTTCTGCTCCACACGTTTTAGTGTGTGGCTGGCATACGCAACTACTCGCTCACGTGAAGTGTCGTCGCGCTGGAGGAGGACAGCACTGATTCCGTGTCCGCTGGCATCTGTGTGCAGGAAAGTGGGTGCACTCTCATCGAAGTGACGGAGGACGGTGTCTGATGACAAAGCACGTTTAAGGGCTCGGAAAGCACACTCGCACTCGTCAGTCCAAGTGAAAGTCGTTCGTGATGTCAGATGCTTGTGTAACGGCTCCGCAATGGCAACAAAGTTACTGATAAAGCGGCGGAAGTAAGACGCCAGGCCCGCAAAACTTCGCAATTGCTTTTGATTGCCCGTACGTGGAAAACTAATTATGACATCAACCTTGTCGGGATCGGGTCGAACACCATCTTTGCTGACAAGGTGACCCAATACTTTGATGCTTCTGCTGGCAAAGTGGCACTTCTTTGTGTTGAGTTGAAGCCCAGCGTTCAAAATGCACGTAAGAACTTCGTACAAACGCTTAAGGTACTGAGGAAAAGTAGAAGAATGAATTACCATGTCGTCCAAATAACATAAGCAGGTTTTCCACTTGAGACCACTTAGGAAAGTATATATCATGCGCTCGAATGTTGCTGGAGCATTGCATAAGCCAAAAGGCATCACGTTAAACTCGTAAAGCCCGTCAGGCGTTGAAGACGCTGTTTTCTCTATGTCCGCTTCGCGCATAGGTATATGCCCATACCCGGGTCAGAGGTCAAGGCTGGAGAAATATTCTGCGCCTTGTAGGGAGTCCAGGGCATCATCTATGCATGGCAACGGATATACATCTTTTTTCGTTATCGTATTGAGCGCTCTGTAATCAACACAAAAGCGGACAGAGCCATTCTTTTTCCGTACCAACACCACAGGTGACGACCAAGAGCTGGATGAAGGTCAAATAATATCCCGTTTGAGCATGGCGGCGACGTTTTTTTTCAATCATTTGCCGTTTCGCCGAAGACAGACGGTATGGGCGGCAGCGTACAATAGAGCTGCCTTCGGCTTCGATGCTGTGCTCTGCAACAGAGGTGCGGCCCAAAACTTTGGAATGTACGTCAAACGAAATGCTGTGCTTTTGGAGAAGGTCTAAGAGGTCTCTCTTTTGCTCAGCAGTGAAGTGAGGACTTATGGTAGCATTTCAAGCAACAGCTGTAGCCTTGATATCAGTTGTAGCAGACAAAGGCGGGGATTCTGCGTGAAGAAGAACTAGCGAAAAAGACTCGGCGTCAGGGAAGAAGCTCACAGCAGCGCCCTGGGGCAGCATCACTGGCGAAGAAGTTGGGTTCAAGGCGGTGACCAATGCCTTACTGTTGTTAAACCGTACAAGGCCGGGTGCAATGGTAAGCCCCACCAGTTTGGAGCAAACTGATGGAGCAATGAACACGTCACCGAAAACTATAGTATCCGCAGCGATCGCGAGAATTCGTTCATCTCCTGACGAAATGAAACAATCCGCGGCGGCAACGAAACGAAACCAGTATAGATCGACATCACATGAACCCTCAGTAGCTGACATATGAATTACTCGCTGACGACACGATATGAAAGCTGATGCCGAAGAAAGGAAGTCTCATCCTTAAATGAGTGTGCGAGTGCACAAAGGAAGTACAAGAAACTGAATGTGGTGAAGGATGCCATCTATGAAAACGTGGACTGTACAAACACTTGAAGGCTGAAGAGGGACTCCATCTGCGTATCGAAGGGGGAGGCCATCGTATGGCTTCCTAATTTTTTTCAAGTGGGCACAAAAGTCTGCACAAATTAGGGAAAGTGATGTGCCTGTGTCTACCAGTGCCTCTGTCTGTATACCTTCAATATACACCAATAAATCATTTGATGGGCGGCCCGGAGGAGTTTGACGCCGCTTGAAAGACGCAGCTTTTCCTCTCGAAGCTGAACTGTTTAGTTTTCCAGTTGGCTGTCGGGCATCGAAGTATAAGGTCAGAGGGGAGAGGAGGAACGCCGCATCGGGGAAGGTGAGCG
Organism: Rhipicephalus annulatus; assembly: GCA_013436015.1. Taxonomy (NCBI): domain Eukaryota; kingdom Metazoa; phylum Arthropoda; class Arachnida; order Ixodida; family Ixodidae; genus Rhipicephalus; species Rhipicephalus annulatus. The sequence continues at coordinate 245,037 of WOVY01004906.1, forward strand.
ACGACGTGAGAAACGGGAACTACCAACTGAGCCAAAGTTTCGCGGTGACGGCGACCGGCGGGTGCTGTTCTAAAGCAGTCGGTGATAGGGTGGTCCAATGTGGTATAAGTCGTCCCGTTCAAAGTCATCGTAGCTTCGTCTTTCGTCTTGCTGACGGCGTTGGCAAAAGCTTGAAATATGGCCATGGTCGCCGCAATAAAAGCAAGTCAGTCGTGTAGAGTGCCAGGTGTTGTAAGGCTGGGAAGATGGTCGTGGTGCGAGTGAGTTGAGCGAACCATGTACTTTGGGCGCTGGTAGCTGCATTGGGCTTCGCTGGGGTGCAGATGTCCTAGCAGCAACCTGAGCATAAGTTTGCATGGCCACAGGATATGAACTCGAAACAGGTGTGACAGCCATCGAGGCCAGGCTTTGGTGGGGCGCAGGCGTCGTTGCAGCAACGTGAGCATAACTTGGTATGAGCGCGGAATGTGAGCTCGGAACTAGTGTACCTGTGATCAAGGCCAGTTCCTCCCTCACGACGTCGCGTAAACTTGTAGCATGTGGCGTCGTTCGAATATCACGGTGGCGAATTGGAGCCTGTGCATAAAGTTCCTCGCGGATGATAGAGTGGATCAATGCACGCACCTCTGTTGTGTCATGACTCTAGCTCAAACCAGGCATATCGGGTTGCACACGAGTGGTTTGAAGCTCGTCAAGGCGCTGACAGGTGGCTACAGCATCGGCTACGGTCTGGGGATTCTGCACCACAAGCGCATTAAAAGCGACAGTCGCAAGGCCTTTTAGCAGGTGGCGAACACGGTCGTTTTCCGCCATATGGTTGTCGATGCGGCGGCAAGGGGCGATAGCATCTTCAATGTAAAAAGTGTAAGACTCGCCGGGGCGTTGAACACGTGCACCAAGCCTCTTTTTGGCGATATCCGAGTGCACTGACTGGTTGGTGAAAATCTGGTGGAGCTGGCGTGTAAGGGCGAGCCATGTAAAAAATCTGTAAAGTGGTTTAAAAACCATGTTTTTGCGACGCCGCTCAAGTAGAACGCAACGTGGGTGAGTTTCGCTGGCTCATCCCAGTTGTTGATGGCACTCTCGTGGTCATACTTCTCGAGCCAGTCTTCCACGTCTTCACCCGGAAGCCCTGCGAACAGCGGAGGATCCTTTTGAGGGCTGGAGAGCAGGTGACCAGGGTTTCTTGGCGGTGGGAGTGGTGGCGCCGCTGGTGCGCTGGGCTGGTCGGCTTGCGAACATTACCGAACTCAGGTCGTTTAAGCGGCGGCCTGAACGGAGCTCCAGGGATGTGTTATATAAGGCGCTGGGGTGTCTGGGAGTGCGAGCAGACGCAGGAATCAGGCAACACTCTCCACCCCTTGTAAAATGGCGCTCATTACTCTCAAGACTCTTTTTTATTGTATCGAGTATATGCCCCACAACTTAAACTGGAGTGGTGCTGATGAGTATGTACAGATGAAAAGATGAAATGAGTTTTAATGCTCACATTATATATATATATATATATATATATATATATATATATATATATATATATATATATAATTTTTATGGAACGTGCAGTGGGAAAATCTTTGACAACGCGAATTTTGTTGGGATCGGGTTGTACGCCTTAAGTGAGCGCCAACAAGATGGCTTGGCACAGTGGTGGTTCAGTTGCCGAAACGGCACTTAGAGCCCTTCTGAAAACATTCAGAACAGCTGACAGACGACTAAGGTGACTTTAGAATGATGGTGAGAATACAATGACGTCATTGAGATGGCCGAGGCAAGTTGACCATTTGTAACCCCGTAGCAGAGAGTCCATCATTCTCTCGAATGTAGCTGGAGTATTGCAAAAGCCAAATGGCATTACTTTAAACTGGAAAAGTCTATCCGGTGTAACAAATGCAGTATTTCTATGGTCTAAGTGGTCGACTGAAATCTTCCAGTATCCTGAACGCAGGTCAATAGGGGAAAAGTAGGCAGACCCGTGCAGGCAGTCAAGGGCATCGTCAACCCGTGGCAGTGGGTTGACGTTCTTGCGCGTGACCTCGTTTAAGTGATAATAGTCGACGCAGAAACATCAACTTTCATCCTTCTCTAGAACCACTGACGAGGCCCATGGACTGCAAGACTGTTCTGTGACGTGTTTTGTGAGAATTTTATCAACTTCACGCTGGATGACTTGTCTGTCAGCATGTGACACGCAATAAGGACGTCGTCGAATTGGGTTGGCGTCTCTCGTGTTTATCCTGTGAGTAATAACTGACGTCTGAGCTAAAGGGCTGTTGCCAAAGTCGAAGATGTCCCTGAAGAATGCTAAGATACGCTGGATATCGGCTGCCTATGCTGGAATGAGGTCTGGTGTAATCATCTTGTCGAAGTTGGCATCGGTGAGGCTCTGTGAATAGGATGCAGTAGCGGGCAAAGGAGTGTCTGCAATGAATGAAAAAACAGAATATTAACTGTTGGAAAAGACGTTGGCTCGATTCATGCCCTCTGGAACAACTTGAACGCACCAGTGTAAGTTCAGTATTGGTAGCGACGCCGCATTATTCGTAATCGTCAACAGAATATGAGGAAGGTCAACATTTCTACCCAATAACATATTGACATTCAGTGCCAGCACATATTCGCCGTAGGGTACAGAGGGAAAAGGTCTCATGTTTACACAAGTTACGTCTTGGGGTGCTAGGCAAAGTTGCTCGAAAAAAAACAAACGTGATTGATGTGTAGTTGGAGTGTCACAGCAGTAAAGTAGGTCAAGCTGAACTAAGCCTGTTTTACTAATTATAGCAGATGGCGTGGCAAGAAAGTCCATGCCCAGAATGAGTTCATGAGAGCACTTCTCAAGCACGGCAAGAAGCACAATTGGGGAGTGGTCACAACACAAGCGCATGCGGAGCACATTCCAAGCACAGGAAAAGTTCCATCGCTGGCGACTTGGGTGAGTGGCCCTGTGAGTGGTGTTAAAACCTTTTTAAGGCGGCAGCGAAGCTCGTAGTTCATCACCGAAACGTAGGCCCCTGTGTCTATAAGGACGAAAACAAGTGCGTCGTCTTCTTTAACGTCTATTGAGGTTGCGTTGTGTCGGCATGATCAGAGAATTTGGCTGGCGAATCATTGATGCAGCATCGCCTCTGGGAGCTGCATCGTCTAATTTTCCTGAGCCACATGTTCAGTCGGTGAAGGAGGACGGCGAAATTGGGGTGAGCGCGACAATTGGTGACGAGACGGAGCTGAGCGGGACAGGTGGTCGGGAGTGGATGGTGACCGACAATGCAGCGTCGACGAACCGTCCCCACCGTCTGGCCGAGGCGACTAGTGGCGAGTTCCAATGTGGCCATTATCTGCCTCTGCACGACGGTTGTAGCCATAGGAAGGCTGACGCCAATACCACCTACTATTGCAATAGTGGGCCACGTGACCATTACGATGGCAGCCTAAGCAAATTAGCCGGTCATCCTCCACTCGGCGGGATTGCGAGAGCGCGCTGCAGGAGCCTCTGGCCTTGCACGTATAAAAATCTTGGCGAACGATGACATGCACTAAAGGCACCATTTTGGAGCCAGGCTCACAGTTGAAGTGGAAGACCTAGCTTTGAGTTCTCGGCGGATGATATTCGTGACGTGCTCTGCAGTCAGTGGTGCCTGTAGTACAGACATGTCTTTGCACGACCGTGTTGCTGTGGTGTTCGGAAGTCGAGCAAACTGATGGGCAATACGTCGGTTTTTTGCGGCCTCAAAACGCTACCACTCCCTGATGATGACATCTCTATACTGTGTCACAGTCCTTGCAAATTAGCACATTGAATGCGTCATTGGCAATGCCTTTTAATATGTGCGCTACCTTCTCGGATCTCTCTATGGCGTCGTCTGCGTTGCGGCAAAGGACGAGCACGTCCTTTATTTAAGACTTGTACGACTTTCATGACGTTTGAGTGCGAGATGCCAGCTCCTTCTTGGTCGATGTCTTCCTGCCAGTGGATTTTCTGAACAGTGCACGCATCTTGTTTTCTGCACGCTTCCCAGCTGCCAATTTCCGCTTCGTGGTTCTCCAAACACACTTTGGCTGTCGCCTTCAGGAAGAATAGGGTGTTTGCCAACATGAGTGTTTCGTCTCAGCAATAAGTCCTGCTTGTTTGGTCGAACATCGGCAACCGTTCTTTGATGTCGACGTTATTGGTCCCGCAGAACGTGCCAGGGTGTTTGATCTGGGACAGAACAACTGTGGTCATTGCAATTGCCGCTCCGGACGCTGAAGCTATACCCTCTTGCGCCGCCATGAAAATGAACAAGCGTCAGCCCCTCCATAGCTCTGTTATCCCACCTTGTTACACAGCACCTCCATTAAAATGTCACGCGGTGAGAGTAGACAGAAGGTAGACATTCACTTACACATTGTACATCGATTGCACAGTGTCTTTCAGCCACGATGGCAAAGCGGCAACAACACGAGCTTTTGTTCAGTCGTCATCTTTGTCGCCTTATGGTTTATTCTCTGATGCTCATCATGGCTTGTATCAAGACATATATATGTCTTGATACAAGCCACGATGAACATCAAGGAACAAACTATATATATATATATATATATATATATATATATATATATATATATATATATATATATATATTGCCGCTCCCGACGAAACAAAGAACGAAGACGATGTGTGCACCAACAGCTCGTGAAAAGGGGGACTGAAGAAGACGACGTGCTTTTGTTTTTCTCACCTGCTCTTGGCTTCTGCATAAAAACACACGCCGTTGGTTCTCGGACTCAACGTCTTGGTGCACTGCTTACGTTGAACCGCGACACAGGTCGAGGTGCTGGGTTGCGAGCCTGCCGATGCTCAACACCCCATCTCGGAGCCGGGCGTCAAGTCCCGACACGCAGCCACCTGTCACGACACCAGTGCAGCCCTTCAGTAGGCGGTTGCTAGGACAATCTCCTGAGCTGACCTCCTTCGACGAACATTCTACCAGGCATTACGTACCTCTACCAATGGCCTCCGCTAGCCAGCCACAGTTGGTCCAAGGGATACAAGGCAGCCTCGTTTCCAATCCAGCCCAGGTAACACATCTTCAGCCGCTTGTGGCTGATCGCTTCAGTGGTGCCCCACATGAAGATGTTGAAGATTGGCTTGAGCATTATGAACGCGTTGCCGACATCAACCAGTGGAATGCTCAACGGAAGCTCGCCCGCACGTCCTTCACTCTCGATGACGGCGCTCACACGTGGCTCTAGAATCGAGAAGGCCGTATATCCACATGGGTAGAGTTTCGTCAGCAGCTGATTGACACCTTTGCTAGCGTCGACCGTCGAGAGCGGGCTCAGCAGTTGCTCGAGTTAAGGCTTCCAAAACCTAACGAAACTGTGGCAATGCTTGCTGAAGACGTGACGCGCCTCTGTCGTCGGGCTGATCCCAACATGTCCGAGGGGAAGAAGTTGCGCTACCTTATGCGCGGCGTGAAAGAACAACTGTTCGATGGACTTGTACGCAATGCCCCAACTACCGTGGCCGATTTTATAAGAGAAGCCACTGCCATTGAGCGTGCTCTGCACCAAAGATCGAAGCAATATGATCGCTCGTCCACTACCACCCCAATCAACGCCGCTTCAATGACTCTGGACAATCAGGGCTCCCTACGTGACCTGATCAGAGATATTGTCCAAGAAGAAATTCAGAAGCTTTGGACCACTCCAGTGGATACACCAGTGACCGCCGTTGCCGCAGTCGTTCGTGACGAACTTAGGCACGCTTTTTCAGCAGCTGATCTCGGCCGCGATCAGCGTCAACTGAGTTACGCCGACGCTGACCGCCGTCCACCACCCGTTCCGCCTATTACGTCATACTACCAGCCGCCTACAGCCGCATCTTCGTCGCAACCATTGCAGCAGGCTTTCAGACGTCGGCTCACGTCTCCGATGTCTCCATGCCACCAGCCACTACTTGCCGCGCCTTACTCACCACCACGAGAGGACATAAGACGCCCACAATTTCGCAGAACGGACGCCTGGCGCATCGTCGATCGGCGCCCTCTCTGCTTCAACTATGGTGGTGCCAGCCATATAGCTCGCTATTGTTGGTACCGTGACACATCGCTTCGCCCGTCTCGGCCAGAGTACGACGGTCGCTGTGCCAACGACGACTACATTGTTCGCCATGACGACCCTGGTTTTCGAGGACCTTCAACAACGTGGTTTCCCTATCATGAGTCGCCTCCTAATCGCCAGCCCAATTTCGCCCACAGGTCACGCTCTCCATCCCCTGCTCAGACATCGTCACCGAATCGACGTACTTTTGCTGACCTTCGGGGAACAAGGTCGCCCAGCCTTACCGGGGAAACTAAAGGCGGCGACCTCTCGGGGTAAGGTCGCAGCCCGACCACAACACGATAAAAAGTCCCCAGTACTGCCACTACAGAACGACTCGACGCCGACGAATATTAACAACGACGAAATGGTGAGCGCCGACCTCAATGTAATTATTGATGAAGAGCAAGTGACGGCCTTAGTCGATACGGGTGCTGATGTTTCCATAATAAGTCACAAGCTGGCTGATCATCTTAGAAAAGTAAAAACGCCGTGCACAGGACCACATATAAGAACAGCAGGTGGTCAATTGCTGCTCCCTAGTGAAAGATGCACAGCAAGAATCAGCATAGGAGATTCTTCTTTCGTCGCGACTTTCATTGTTCTCCCAAAATGCTGCAAAGATTTAATTATAGGAATGGACTTTATCAGGGAGCATGACGCAATAATCAAACATCCCGGACCGCGTGGTTTCATTTTACGAGAGTGCTCGTCTGACTGATCCTACATCACCAGAGCACAAATCATTTCGTCTCAAAGACCACAATATAGTCGTGCTGCCTCGATCATGCATCCTCGTTTCAGTAGCATGTGACGACCCTTTCGACGGTGAAGGAGTCGCCGACCAACTAACCTCGCTGCTTTTCACACGCGGGATTTCCGTAGCACGAGGAATAGTCAATGTCACCGACGGCCGAACGAACTTGCTGTTGTCCAATTTCACCTCCGAGTGACGACACCTTCCAAAAGGCACAACGCTGGCACATTTCGACGAGATCGCAGATGTTTGTGACTGCTTTTCAGCACTCGAAACAACACCTGCACAGAGACCCACGTGACCTAGCCCCTAACCTTGACGTCAGCCCTACGTTAACTCAGCAACAGCGGGAATGCCTGCTTGCTCTGCTAGACGACTTCCACGACTGTTTTGCGTCGACCTCGAAGGTTGGCCGGACGCCCTTGACCAAGCACCGAATCATCACAGAGGACGCGGCTAAACCAATCTATCAAAATCCATACCGTGTGGCTTCAAAAGAGCGAGAAGCGATAGAACAGCAGGTAACAAAAATGCTTGAAGACGACGTCAATCAACCGTCGAAAAGACCCTGGGCATCACCTGTTGTTCTAGTGAAAAAAGAAGGACGGCAGCCTGCGGTTCTGTGTGGACTATCGAAAGCTAAATCAAGTTACAAAAAAAGGATGTGTACCCGCTTCCCCGCATAGATGATTCAATTGACAGGCTTCGAAACGCACGTTACTTCTCTTCCATGGACTTAAAGAGCGGATATTGGCAAATTGAAGTAGACCCCAGGGATCGTGAAAAAAGTGCTTTCGTGACGCCAGACAGACTGTACGAATTTAAGGTTTTACCATTTGGCTTGTGCTCCGCGCCTTCTACTTTCCAGCGTCTCATGGATACCGTTCTCTCTGGGCATAAATGGAGAACCTGCCTAGTATATCTTGACGACGTCATTGTGTTTTCTACAACGTTTGACGAACACCTTGAACGATTGCGAATGGTCTTACAGGCCATACGAGCCGCAGGCCTGACGCTCAAGCCGGAGAAATGTCACTTCTGCTTTGAGGAACAACAGTTTCTTGGTCATGTCGTCAGTTACGCAGGAGTTCGTCCAGACCCCGAAAAAGTTGCCGCCGTCGCACAGTTTCCAACACCATCAGATAAAAAGGCAGTGAGGCGTTTCCTGGGTCTCTGTGCATATTATCGGTGGTTTATTCCAGATTTTGCGCGCATCGCGTCACTTTTAACTCGTCTCACGAGGGATGACGTTGCATTTGTTTGGGGTGACGAACAGGAAGATGCTTTCAACGACTTGCGGCAACGTCTACAGACGAGTTGATGACACAGCCCATTTGACTTTGCCCATTTTGATGACACAGCTCCCACAGTGCTTCATACTGACGCCAGCAATGTTGGCCTCGGAGCTGCGCTTGTGCAGCGCCAGGACGACGAGGAAAGAGTGATCGCTTACGCAAGCAGAAATCTGTCACGCGCAGAAGCAACTTACTCGACCACTGAAAAGGAATGCCTTGCCGTGGTGTGGGCAGTTATGAAATTTCGTCCATACCTGTACGGCCGCCCATACAAGGTTATCAAAGACCACCATTCGTTGTGTTGGTTGAAAAGTCTGAAAGATCCTTCCGGGCGATTGGCACGCTGGAGCCTTAGACTACAGGAGTTTGATATAACAATGGTGTATAAGTCTTGAAAACGACACATGGACGCCGACTGCCTATCGATCACCAATAGAGTCGGCTGCTGCTTTTGATGAAGAGACAGCGTTCCTCGGAATCCTCGACACGTCAACCATCGCAGATCACCAGCATGACGATACTGAGCTACATGGCTTGATTAAATACTTAGAAGGACGAAGCCAGAATGCACCCAAATCCTTTACAAGAGGACTATTGTCGTTCTGTCTGCGAAACAATGTCTTTTACAAAATAAACTTCTCGTCAGACGTGTTTACCTACCTGCTTGTCGTCCCTACCACTCTTCGTTTTGAGGTGTTGCAAGCGTGCCACAACGAGGTAACATCTGGACATTTAGGCTACACGCGCACACTGAGCAGAGTTCGAGGGAGATATTACTGGCCTAGACTCACCGCTGCCGTGAAGCATCATGTTCGTACCTGCCTCGATTGCCAGCGGCGCAAGTCACCTCCAACGAAACTCCGTCCAGATCCCGACAACGCCATTTGACCAGATCGGAATGGACCTTTTGGGCCCACTTCCCACCTCTAGTGTTGGTAACCGCTGGGTTATAGTGGCGACCGACTACCTTACTCGCTACGCCGAGACAAAAGCAATCCAGAGAGGCACAGCAGAGGAGGTAGCCCGGTTCTTCATAGAGAACATTGTGCTGAGACACGGTGCGCCATCGATCGTTATAACAGATCGCGGAACCGCCTTCACGGCCGCGCTTTTAGATCATGTGTTGGTGCTCAGTGGTACTATTCATCACAAGTCGACAGCTTACCACTCACAAACCAACGTGTTGACCGAGCGACTTAAAAAAAACTCTGGAAGACATGCTTTCAATGTATGTGGACATCGAACACAAAAACTGGGACGAGATTCTTCCTCACATAACGTTCGCATACAACACTGCGAAACAAGAAACCACTCGGATGACCCCATTCAGCCTTGTTCACGGACGAGAAGTAAGAACGATGTTAGACGCGATGCTGCCACACGAATGTGATGACAACGAAACGACTGCTGACGCGTTTACTCAACGCGCAGAGGAAGCCAGGCAGCTCGCACGTCTGCGAATATACCAAGAGCAAGAGTACGACGCAGGCCGCTATAACCAACGTCATACACCTGTAACGTACGAAACCGGGGACAGGGTATGGGTGTTGACGCCTGTACGAAGACGGGGACTATCCGAAAAATTGCTCAGAAGGTACTTCGGACCTTATCAATTGCTGCGACGACTAAGTGACGTTACCTATGAAGTCGTCCCGGATAGCCCAAACTGTTCAAGGCGTCGCCAGCACCGACCTGAGCTTGTGCACGTAGTGCGCCTTAAGCCATACGTCAGCGAGTGACTCTGCGAGGCTCCATCGCTTCTACAAAGTGACTTCATGCGCGAATTACTATCTCAGCTATAGCATGGGGGTGATGCTCTTTTAAGGGGAGGCAAATGCCGCGCCCGAAACAAAGAACGAAGATGATGTGCGCGCCAACAGTTCGTGAAAAGGGGGACTGAAGAAGACGACGTGCTTTTGTTTTGCTCGCCTGCTCTTGGGTTCTGCATAAAAACACACGTCGTTGGTTCTCGGACTCAACGTCACGGTGCACTGCTTACGTTGAACCGTGACAATATATATATATATATATATATATATATATATATATATATATATATATATATATATATATATATATATAAGCCAAGCGAAGAGTGACCTAATGACACCAAGTCTGCCAGTACGAGAGCCTCGTTTAATTAAATAAGGGAAATAAGTGTATACCTAAAGGCTTGTTTTTTCCGTGTTTTGACACAATAATAATGGCATCTAACAGACAGTAATCCTAAGGAATGTACAGGGGAAGTTATTAGAACCAGTGGAATGTAAATAAGAAAGAAAAGTGTGTGAAAAACTAACCAGCCGTGAGAAGGAATCGAACCTACGACCTTCGAACAACGCGTTCGATGCCCTAACCACAGCGGCCTTCCCTCTATCCACTTTTTTTGTTTATATGTGAATTTAGAAGTACGAATGTCAGTCAGAGCAAATCTATAAGCCAAGCGACGAGTGTGAAACACTCTTTTATGCGCATGTTCGGCGTCACGTAGCACGTGAACTTATTACGAGCGGGCAGCTGATTAATAGTCCCTCGTATACAACCTAATGACACGAAGTCTGCCAGTACGAGACCCTCGTTTAATAAAATAAGGAAAAGAAGTAATACCTAAGGGCTCGTTTTTTCCGTGTTTTGACACAATATTAAAGAGATCCAACAGACAGTAATGCCAAGGAATGTTACGTAATGCCAAGGTTGTATACGAGAGACTATAAAGACTATAATCAGCTGCCCGCTCGTAATAAGTTCACCTGCTACATGACGCCAAACATGCGCATAAAAGAGTGTTTCACAGTCGTCACTTGGCTTACAGATGGCGCTGACTGACACACCTACTTATAGGAGTGTCAGTCAATTATAGGAGTGTCAGTCAATATAGGAGTGTCAGTCAATTATAAGGCAGTGGTTGAAATTATAGTAGCACTTATTTAATGGTACGGCTTTTTCGGGGGCCAGTCATCAGGTATCTATTATTTTGCGCGGGTGTGTGTGTTTGAATTTTTTGTTGTTTTTTATTTTGCCACCCCATGGCGGAGGTGCGCGTACATTAAAAACGCAAATTTTTGTAGTAGAGCTTAGACTTTCTTTTTTCGTAGTGCTGGGCTCGAGTTTAGTAATTATCGACTATAGGGACAATTGGTGTCAGAAAGACATGGTTAAAAAGACTGTGAAGTGTTCAGGATGTGGAGTGGGTTTGAAAGTGGACCTAAGCCTAGAAGTGGATGGAGAAGAGGCTGACGCAAAGTGTAGGCAATGTGAGGTCGAGGAAAAAAGGGAGAAAATGATGGTTGCCCAGAGTGAACTGCGGATGAGAATCGCCGAGCTTGAGACTGCGTTGGCGACAGAGAAAGAGTAAACGAGGGCAATGGGAGAAGGACTTAAGTCCGCCGAGGAAGCACTAGCGAAGCTGAACAAAGAAGCGGCCTACGGAGAGAACCTTAGAGAACCGGCAACCAGAGCGGTGGAGAAGGAAGAGCAAGCAAGTTTGGAAAAAACGGGTTCAGCCGTTTCAATTGTCGCAAGGCCCAGCTTCAGCGAGGTAGTGGTGGGGCTGGGAGAGGACAAAGCAGCCGGCGTCACAGGTGCAAGTAGCCACCGTGTGCAGGACGCTTCAGCTGAAAAGTCGCGACATGTTATAATCACTGGGGACTCGAATTTAAATCGATGCACAGAAGCCATTAAAGAGAGGGTAAGAGGTGACAAGAGGGCTGGAGTAGGGCGTTCTCAGGACGCAAGCTTGAAGCAATCATGAAGCAAGCGAGCACAAACCTCAAAACTACAGCTGATAGACGAAACCTCGTGATAATTTCAGGCGGTTTAAACGATGTCTTAAATGAAGATACAGCAGGACTAGCAACCACACTGGCGAAAGGTGTCGATGACATGCGCGCCACTTCTCCTAAGGTACAGGTAGTAATTTGCACGATACCGGAGGTACCAGTGCGTGATAGCAACCTGCAAAGAGCGGTTGTCAACGCAAACCAAGCGATATGGCGGATGAGTCGAGATAAAGGCTTTGAGGTGGTGGGAATAAACAGAGAGGTGCATTGGGGGGGGGTGGTTTTCAACGACACAGAATTCACTTCGATGGGCGGCTATGCCATGAGGTGGGTTGGCGACTTGCAGGACGCGCAGTAGCTTTTTTGGGGGGCAAGCGAGCCCTTCAGGGTGCAGGATAGCTAATAACGAGGAAAACAACCAGGGAGACTCTTCGACAGGTGGTATGGACAGATACGATTCCAAAGTGGCACCAATATCTAAGATAGGTAGAGTCCGGGGTATAAATAGAGCTAGCCACGAGCACTGAGCCAATTCAAACATAGGGTATATTAACATGCAGGGTGGTAGGAACAGGCTGAAGTGGGAAGAGATAGAAGAACAGCTAAGGAAAGAGAGGCCGATGGTATACGGTTTTGTAGAAACACATCCCTGGGACATGGAACAACCTCCGAACAATCCGGACTACGCGTGCGAATATTGTAATAGAACAGAAGGCAGCAGAAAGGGGGGTGGTATTGTGGCATTCATTCATAAAAGTACAGACTGGCAAAGGGTCAAGCAGGAGTGCAAGAAACATTTATGGCTAAAAGGGAAAGTGGCAGGTCCAATGACAGTTCCTTGGTTTTGTGTACTTGTGGACGGGAGCAAAGGCCAGAGAGGAAAACAAGGCAATGGTAGAGTGTATATCAAAGGACATTCAGGAGTTAAGAAGAGAGTGCGAAATAAATATACTAGGAGACATGAATGCGCACATAGAAGATATAGATGGGTATACCGACCCGACAGGCAAAATGATCATAATTATGTGTGAAAGGCTTGATTTGATCATTTGAAACAGTACCGAGAAGTGTGAAGGGCAAATAACATGGCAAGTAGGAAGGCTGCAGTCGACGATAGATTATGCGCTGATGTCACATAGGATGTATGATAAGCTCAGGGGAATGCACATAGATGAAGGTGGCTCCAGAAGTCTGGGTAGTGATCACAAACGTATGAAGCTAAGTTCTGGAAGAGGAGTGAAAGTGGGAAGGAGACAAGATGAGCAACTACAGGAAAATTTTTATCCAGAAAGGCAAATTGAAATAGCCACTAAACAACTTTAGAAAGCAATCACGGAGGATAATAAGACAGTGTGGACATACACGAATCTAATTAGACTCTTTGAGCTAGAGCTTGCTAAGATGCGTCACAAGTCACCCCGGAAAAGAAGACACGAACCCAAAAGTTGGTGGGATGAGGAAGTTAACAGAGCCATAGCAAAACGTCAGGAAGCCTCTAGGGAACACAGACATGCCAAGCAGCAGAGTGAACCGACAGATGATGTTGAAAGAAGATGGGAAACCTTTCTAAGCTGTAGAAAGGATGCATCCCTTCTGATCAATGAAAAGATTAGAAGAAAGGGAGCTCAGTGGCTGGCAGAAGTACATAAAAAAGATAGACAAGCAGCTGCGAAATTTTGGAACCATATAAATTCCCTAAGAAATGAGACGAGTCTAGAGCATGAGTTTTATAACTACAGCCCAAGGTGCTAAGCTAAAAGGGTACGAAGCTATTGAATATAAAAGAACAAGGGTTACAGAAAAGTTTCAACAAAGAAGTACTTTATGCACCACATTATACAGGGACGAATAAAGTGGTGCAATGGCTTCATTTTCACAACGAGAGTGGGAAAGAGCTGAAAAAAAGGTTCCTAGTAGTACATCAACAGGCCCAGATGGCATTCCAATTATGCTCATAAAGACATTAGGTCCGAAGTCTAAGCAGACTTTGAGAGAGGCAGTGAGCAAAATAATAATCGATGGTGAAGTTCCCGACGGATGGAAACTTAGCAGGATGAGCATGATCTATGAAGGAAAGGGGGACAAAGCTGACATAAACAACTACCGTCCTATAACAGTGAAATCAGTGGTCTACAGGCTGGCGATGCAGATTATAAAGGAAAGACTGCAGGCATGGATAGAGAATGAGGGGGTGCTGGGGGAATGGCAGAATGGGTTTCGGAAACACAGGAGCTCTGAAGACAATCTGTTCTCACTGAAGCAGTGCATCGAAATAGCAGAAAAGGAACACAGGCCCTTGTGGCTAGCATTTTTGGATATCAAGGGAGCGTACAATAGCGTGGTTCAAGAGGGATTGTGGGGAATACAAAAAACACTAGGCGTGGAACATGTAGTCACTAATCTTTTAAAGGATATCTATAAAGGTAACAAAATAGTTATAAAGTGGGAACACAAGTATCCAAGCCTGGAGAGGTAAAACGGGGGCTTAGGCAGGGGTGTCCCCTGTCACCCTTATTATTCATGATGTACCTACAAGGATTAGAGGCCAAACTAGAGGGAAGTGGACTGGGCTTCAACCTCTCTTTAGTCAAACAAGGAAAGCTCATTGATCAGGCACTACCAGCATTAATGTACGCAGATGATATAGTGCTAATGGCTAACAACAAGGAAGATTTGCAGAGATTGATGGACATCTGCGGTAATGAGGGAGATAGGTTAGATTTCAGATTCAGTAAGGAAAAATCAGCAGTCATGATTTTCAATGACAACGAAGGTAGTGAGCTTAGAATACAGGACGTCACGCTAGAGGTAACAGATAAATACAAATATCTTGGCGTATGTATAAGCAATGAGACCGAGTACCTGAGAGAACACGAAATATACGTGACGACTAAAGGTAACAGGAATGCAGCAGTGATGAAAAATAGGGCACTGTGGAATTACAATAAGTATGATGTTGTGAGAGGAATATGGAAAGGGGTCACGGTTCCTGGGCTGACGTTCGGCAATGCGGTCTTGTGCATGAGATCAGAAGTTCAAGCAAGATTAGAAATTAAGCAACGTGGAGTAGGTAGGCTTGCATTAGGAGCTCACGGGAATACACCAAATCAAGGAGTACAAGGTGATATGGGATGGACATCATTTGAGGGCAGGAAAGCTAGCAGCAAGATAAAATTTGGGAAGCGATTGAGAGAAATGGGGGAGGAGAGTTGAGCTAGGAAAGTTTTCAGCTACTTGTACTTGAAGAATGTCGATACAAAATGGAGAAAGCGAACCAGGAAATTGACTGGTTAATACTTAGAAAACAGCAGGTGGCCAAACCAAAAAGAACTATCGGTTAAGAAGAAACTGAAGGAAACGGTGACTGACATGTTGAGAATGAGCATGCTTAAGAAGTCCGCACTAGAGATCTATCGAACTTTTAAGCAGGAAATTGCCAAGGAAAGGATCTATGATAATACTCGGGGTAGTTCTCTACTGTTTGAGGCCAGGACGGGAGTACTGCGAACCAAGACATATCGGGCCAAATACGAAGGGGTAGACACAGCATGCAGTGCGTGAGTAGAGGAAGAAGAACTGCCGAACACTTGATAATGTTTTGTGAAGGGCTTCACCCTATAGTTCAGGATGATGGCGCAGAGTTTTACAAAGCACTGGGGTTTAGGGACCGGGAGGGCAAAATCAACTTTAAGCGGGTAGACTTAACTAGAAGGAGGTTATCTGATTGGTGGCTAAAGTCAAGGCACGGGTGAAAATTAAACCCTTCACTGCAAAGTACGAATCCTCAAACTCACTTTTTAAAGAAAAAAAAATTAATCCAGTTTTTGGTTCAATAAGTATTACGGCTTGGTTGCGCTAGCCACCTCCCTATCCAAAAGGTACAGCCATTTCAATCCATCCATCCATCCATCCATCCATCCATCCATACTTCTAAATTCACATATAAACCCAAAAAGTGAATGGAGGGAAGGCCGCTGTGATAGCTCAGTGGTTAGAGCATCGAACGCGTTATTCGAAGGTCGTAGGTTCGATTCCTGCTCACGGCTGGTTATTTTTCCATCCACGTTCCTTTCTTCTTATTTACATTACATTGGTTCTAATAATTTCCCCTGTTAATTCCTTGGCATTACTGTCTGTTAGATCTCAATAATATTGTGTCGCAACACGGAAAAAACGAGCCCTTAGGTATACATTTCTTTCCCTTATTTCATGAAACGAGGGTCTCGTACTGGCAAACTTGGTGTCATTAGGTTGTATACGAGGGACTAATAATCAGCTGCCCGCTCGTAATAAGTGCACGTGCTAAGTGACGCCAAACATACGCATAAAAGAGTGTTTTACACTCGTCACTTGGCTTATAGATGGCGCTGACTGACACTCTTACTTCTAAATTCACATATAAATCCAAAAAAGTGGATGTAGGGAAGGCCGCTGTGGTAGCTCAGTGGACAGTTATCGCGACAACGCGGATTACTTGAATGGTGAAGCAGAAACCCTAAGGCAAAAAACAAATGCCTGGGGTGGTCGGGATCTGTCTACATTCGCACGTGCGACTGTGTGCAACATGTTTTTGATATCGAAAATCTGGTATGTCATGCAAGTTATCTGCTAAGTCACGCGTGAATGTACAGAAGCTTCACAGGATTTTGCTGTGTTTGTGTGGAAATCGCCGTGGGAACGTACAAGCCGGTCTAATTTATTCCAGTCCGTTAGCAATGGCGGACTCGGTTTATGTCATTTATTTATTAGACATGTTGACTCTCGGTTTATTTTCCTTCGCGATCGAAGAAACAAATTTCTGCAAACAGTGATAAAAGTAAGCCTGTCATCACGCATCCCACATTTTGTTGTGTCTACAAACAGTGATATGTGCCGATATGTGACTGGTTTTTTGAAAGAGGTCATACAGTTTTTAGAGGCCAAGCTCCTTATAGCGGCACCCGTTCATCCCGCGTCCCGTCGTAGTATGTAACCAGTCTTACGCTTTGACCTGCAAACATTTTGACCTCCAAGGTGGTGCCGGTGAGAGATTCCTTCTGTGCGTTGTTGAACAACAAAAAATAGTGCTCAATGTACACGCCAATAGCTGATAATAGGGTATGAGAGACAGGAGCATTCGGCTTTTAGTTAGCGTACACGCTGCGATCACCATTAGCAGCCATTGCATGTACATTGAGCACTATCTGAAGGGAAAGGGTTGCTACGTTATACCCGCTGGGTGTAACCACCTTAGTTTTAGAAAGGTTTAGCGAGCGTTGAGCCGCAGCGCCATGAATACAATGAACTAGTATATACCATGAATGAACTCAAGGTAGTTAAAGGTGGGAAGTAGGTACGAAGTGCAAGCCGTAAGAAAGTAAAAGCCGAATTCTCCTGTCTCTCATTTACCATGCAGCCATTGGCATGAACATTGAGCTCTATCTGCCAGGAAAAGGTTGCTACGTTATACTCGCTGGGCGTAACCTGCTTGGTTTTAGAAAGGTTTAGCGAGTGTTGGGCCGCAGTGCCATGAATACAGTGAACTAGTATATACCATGAACTCGAGGTGGTTAAAGGTGGGAAGTAGACCGGAAGCGCAAGCTGTTAAAAAGTGTGCGTGTGCCACCTCTCGTTTAGTCCTTGGAATGCCCGCTGGATGGCGGTGTTTCTATATGGGCAATATATGATGAAAAAATGCGAGATGGTGGTACTTGGAGTGTTGAATAGATGGACGAACGGACACACACAGATGCATGAATGGACGCATGAACGGACGCAGGGGCGGATGCATGGACGAAAGCAGGAACGGACGCACGCACGGACGGGCGGATGGACGCATGGACTGTCGCACAGACGGAAGGAAGCAAGAACGAATGAACGGACGAATGCTTCGTCCCATTCTCCATCATTCACTCCCTGAATATGCTGCCAATTTTTTTGAGTTTTTGAAAGTGCGCTTTTCGCTGGACTATCTTGCCACTGTTAAGCAAAAAAATCTGTACAGGGATAACCGTGATGTCTTGCTCCCAACACCTTTGTACAGATGTACGTTCAATGGAGGACCCGGACAGGACGTTTTGAATAGGGTCAAAAGGACGAAAGTAAAAGCAGGGGCAAAAACTTTCTTTTTTAAATTGCATTCCGGGACTCTCCCCGTAAAGCAGTGGCTAGCGGACAAGGGAATCGATGCACCATGGACAACCAATTGTTTACTTTGTAAAATACCTGAGACAATAGATCATGTGTTTATTCATTGCTGCGACGCTTTCTTTCATTGGGACATCCTTCAAAGAACATTGAAAAAAGATCTCCCCATTACATGCAATGGCATTCGTTTTCTCTGTATGGATGATGACGACGGCATACCATACGACATGGTTATGCTAATTAGCCTTCACAGCATCTGGCAGACCACAATGGCTTACAGACATCTTGACCAAAACATACGTCCTGTCCGGGAGAACTTCATTGCAAATATGCGGTATATCACTGAGGTGTATAAACAACAAGAAGAACCTCCCAGCTGGCTAATAATATTAGAGCAATTGTGCAACCTGAAAAAATTTTAATGTGAGCACTTCGGATTAAATATTGGTCCTAGTGTATTTTATCATTCATGTTTCTGTGTGAACACCTGTAAAGAAAAACAGGTAATAAAGAAAAGAACGAAAAAAGCTGTGGTTGCTCAGTGGTTAGAGCTTCGAACGCGTTATTCGAAGGTCGTAGGTTCGATTCCTGCTCACGGTGGGTTATTTTTTCACCCACTTTTCTTTCTTTTTATTTACATTCCGTTCGTTCTAATAACTTCCCCTGTACATTCCTTGGCATTACTGTCTGTTAGATCTATTATATTCTGTCAAAACACGGAAAAAACGAGCCCTTAGGTATACACTTCTTTCCCTTACTTCAATAAACGAGGGTCTCGTACTGGCAGACTTGGTGTCATTAGGTTGTATACGAGGGAATATTAATAAGCTGCCCGCTCGTAATAGGTTCACGTGCTACGTGACGTCAAACATGCGCATAAAAGAGTGTTTCACACTCGTCGCTTGGCTTATAGAAGGTGCTGACTGACACTCAGTACTTCTAAATTCACATATAAACACAAAAAAGTGGATGGAGGGAACGCCGCTGTGGTAGCTCAGTGGTTAGAGCACCGAACGCGTTCTTCGAAGGTCGTAGGTTCGATTCCTGCTCGAGGCTGGTTATTTTTTCACCCACTTTTCTTTCTTCTCATTTACATTCCATTGGTTCGAATAACTTCCCCTGTACATTTCTTGGCATTACTGTCTGTTATATCTCAATATTATTGTGTCAAAACACGGAAAAAACGAGCCCTTAGGTATACACTTCTTTCCCATATATATATATATATATATATATATATGTGTGTGTGTGTGTGTGTGTGTGTGTGTGTGTGTGTAGGCATGGTGGTTGAGTGGCCGTAGCGTTGCATATAGTAAAGTAGATTCCTCCGTGAGCGGTCACAACGTGGTTTATTTCGACGTTTCAGCCTAGAGTCTGCCCTTCATCAGGATTGAAGGTACAGTTTGTTGGTGCTCAGCTTTATACAATTTCAAATCAGAGGGAGGAGAGAAAAAGAGGGGAAAAAGACAGAAAAAAAGACGAAAAGAAAGAAAAAGAAAAATAAGATAAGGTGTACTCCCCCCTGGAGTGCCCCCCTTCCACTCTTTCTTCCACTTCCGCCTCCATCTCTCTTTCTTTTCTCCTTTTCACCTTTATGATGTCTGATGTCTGTGTATGCTTCCTTTCACTAACGCATTCTTCCCGACCAGATGGCGCCTCCTGGCTCTGGCGGTCCGGTCTGGGGCAAAAAGAGCTTTTTTTAAGAAGTTTAAGCCTTTAACTACTCAGCGCCCTGTCGACATTTCGTCGTAGAAAGAGGGGTTCCGCGTATTGCGGCAGAGGCTGGTAAGCGGGTGCAATGCGAATTTCTTGCCCGCTTCTGGATTAGGCGTGCAGTAGGGGCATCCCGACTGTGCACAGGGTTGCTGTTGGGCATGTCACGCTTGGCACAATTTATTGGGAATGAAAGTAAAAACAGAAAACAGACGGCAGCTATACTTAGGAAGAGTAGTTACATTTGGAAATGTTTTCAGTGGTCAAGTGCCCTTCGCAGCCACAGTGCCGTGAACTCAGTTACTATTTTCATTATTGCTGTTATTGTTTTATAATGCTTCAATTGCTGCAATTGTACCAGGATTCTCATTTATTCCTCTTTTGAGGGTAACAAATCGGTGGATAAGGTATGATTCTCGTTGTTAACGTTCTCGGTTTGATTGAAATACCGTCTCTAAGAGCGTTACTGATAGTTTGTCGAATGCATGGTCGCGAAGATTAAGATGTTTTGATAGTGGTAGATTTGAGGCTGATTTCGCATGGGCTCTGTAATTATTGAGCGAATCCTAAGTGGTGTTTCTGTTTGCCCGATGTACTGCATACTACATACGTTGCATTCGAGTAGGTATACCACATTTGAGGAATCGCATGTTAGGTTTTCTCGCATGGTAATCGAAAACTTGGATTTTGTTCTGGTTGCTTTGTGTGTTTCTCGCATCGCTTTTCATACAAGACATCGTGACCTTAAACAAAGTCAGAATGAAGGTGAGGTATTGATTTGATCATGGACAAGTGTGTCTTTGAGGTTGCGTGGTCGTCGGTAAACGACGCCTGGAAGCGGATGGAAATGCGCGTTTCAGACGTTCACTTTGTTCCAGAATGTTGTATTGTCGTATAAGAATTTTGTTTACATTTAGGGAAGTTTGTGCTATAAGTCAAGCAGAGGTTTGTTCGTTGTCGGTCTTCTTGCAGTGGTCACTTTGTAAGTAAGTCATCACACTTCAGTTTTCTCGCTTTTTGAACAGCGTCATAAATACATGTGGGGTGGGGGGTATTTTTGTTTTTCGAGCATAAGTTTTAGCCTGTGTGAGCTCGTGTAAAAATCAGCGTCTCTTGAGCAGATTCGCTTAAACCGGTGAGCCTGACTGTATGAAATGCTGGTTTTACAGTGGCGCGGGTGATCGCTTTGGTAATGGAGGTGTTGTTGTCGATCCGTTGGCTTGCGATAGTAGGGTTGTAGAGAGCTTGTCTACTTTTGTCGTTATGGTGACATCAAGAAAATTTACGGTTACTTGCGAGTATGTGAGTGTGAAGTGTATGTTTAGAGGTACAGCACTGTAAGTGTCGATAAAGCTGAGAAGGTTGTTCTCACTGTGTGTCCAAATAAGAAGAATGGCGTCTATGTATCTTCTGTATATTAGCGGTTTCAAGGAACTTTGAGCAAGAAATTCCGATTCTAGCTTTACGATAAATAAGTTGGCATAATTGTGTGCCATTTGGATGCCCATAGTGGTCCCGCTGATTTGTCGAAAATACTCTTGGTTAAACTCGAATGAATTGATTTTGAGGACCGTCCTTCTCAATGTTGCGATTGCAGAGAAATCTGGGGTGTTAGATTGTCTACTGTTTGTGTACAAGTTTGTAATGCAGCTATGCCATCATCGTGAGGAATATTTGTATACAATGAAGAGACATCGAAAGTAACCGAGTACGAGTTTTTCAGGACACACAGACCTGCAATGTCTCGAAGAAAGTGTGTGGTGTCTTTTATGTAAGACGCCAGAGTGCATGGAGTGTGGCTTATTATTTTTTCCACGTACCCTTATATGGGTTCAGCTATTGTACCGATGACTGATATAATTGGTTGACCTGGGTTACCGGGTTTATTAATTTTTGGGAAGATACAGAAGCGACCTAGACGAGGGCATGCTGCTCCCATCAGTTTGTGGTCAGAGTTGGTTATCTTTTCTGCATCCAACAGTTTCTTTAGTTCTGTTGATACGATACGTTTGTATTCGTCTGTCGGATCACCTGGGAGGCGTTCGTAAAATCTTGCGTCGTCTAGTTGGCGGTATGCTTCTTGTAAGTAGTTGGTTGTATTAAGGACTACAATTGCTCATCCTTTGTCAGCGGGTTTTATTGTTAATTCTGTCCTAGATGCCAGATTTCTCATACTCATTTTTTTCAGATTTTGTCAAGTTTTCTCCGTTTCCTTTCTGTCTGTGGCATTCGTGTACTATATCTTTCTGTACTGCGGTGATATTGCCACGTTCCATTTCCCAAGTTTTTGTTATCGTCCCAAAACACCACACGATTCTCAGCGCAAACCGCGCCTGCAGTTTTCTAGAAGGTTCCGGACTGTAGTAGATCATTTCGATAAGATCACGCCCACTGTGCGAACAGTACAGATTGTTCTGGAAGCTACGCCACCGCCAGCGATAACGCTAGAACATTCGACGGCAAGAGTATAAATGCCGACGCGCTTCGCCACTTGTCAGTTGTTCATCGAAGGCCGACGCTCCGTTTGCCGCTATCAGTCCGAGACTGCTATCTGTGCGAGACTGCTGCTGTAATTGGACTTTCAGTTTACCGGGCACAGGTTCGCCCAAATAAACAGTTCAATTCCAATACGAAGTCTCCTGTCTTCAGCCACGTCACGACCCCGTGACATCTGGTGGAGGTGCTGCTTCGTTCATGTACCGGACGCCCCCGTCAAGCCGTGAACCCAGCCCACGTCGCGGAGAAGACACCGACGCCAACCAGGAGCAGCGAACAAGCCGCCGACAGCAAGGGCTACCACCTGAGTACGGGCTTCTACCAGACAAGGCGCGGAAGACGAAGGCCATGACCGCGACTGCAGCGACAATGACAACCGCAGCGTCCCAGCCCACGATGGTCATGCATCAACCCAGAGAACCACCAATTTTCCATGGGTCATCGTTCGAAGACCCGGAGTCCTGGCTGGAGACATACGACCGTGTGGCCGCCCTCAACCACTGGGACCATGACGAAAAACTGCGTCGTGTGTTCTTCTATTTGGAAGACACCGCAAGGACTTGGCTTGAAAATCGGGAGTCCACGCTCCGAACGTGGGATGTTTTCTGCGGCGCATTCCTGCAAACGTTCGCGAGCGTCGCTCGCAAAGAGAAGGCCGCTGCCTTATTAGAGACTCGGGTTCAACTACCAAATGAAAATGTCACCATTTTCACAGAAGAAATGACCCGACTATTCCGTCACGCTGACCCAGACATGCCTGAGGAGAAAAAAGTTCGTTTCCTTATGCGAGGGATCAAACAGGAGCTCTTCGCGGGACTGATGAGAAACCCGCCGAAAACCGTCCAAGAATTTGTAGCCGAAGCGACCACGATCGAAAAGACACTGGACATGCGCACTAGAGAGTATAATCGTCGCCTGACTGCAGACTGCGCTGCTGCTCAAGCCAGTAACTCCGGAGACCTGCGTGAAACGATCCGAGCGATCGTGAGGGAAGAGCTGCGCAAGCTGTTGCCTTCGGCGCAGCCTCAACTGGATTCAATCGCCGACATTGTGCGAGAAGAAGTTCGGCAATCGCTTCAACTTCCCCACGCACCGCTGCCCGAGCCGGAAGCTATGAGCTACGCCGCTGCACTGCGCCACAACGCTCCTCCCCGTCCACGCCAAAACGCCGCCCGTCGCACTTCCGTCAACAGACGCCACCGCCGCCACCACCCCCACCGACGTCATACCGTTCGCCAGCAGCCCAGCGCAGTGCACCGAGGAAGACTGAAGTCTGGCGCACCCCTGACCGTCGCCCGCTCTGCTACCACTGCGGCGAGGCCGGACACACATACCGCCGTTGCCAGTACCGACAAATGGGACTGCGTGGCTTCGCCGTCAATGCACCGCGTCCACAGCCAGGAGAACGACCACGTGACATCGCCGACTACCTGACAGGAACTCGGTGGACACCACGAAGCCCTTCGCGTTCCCCGTCGCCCAGCCGCCGCACGTCACCGCACCACCGGCAGTACTCTGGCCCAACGCGGGGCCGGTCTCCTAGCCCGTATCCGGGAAACTAAGGGCAGCAACCGGTGGAGGTGCGGTTGCTGTGCGACGAACTACCGAAGATCCTCCGACGACGACGACGCCGCGACGGAGCTTTCCGAACACAACGCCAACCAGGCAAAGCCCTGACGGCGAAAGCTCACTTACCGAAGGTGGCCTGACGACGCAACATGGACGCAGCAGAACCAGCCGATGCAGCCGTGACCCGACGCCACGCCCTAACTGTAATGTGAGACGGCGAACTAGCGACCTCGACGTTCTTATCGACGGCCACAGTGTGACCGCTCTCGTCGATACTGGAGCCGACTATTCTGTCATCAGTGGGTCGTTCGCCGCGAAGGTAGTTAGGACAGCTTGGAAAGGCCCTGAAATCCGCACAGCCGGAGGTCATCTCGTAACGCCTGCAGGAATCTGCACAGCGAGAGTCACCATTAACGGCCGTATTTATCCTACAGACTTCGTAGTCCTACAGCGTTGCTCGAGAGATGTCATCCTTGGCATGGACTTCTTATGCCTCCATGGTGCTGTCATCAACCTAAAAACAAAGTCGATAACGTTATCCACAGAAGAAGCACTACCGCCGCGCACGCCGTCAGGACACCATGCCTTGAATGTGCTGGAAGAACAAGTCACCATTCCGCCTCGCTCAAGCGTCATTATTTCAGTCGGCGCTCCTAAATCACCTGACTTGGAAGGCGTCGTTGAAGGCAGTCAGTATCTGTTGGTCACCCGCAATATTTGCGTCGCAAGAGGAATTGCTGAGCTGCGGGGAGGCAAAGCAACGGTTTTGCTCACGAATTTCAGCAATGAGTACAAACATGTGAACAAAGGAACAACGGTCGCATTTATCGAAGAAATTGTCGAAGCCACCAGTGCTTTCGCCCTCGCCGATTCTGCGGAACCTGCTCAGTTGAACCAAGCCCCTCCCATAGCTTTCGACGTCAATCCCAGACTTCCCAATGATAAGCAAGAACAGCTCAAGGCCCTGCTCCTGCAATACGAAGATTGCTTTTCGTCGTCATCGAAAATTCGGCAGACCCCAATCACGAAACATCGCATCATAACCGAAGAAAATGCCAGACCACTCCGTCAGAGTCCGTACAGGGTTTCGACGCGAGAACGTGAGGCCATGAAGAGACAAGTTGATGAAATGCTGCGGGATGACATTATCCAGCCGTCCAAGAGTCCATGGGCATCCCCCGTGGTGTTAGTGAAGAAAAAGCATGGGACCCTACGTTTCTGCGTCGATTATCGCCGCCTGAACAAAATCACAAGAAAGGACGTGTATCCGCTCCCACGAATAGACGACGCACTTGATCGGCTCCATAACGCCAAGTACTTTTCGTCAATGGACCTCAAGACTGGCTATTGGCAAATCGAAGTCGACGAAAGAGACCGAGAGAAGACGGCGTTTATAACACCGGACGGCCTCTTCGAGTTTAAGGTGATGCCCTTCGGCCTTTGCTCAGCGCCTGCAACGTTTCAACGCGTTATGGATACAGTACTGGCAGGATTGAAGTGGCAGACTTGCCTTGTGTACTTGGACGACGTCGTCGTGTTTTCCTCGAGTTTCGACGAGCATCTTCGGCGCCTTGAAGCTGTACTTCAAGCCATCAAGGCTTCCGGAACTCACACTGAAGCCAGAAAAGTGCAGATTTGCGTATGAGGAGCTCTTGTTTCTGGGGCACGTTATCAGCAAGTCTGGAGTTCGTCCCGATCCACGGAAAACAGCCGCCATCGCCGACTTCCCGCCGCCCACTGACAAGAAAGCCGTGCGCCGATTTCTGGGCCTGTGTGCCTATTATAGGCGGTTCGTGAAAAACTTCGCCCGCATCGCCGATCCTCTCACTAACCTTACCAAGGCCGACATGGAGTTTAAGTTGGAAACGCCGCAGGAACACGCTTTCCAGGAGCTTAAACATCGCCTCCAGACGCCTCCGTTACTTGCCCATTTCGACGAATTCGCCGAGACAGAAATACATACTGACGCAAGCAGCGTAGGTCTTGGCGCCGTTCTTGTGCAGCGGGCTGACGGATTTGAAAGGGTTATTAGTTACGCCAGCCGATCGCTATCCAAAGCAGAAGCAAAGTATTCCACAACACAAAAGGAGTGCCTCGCCATCATCTGGGCTACGTCGAAATTTTGCCCCTACCTCTACGGCAGGCCCTTCAAAGTTGTGAGCGACCACCACGCATTGTGTTGGCTAGCCACCTTGAAGGACCCCTCAGGTCGCCTCGCACGATGGAGCCTGAGACTTCAAGAATATGACATTACTGTCATTTACAAGTCCGGCAAAAAACACTCCGACGCCGACTGTCTCTCTCGTGCGCCTGTCGACCAACCGCTACCCGACGACCCGGATGACGACTACTTCTTAGGAACGATAACTACCGACGACTTCGCTGAACGACAGAGGGCCGACCCGGAACTTAAGGCCCTAATAGAATACCTCGAAGGCAGGACCGCCGAAGTCCCGAAGGTATTCAAGCGCGCACTTGCGTCGTTCTTGCTACGAAACGGTCTTCTACAAAAGAAAAACTTTTCACCGCTTCGAGCTAAGTACCTTCTTGTGGTGCCTTCAGCTCTGCGACCAGAACTCCTGCAGGCCCTTCACGACGATCCGACGGCAGGGCACCTCGGTGTTTCTCGCACGCTCGCGAGGATACAAGAAAGGTACTACTGGCCACGTCTTACCACCGACGTCACTCGTTATGTGCGAACATGCCGGGACTGTCAGCGACGCAAAGCACCGCCGACAAGGCCAGCGGGACTTCTGCAGCCAATTGATCTACCTTGCCGACCTTTCCAGCAGATTGGTATGGACCTACTGGGGCCGTTCCCGACGTCGGCTTTCGGAAACAAGTGGATCGTCGTAGCTACCGACTACCTCACCCGCTACGCCGAGACAAAAGCCCTGCCAAAAGGCAGTGCATCCGAAGTAGCTAAGTTCTTCGTCGAAAATATCGTCCTACGTCACGGCGCCCCGGAGGTCCTTATCACCGACAGAGGAACGGCATTCACTGCCGACTTAACTCAAGCGATCTTGGCATACAGCCAAACAAACCACCGCCGGACGACAGCGTACCACCCACAGACCAACGGCCTCACCGAGCGGCTTAACAAGACGATCGCACACATGCTGTCAATGTACGTCGATGTCGAACACAAGACGTGGGACGCCATTCTTCCGTATGTGACCTTCGCATACAACACGGCGGTGCAGGAGACGACGCAGATATCTCCATACAAATTGGTCTACGGAAGGAGCCCGGCAACGACGCTCGATGCCATGTTACCCAACGTCACCAACGAAGAAAACCTCGATGTGAGTGAGTACCTTCAACGCGCCGAAGAAGCCCGACAACTTGCGCGTCTCCGTATCAAGAATCAACAGACGACCGACAGCCACCGTTACAACCTTCGACGACGCTTCGTGGAATACCAGCCCGGTGAACGTGTTTGGGTGTGGACGCCGATACGCCGACGTGGACTAAGTGAAAAGCTTCTGCGACGGTATTTCGGACCGTACAGGGTGGTTCGACGTCTCGGCCCACTTGATTACGAGGTTGTCCCCGACGGCATCACGAACTCTCAACGACGCCGATCGCGACCTGAAGTCGTCCATGTCGCGCGCCTCAAGCCGTTTCATGCGCGTTAACAAACTGAACCAGTGTTCTTTTTGTATTATTGTTGTATCGGAATTTATTCATTGTACTTTCTTGCATTATTATTGTACTTTCATCTTTAGTTAAAGCATCGGGACGATGCCTTTTTTTCAGAGGGGGGCAATGCCACGTTCCATTTCCCAAGTTTTTGTTATCGTCCCAAAACACCACACGATTCTCAGCGCAAACCGCGCCTGCAGTTTTCTAGAAGGTTCCGGACTGCATTAGATCATTTCGAAAAGATCACGCCCACTGTGCGAACAGTACAGATTGTTCTGGAAGCTACGCCACCGCCAGCGATAACGCTAGAACATTCGACGGCAAGAGTATAAATGCCGACGCGCTTCGCCGCTTGTCAGTTGTTGATCGAAGGCCGACGCTCCGTTCGCCGCTATCAGTCCGAGACTGCTATCTGTGCGAGACTGCTGCTGTAATTGGACTTTCAATTTACCGGGCACAGGTTCGCCCAAATAAACAGTTCAATTCCAATACGAAGTCTCCTGTCTTCAGCCACGTCACGACCCCGTGACAATATAAAGGTCCAGGCCCTTGTCTCGCTTACTGTTCAGTGTCCAATCATTTGTTTTACGACGGTGAATTGTTTCGTCGTTAGAAGGCTTGTCCAAGAAATATTCGCGCAACCATTAGCTTCTTGTGAAGATGTCGAGGTCTCGGAGCAAGTCGAATTCATCAAAAAATTTTGTGGTCGGGCAGAAGCTTAGTCCTTTAGATAGCAGTTTTTCTTCGCCATGTGACAAGCTGATGTCCGATAGGTTTACAACCACAGTGTCACAGGGTGTGTTCATAGATGGGTGCTCGTTTGTACCGTTAGTGGTTTCCTGGGTGGTGGTGTTGTAGTGATAAGGAACTATATTAGGGAAACGCGGGGTTGGGCACATGGTCTCTTTTGAGTTTATGAATTTTTGTGGTCATGATGGCTTGGTATTTATTCTGTTCGGATTTTGTTATTCAGGTGATTTCTTTGTTCGATAAAGTGTTGTGGTGGAGAATGGTGTTGGTCATATCGACCAGTTTCTTTACCTGCTTATCACTGTGATTAAGAGCGACTTCTGTTAACTTAAGAGGTGCCTCGAGTAGGACATTTTTCCATGTTGTTTGGCCATGTTCATCTAGGTTTGTAGCAGCTGGTGTGAGAGAGAGTGTCATACCCTTGGGGGCTATTATAGCATGTTGGTTTTTGCATTTCATATCTAGTTCGTTTGTCAGCCAGTTTTCGTACTTTAAGGAGGGTGGCACTGCAACTGAGAGGCGATGAGCAGGACTTACATTTCAGAAGTCAATCTTTTTTTGAGTGCGGGGATGGCACCGATGAAGTGCACAGATTGTAGTTATGCCCGGCAGGCCTTCGTCGTTGTAGGGAGTATTTCGGCGTTGGGCTCCCGGCGAACGTGTTCGTAGGCAGTTCCGTGGTCCGCAATAGAGGGACGCGGTTTCGTAGTTTGGCAGGCTTCCCTTTGAGGAGTGGTGTAGTGGTGCTGTCGTGTAGTGCTTTTGGTGTCGATATCCGCAATGGAGGGACGCGTGTTGGCTGTTCAGCAGACTTCCCCCTAGTTGTGGTGCGCAGTTGATGATGTTGAGGGGGTGCTTGTGGCTCGCGGGAGTCACAGTTTCACCGATCGTCGGGAACTCGTCTGTGATGTTGGGTGGGTGTGGGGCTCCTGGAGCATGTTGATATGCAGAGTTCTTGTCGTGGGTGTCTTGTTGTGTTGAACGGATATTGACGGGAGCTGCTGGTTGAGTTGACCACCCCGTGGTAGCTTCGAGGTCTCGTGACCGAGTGCACTCTTGAGGGTTTCGGCTATCAACGCGACACCCATACAATTCTCAGGTACCTACTCAGCCCGTGACAATAACATAAGCCAAGGGTTTCCATATAATGTCTGCAACCTGCTTCAAGAAAACAGTGCCTAATTCATCAGAGCCTGTTGCGACATTGTTACGTAGCTTAATCATAGAGCTGTGTACCTCTGAAGGTATCACTGGACATAGACTGATTGTGTGCAAGGCTGTCTTATTCTACGGGTAATCCTTTCTTGTGTACGATGTCTTGAAGGGGAAACATAATCACAGGAACGGGCAACATAATCATTCATAGCCGTTATAGCTGCTTCGTCGCTCATGTCTAGGGAGAAGGCTTTTATATTAGTACGAGTTTTACTTTGGGTAAATTGTACCGGATTATTCACTTCGTTCCACACTTTACGAGGATCATTGTATATCTTGGCAAAAAGGCTTTAATAAAAAATCTCAGCTTTGCGTATGTCATCTTGATCTTATTGTGATACGTATTCATTTTTTTTTCAGCACATCTAGGTCACGTATTTGAACAATCGTATGATACGTTTTGTTTTTCTTTTGATTCTTTTGTGAAATTTTTTACTGATCTATGGTTTGCGAATTCTCCTTTTGTTATTTGTATGTATCAGAAAAAAATGTTATCATAACATGCTTTGGGATAGCGAGAAAAGCGTTTTATGCGTGAATTGAATTTGCTCTGCGCACACAACAGACCAGTGTGTAAGGGATATTTCTGAGTGAAAATTTTCTAGAGTGAACTTGTTGTAGACGCCATACGTTGTTTTAGGGGCGAAGCTCCTTAGGGCGTGGGCTGTGCGTCCCCTGTAGCCTGTATGTGGCCACCTCTAGTTTAGTTCTTGCAGTGTTCACTAGATGGCGGTACCGTCCCCTGTATGTAGCCGCCTCTAGTTTAGTTCTTGCAGTGTTCACTAGATGGCGGTACCGTCTCCTGTATGTAGCCACCTCTCGTTTAGTTCTTGTAGTGTTTACTAGATGGTGGTACTTGTAGCTGATGATGAAAAGATGCACGATGTTATAAACTAGAAAGCGGTACTTGTAGTTGATGAAAGACGCGAGATCTTATAAAATAGGAATGATGTCACATATGGCGCGTGTCATTGGTTGAAGGCAATCGTTCGATTTAGTGCGGCGACGTACGCTAGGGGAAGCGATGTAATAAAATCGAGTGGGCAAAATGTACAGAGGATTCATGGTTTACCAGGTTTACCTCCGGAGCTTCGCCCACTCATCATCATTCACTTCGTGGATATGGCGGAATTTTTTTTTATTGTACGTAGGCTTATTAATTGCAGTAGAGAAAGAGTCAGAACATGTAAGTCATCACTAAGGTCGAGTGAAAATAAGCCTACAAAAGCCTTCTTCCCCGGCACGTTTTTGAAACATACGTCAAAAAGAGTGGCGCTATTGTCCGTGATTCGCCAACGCATATAGATAGCGTTCACACAAAAATAGGTGGATAGAACAGTTTCAGACTGCATAGTAGCAACGTCACCATACGCCACTTAGTGGACAGCACGAAACAGCTTATTGAGGTCATGGTCACCGAGATGGTGGTCGCGCGGCATGTTTTTCTCCGGCCGCCCCTATCACCACGCTTCCCAGCAAAACCAACGACTATCGCCTCGCGCGTGCGGATGTCAACTGTGAATTCCAGCGGCAGCAGAGAATAGAGTTCCTGTATATGCTACCTTGTTGCGCTGAAAAACGCCATCTTGGGCTCAAAAGTCTTGCGAGAAAGCCCCTTACCTCCCACGTAGGAGCAGCGCTCGTGCTTCCGAGTACCAGCTGCTCTTTATTTATTTTTTTTATTTTTTTATTTTTATGAAGGTACGAGCAAAACTCAACTCCTTCGATCACGCCTAGAAGCATTGATTTTATGTTCACGTTGTTGGTATAGGGTAATGAAACAAAGTGCGTCGACTCATTGAACCTGTGATGGATGATGGATGAAAAACTTTTATTGGCGTCCTGAAGGATTCCACCCCTGTTTTATAGGAATAGGATCACGGGCCGCTCCCACGTTGAAACGGGGAGGCCCAGCCTCACCGCCACATCATGAACCTTCTGGACAGCCTTGAGTCTTTGTATGAGTACCGGAGTCATGAGCTTTACATGAAGAGTTTCGGAAAATTCTTCTTTTTTTTATTAAGAGGGGCCCCTCCAGAGCATGCGGTTAAAATCACTATGATTCTTGCAGTCCGGAAAAAGTTCGGAAATATCGGAGTATCGGCTGCAAGTTACGAGGCAAGGGTACGTTCCCGTCTGAAGCATGCGAAGAGAGATTGCCTGTGGCCTATACAACTTTTCGTGTGGCAATGGAAAGTACCTATGGCCTAATTTATAGTGCTTCGTGATCTCATTGAAGGTAGTCAAAATGTACCTAAAGTGAAGGCTGGGGGCTGATTCCTCTGTCTGAGAGCACAAGTCTCGGCGCGGAAAGTGAAGCCTCGCGCCTTGAAGTGGGCTAGCTCGTTGACATTGGGAAGGCCTCCGACCTCAAGCCAAGGTGAGCAAAGAACCAGATAATAGTGTTGTGGTTGAGTTTCTTGTGGGCGAGAATTCTAAATACTTCCTTTCACACAGAGCCAGAAGCGAAGGCCCTAGCAGCGAATTTAGAGTCCATATAAATCTCAGACCTTTATGGACTGTTTATTAGGCCGAACATTTGGCCAGTGAACGGAAATCCAGATTACAGCGATACACGCTGGTGCTGATAGGGTTGAACAGAGCATCGGTTGTGGATCAACTGAGAAGTGGTGAAGCGCGTCAGCGTTTATGCATGTGCCGTCGCATATTCCACTATTATCGCTAGCGTCCACGCTGACAACGTTGGTTCCAGAATAATCCGTAATGTTCGCGTTGTGCGTGTAATCTTAACGAAATGATCTACTACAGTCCCGCAGGTTTTCAAACATTGCAGGCGTGGTTTGTGCTGAAACGTACTGATAGATATGTGGCGTTTAACGTCCCAAAACTACCATATGATTATGAGAGACGCCGTATTGGAGGGATCCGGAAATTTTGACCACCTGCGGTTCTCTAACGTGCACCCACATCTGAGCATACGGGCCTACAGCATTTTTGCCTCCAATAGAAATGCAGCCACCTTCGCCGGGGTTCGATTCCGCAACCAGCGGGTCCGCAGCTGAATACCTCAGCCACTAGACCACCGCGGCAGGGCACGCTGGGAATTACTAACAGGGCGACCGGGTCATTACAAAACTTGAGAAAGTAATTAGACAATACTATTTGCTTTTGTGTATATGCGTGGTGCGCTAGTTATCTTTAGCTAGAGTTGAAAACGATCCCTACACACGCAAGGACGATGGGACCAACCTCGTGTTGTTGCCCGTTGCCAGGAGTAAGTCACACTGTTTTTGTATTCTCAGTGATTTCCGAATCAGGTCCTTTCAATTCACGGACTTCGGAAAAGATGAAGATCGGTAAAAATTGCAATGAAAAAGTTGTGCATTGGTTTACAAGACGTCTGATTAGACAGCTTTCTGCTTTATATGTGCTAACTAAAGTGATTTTCTGTAGCCTGCGAATGCTAGTGAAATGCAAAAAAAAAATTGCCGCGTGAGAAACCCACTGACGCGCCTATGCACGCTGAAATTCCGGTGCTTGCTAACATTCTATACGCATCAGTGCCTCTGTTATTTCTTTCAAAGCCAGTACAGCTAGTGCAAACACGGGCTTCTCAATGGGAGCCATCGGTCCGCCTCAGTACAAAAAGTGGTCGTGATGTGACGCTACATGATGGGTAGGACTATGAGAGCCTTTAGGCAGCGTTACTTGCGCTACAAGTGCACCCAGGCACTTTCCCCTCAAGGTGAGGTAAGCGTGTTTCCCACTTCAATATCATGCGTCTGTCAGATTTTTTTCTTCGTTCTACTTCTTTGTGGCTCGAGGCAACGCCGCTGCTGCATCACAGCACTTATAAAAACAGAGCATTAGTCATTGGTTGCCCTCATAACGCCACAAACGGCGACACGCTACCTCAAAACACCGTATGTTTTACAGAGCCAGCGTGGCAGCCAACAATAAAAACACAAGAAATGCAAGACACCCCCCTCCCCCAGCCCTTGCATATCTGTACACAACAGAAAAAAATTACTTCATGTGACTTCCATCATGAGGCGCTGCATGAGGCACTCTCTGCAGATTATAAAGAAAAGACAGCAGATGCAGATTATAAAGGAAAGACTGCAGGCATGAATAGAGGATTAGAGGGTGCTGGGGGAACTGCAGAATGGGTTTTGGAAACAAAGAAGGTTGGAAGACAATCTCTTCTCACTGCCGCAGTGCATCGAAATAGCAGAAAAGATACACAGGTACCTGCGGATAGCATTTTTGGATATCAAGGGAGCATTCGATAGCGTGGTTCAAGAAGAATCGTGGGGAATACTGGAAACACTAGGCGTAAAAGATGTGGTCACTAATCTTTTAAAAGATATCTATAAAAGAAACAAGGTAATTATAAAGTGGAAAAAACAGGTATCCAAGGCTGCAGAGGTAAAACGGGGGGTAGGCAGAAGTGTCTTCTGTCACCCTTATTATTTATGATTTACCTACGTGCATTACAGGCCAAATTAGAGAGAAGTGGACTGGGCTTCAACCTCTTTTTCGTAAAACAAGGAAAGCTCATTGAACAGGCACTACCAGCATTGATGTACGCAGATGACATAGTGCTAATGGCCGACAACAAGAAAGATTTGCAAAGATTGGTGGACATCTGCAGTAATGAGGGAGATAGGGTAGATTTCAGATTCAGTAAGGAAAAATTATCAGTCATAATTTTTAATGATAGTGAAGGTAGTGAGCTTAGAACACAGGAGGTCACGCTGGAGATAACAGATAAATACAAATATCTGGGCGTATGGATAAGCAATGGGGCCGAGTACCTAAGGGAACGCGAAATATACGTGACTACTAAAGGTAACAGGAATGCAGCGGTAATAAAAAACAGGGAACTGTGGAAATACAATAGGTATGATGTTGTGAGAGGTATATGAAAGGAGGTCATGGTTCCTGGTCTGACGTTCGGCAATGCTGTCTTGTGTCTGAGATCAGATGTTCAAGCAAGATTACAAATTAAGCAACGTGGAATAGGTAGGCTTGCCTTAGGAGCTAACAGCATTGCCACAGAGGCGCCGAGAGCAGAGTGGGCACGACAGAGGCGCCGAGAGCATGATTCTCAGGAACTCCTTCTTGCTTGATATTCAGGTGCTGCTTCATGTTCGTGCCATCTGCGCATCGGCGTTTCCTTGTACCGAGACGCAACCAGCCAGACATGCTGCCGGGAGCACGTATCCGCCCGTGTATGGGATTGACACCAATTCTTCAAGCCTGCGCACTACTACTCCGTCCCTGGCGGCGCATCGAGTACCACCATCAGCCACGTCATCGACACCAACGGATATAAGAAGAAGCGCTCAGCCGGCACCGACCAGTGGGCACGACAGAGGCGCCGAGAGCATGATTCTCAGGAACCCCTTCTTGCTTGTTATTCAGGTGCTGCTTCATGTTCGTGCCATCTGCGCATCGGCGTTCCCTTGTACCGAGACGCAACCAGCCAGACATGCTGCCTGGAGCACGTATCCGCCCGTGTACGGGATCGACACCAATTGTTCAAGCCTGCGCACTACTACTCCGTCCCTGGCGGCGCATCGAGTACCACCATCAGCCACGTCATCGACACCAACGGATATAAGAAGAAGCGCTCAGCCGGCACCGACCAGTGGGCACGACAGAGGCGCCGAGAGCATGATTCTCAGGAACCCCTTCTTGCTTGTTATTCAGGTGCTGCTTCATGTTCGTGCCATCTGCGCATCGGCGTTCCCTTGTACCGAGACGCAACCAGCCAGACATGCTGCCTGGAGCACGTATCCGCCCGTGCACGGGATTGACACCAATTCTTCAAGCCTGCGCACTACTACTCCGTCCCTGGCGGCGCATCGAGTACTACCATCAGCCACGTCATCGACACCAACGGATATAAGAAAAAGCGCTCAGCCGGCACCGACCAGTGGGCACGACAGAGGCGCCGAGAGCATGATTCTCAGGAACCCCTTCTTGCTTGTTATTCAGGTGAGAGACTACCGTCCGGAGCTTGAATATCGTAGTGATGATGTATGCCTTGTGCTTCTGCCGTGCCCACGGTCGCTACTACTCGTTCTTTCTGCAGTGTATGACTGTTTTGTAGACCTGCTACCTCATTGTGGGGACGTTGAGTCAAACCCTGGCCCCACAGAAGCTATGTTTCAGAAGATTTTAGATGAAATTCGTCTACTCAAGGAAAGTTCAGGTACCGCCGCACAACGCTTGAGTGAAACTTGTGATAAGCTCTCAGCAATTGAAAGAAAGCTAGATGAACTATCTGGAACCGTAACAAGTTACACCACTAAAGTATACAAACTACAACAACAAGTGGACAGCCTCGTTTATAAAATCGACGACTTGGAAAACCGCAGTCGGAGGGGTAATATGATAGTGTACGGTATCAAAGAGATGAAGGATGAAAAGGTGGAGTTGCTAGAGCAGATAGTATCGAACGACATTCTTGGTGAAATACTAAAAGTGAAGAGCGTCGGAATAGAATGTATTCACAGGATAGGTAGAAAAAAGGAAAACAAATGTAGACCAGTAATTTTCAACCTGGTGGACGGTAGAGACAAGGCGAGGATACTAAAAAACTGTAAAAACTTGAAAGACACGGAATATGGCATATCAGAAGACTTTTCGTCTCGCGTCCGGGCTGTCCGGAAAAAACTTTGGGATAGCACTGCTGAACTAAGAAAGAAGGGGATAAAAGTGACGCAGTCGTTCGACAAGATCAAAATCGATGGTAAGCTTTTTGTGTGGGACGACACTCTTGGAGCGAGAGTCCCTTTCGCTCCACAGTGACGATTGCCACCAAACCACGACCGAGCTGATAGCAAAGGAAAGAGCGACTCTGATGTGCCTTCGCTCACGAATTCCAAACCCTTTTCTGTTTTGAATATAAATGCACGAAGTATTTTAAACAAGTCTGATGATCTGGAAAGCGTTCTCACCGTATACGATCCCGACGTCACGGCTGTAACAGAAACGTGGCTAAGTGACGAAATTCCCGACTCGGTAGCGATACCGAGCTCCCACGAAATCTATCGCTGTGACCGGGCTTCAAAAGGTGGGGGTGTGGCACTGATAATAAAAAAAGGCCTGGACTATACCCCCCTTCCCCAACACAAAAACATTGAAATGGCTTGCATTGTTCTTCACCATCCCCAACTCAACATCTTTATCGGTGTATTTTACAGACCACCAAATTCCAACATTACAGTACTTGAAGCATTTGCAGATTATGTAGGCGTGTATGTCAAGCGCTACACGCATATGGTACTCTGCGGTGATTTTCATCTGCCCCGAATTGACGGGGATTCGATGTGTGCCGTTGCTACCTGCGATCATTCCGAACTACTGCTTGATGTTGTTTTTTCTTGTAAATTAGGCCAAATTGTGCATGAACCTACTCGTGTTTCGACAAACTCAAGGTCACTACTTGACCTTGTCTTTCTTTCTGAATCCGTTCAACGGCTCTGTTTTGATGTCAATGTTCTGCCCGGGATTTCAGATCACGAAATAGTACAGTTTAAAAGTCATATGTTGCCCTCAACTTCGCGGGCAATCATTAAGCCATTTAGAGATTTTAACAGTGCTGATAATGAAAGTATCTTGGACTTCCTCGAACTAAATTTCGACACCTTTAAGAGCAAACACAATAACAGGTATCTCGACGTAAACGGATTATGGTTGCACTTCAAGACGGCCGTGCATACTTGTATTAACAAATATGTCCCACAAAAACAAAGAAAGATTAACCGCCAAAGCCTATGGATTACGCGTGACATAATTCACTTAAAACGTCGTGCTAAGCGTCTCTCCCGAGCGCCCAAAACGCCTAACGTGTTACCTTCCCTAAGGGCTGACCTACGGAAAAAAATCAAAGAATTAAAGTATCACTTTTTTAATGTTAAGATGCACTGGCTTTCTTGTCACCAACCCTAAGAAGTTCTGGACTCACATCACCCAAAAGAAAGACCCAGTCGGCAAAATTAAAACAGATTGATTGATATGTGGGGTTCAACGTCCCAAAACCACCATATGATTATGAGAGACGCCGTAGTGGAGGGCTCCGGAAATTTCGACCACCTGGGGTTCTTTAGCGTGCACCCAAATCTGAGCACACGGGCCTACAACATTTCCGCCTCCATCGGAAATGCAGCCGCCGCAGCCGGGATTCGAACCCGCGACCTGCGGGTCAGCAGCCGAGTACTTTAGCCACTAGACCGCCGCGGCGGGGCGGCAAAATTAAAATAAACGACAGGGAAGTGTCCGATGCCTGCTCGATAGCAAGGGCTTTTAATACTTTTTTCTCGTCTGTATTTGTACGTGCAACCCAGTGCTCCACTAATTTCAATATTCCTGGCTTTGACATTCCCGATATAAGTATTACCGAGCCGGGAATATTTTTGGCTTTGCTCAACCTTGACCCTAAACAGTCCGCAGGTCCCGACAGAATACCAAATGCATTCCTTTTCCGGTATGCGGAGTGGTGCTCGAAATACCTTTACCTTATATTTAACGAAAGTCTACTAAGCGGTGTGGTTCCAGACGATTGGAAAACTGCAAAAGTTACCCCTGTGCATAAATCCGGCGATAAACTTTCTGTAAAAAAACTACCGCCCCATATCCCTTTTGTGTACAGCCGGTAAAGTTTTGGAGCACTT
The DNA here is from genome assembly GCA_013436015.1 of Rhipicephalus annulatus. NCBI lineage: Eukaryota > Metazoa > Arthropoda > Arachnida > Ixodida > Ixodidae > Rhipicephalus > Rhipicephalus annulatus. The sequence continues at coordinate 283,108 of WOVY01004906.1, forward strand.
TATATTTAAACACCTAGTAACGTATCTTGAGAGCAACATGTTTTTTACGAGCAATCAACATGGTTTTCGGCGTGAATTTTCCACGGTTACACAACTAATACACACGACTAACGACATCTCAAAAGTTTTAGATAAGGGGGGGGGGGCAAATTGACGCTATATTCTTGGATTTTGAAAAAGCTTTCGATCGAGTACCCCATAGCAACCTGATGTTAAAAATTCGAAACTTGGTCAAAAATGAGAAAATAACTCAGTGGTTGGACTCCTACTTATCAAGCCGGTATCAGTACGTTCAGATAGGTGACTCTGCCTCTCACTTGTCATCAGTAGATTCTGGAGTCCCACAGGGCTCCATCTTAGGTCCGTTGCTCCTCATTATCTATTTAAACGATTTACAGTTCGACTGTCCGGTGCGTTTCCGTTTTTTTGCCGATGACTGCGTTGTTTATCTCCCTATTGAATCGGTAAATGACCAGAAAGTTCTCAACAAATACTTAACAGCTCTTAGTAATTGGTGTGCCGATTGGAACATGAGCCTCAACACAACAAAGTGCCGCCAAATGACAATAACGCGCAAAAAGTTTCCATTTCAATATGCTTATCAAATTAACAATGTTGAATTAGAGGTTGTTAACGAGTTCAAATATTTGGGTGTAATCATGACATCCAACCTCACCTGGAACAAACACATACAAAATATTACATCATCAGCACTGCGCAGACTTTGGCTTCTAAGACACCGAGTTCAGCACTGTACAAGCAGAACGAAGACCGTTGCGTACACTACGCTGGTCCGCCCCTTGCTCGAATATGCAGACGTTGTTTGGGACCTACACACAAAGACGGATTCAGCGATGCTCGAACGGGTACAAAAGAAAGCCCTGCGATTTATTCACAACGCATACAGCAGGTGAGTATCCGTGACAGAACTGCGCAGGCGTTCTGACCTACCAACACTAGAGTCCCGCCGTAAATTACATCGACTTAAAATATTACACAGCATAGTCAATGGTTATTCTGAGCTTGACTTCAATACTTATCTCGAATTCAACATGTCACGCCCCACCCGGAACAAGCACAACGAAACAATCCTAATGCCTCTCACGAGAACCAACGCTCACCGTCTATCCTTTTTTCCGAGAACGATAGCAGAATGGAACACTTTGCCACGCGACGTTGCTAACTTAACTAATCAAAATGCTTTTTCAACGGCTATTCAAAATTGTGTATGATTGGAAGTGCTGGTCTAGTAACCCTGTTCTATTGAACTAACGTATTTCACGTGTTATCTTGCTACCATGCCACAACGCATACTGCTTGTCTTTTTTTGTTTGTTTGCGCAATATTTTTCTTGGCAACATCCGATTAATTTTTTTTCACGCTTCCTGGTCAATGCGCGTAGTGTACTTTAGATGTTTTGCATTAGACTAGCATTGCCGGTTTTATTGTATATTCATATAGCTATTTGTAACGAGAATTACTGCTTGCGAATCGTGGGCCGTGTTACTGATTGCGTACGCTTGTGTGTCGCGACAATCTGTAAGCTTACTGCGTTATTGCTTCCCTGTGTACCGCGGACCGTGTTACTGGTCGCGTGTAAACTTTGTGTTCAAACTCTGCACTGGGCCACTCCTGCCTGGCTGCCAAAGGGTGGCTGGCAGTATTGAATAAATAAATAAAATAAAATAAATCAGGAATACACCAAATCAGGACGTACATGGTGATATGGGATGGACATCATTTGAGGGCAGGGAAGCTAGCAGCAAGATAAAATTTGAGAAGTGATTGAGAAAAATGGGGGAGGAGCGTTGGGCTAGGAAGGTATTCAGCTACTTGTACATGAAGACTGTCGATACAAAATGGAGGAAGCGAACAAGAAAATTGACTGGTAAATACTTAGAAAACAGCAGGTGGGCAAACCAAAGAGAATTATTGGTTAAGAAGAAGGTGAAGGAAGCTGAGACCAATATGTGGAGAATCGGCATGATTGAGAAGTCCGCACTAGAGATATATCGAACTTTTAAGCAGGACATTACCAAGGGAAGGATCTATGATAATACTCGGGGTAGTTCTCTGCTGTTTGAGGCCAGGACGGCAGTATTGCAAACCAACACATATCGGGCCAAATACGAATGGGTAGACACAGTATGCAGTGCCTGTGGAGAGGAAAAAGAAACTGCCGTGATAATGTTCTGTAAAAGATTTCACCCTAGAGTTCAGGATGATAGCGCAGAGTTTTTCAAAGCACTGGGGTTTGGGGACAGGAAGGACAAAATAGACTTTAAGCGGGTAGAATGAACTGGAAGGAGGTTATCGGACTGGTGGCTAAAGTGAAGGCACGAGTGAAAATTAGAACCTTCACTGCAAATTACGAATCCTCAATCTCACAATATAAAGGGAAAAAATAAATCTAGTTTTTGGTTCAATAAGTATAACGGCTTGGTGACGCTAGCCACCGCCCGATCTAAAGGGTACAACCATATCCATCCATCCATCCATCCATCCATCCATCCATCTCCCATGACCGTAAAGCACTCGCGAACGATAGGCAATCGGCGGAGCAGAAACGGGCTAGAGGGGAAAGTGGTCAACTGCTGGATCGGGCACATCTGGCTGGCATTGATAAAATAGAAGAAGCGGGGCAGGTATGAACGATACGCTGCCCTCTCACCAGTGTACAACTGCGATACACAGCCACAGCGGTCATCGCTTTTGTGGCTCACAGCAAAACGTGTTCATCACACAGCCGTCACCATTGTCGCAGCCCGGTCCATACAGCACGATCAGGCAAATGCAATCGTCGTTCTTACGCGGAATGTTTGTGAGTACTAGAATAAACGTGCGCACTGGCGCGCAAGCGGGCCTGTCAAGGCATATATTTTTTTTATTTCGCAGGAATTTGTAGTGGACAAAAATACACTAGAGATTAACATATATAAAGCTCCAAATTGTCTGATCGGACGTTTTGCAGAGTGATCAACTTTCTCCTTAGAATGTCTGGCCCAGTTTTATTGCTAATAATGTGATTTATTAAAAGAGGTCTTATTAGCAACTAATCGGAACACAAAAACGAGTGACTCACTCCAGGCAACAGTGAGCAATTACCATGGATTTGATTGCGCCATCATTGAGCACATCAGCATAATTTTAAATTCTTGCTAAAAGCAGCGCCAGGCCACCTTGTAGAATGGTGACCACTAAATTTATTCAAGCAAACAAATATTCTTTAAAAAACACTACACTGTTTTTGTTTGGAATTTAACGAAGAATGTCAGAATGAACATAAGGCTTTAAAAGCTGCTCCATGGCCTGAGGGATGTTCGCTGAGGAGAAGTGGAGTTGGGGATTGTTTGTTTTTTTTTTTTCGCCGAGTTGCTTGCAGGGCTTCCACGTTTTTTAAACTTATTTTATTGTTCCAGCAAAGCAGTGATCAATCACGTTCACCAATGGCCAGTTGTCGATGACTTTCGGTTTTAAAGTTGGAGGAATCAACCAGTAACTGTAATTATTCACTGGCAAACGTGCATTCAAGCAGGTATATGCTAAGCTGGAGAAAATACAAAAAAAAGGAAATATTTCTACTGGGTCTCGAACCGTGCTTTTGTTCATATTTGCGCATATTTTTGCTGAACAAAATAGTGTGACATTTTCAACTCTCCTTGTCATTTCACCGACGTTTTCATTATGTATAAAAAATGTTTTCGAGAGTTATTGAATTTTCACTTTTTCAGCCGTCTTCGGGGAAGTTGCGCCATTACTTTTGGCCTATGTATGGCGGCTATTTGTTTGTTAGCTCAGTACGCCGATAAGGTTCAGTAGGCTTTCACTTCAAAATACCACATCTTTTATTGCTCTGAAAACCGACCAAGAACACGAATGCTTTCGTTTCTTCTTATCTAGAGGTGCAGCACTTCAAGCGCGCTCTTACTACTGATGAAAACAACAGCTCGCCAGATGGCCACGTCTGAAGGGGATCCCTGCCCGTGGCGCCACAGCGTCTCAACATCAGTTGAAGGAGGATGGTGAAAGCGAGATAAAGTGAGATAAGGACAGAGGGGGCAGTATCATTGCATGAAATGCGCAGCGTGGGTGAAACGCTGTCACCGCAATGATGACCCTCCTCTCGGTCAACGATGATATTAAAAACTGCATGGTAAGAAAGTTTTGCAGCAGCGATACCTGTTAGAGCATTTCTTTTTTTTCTTACTGTCACAGACGAAATAAAGCCCGCCGAGTGTTTGAGCTTGTTATAAACGCTATTCATGAATTATTTCAAGTTATGTCGAGTTTGTTTCCAAAACATCAAGTCGAAGGTCCTTAGGCGAAACAATCTCACAGACATAATGAGAAAGCCCAAAAACGCGTACGAAATCAGTAGGCAACTAAAAACATCACCTAATGTGTTGTACACTCGTAGCCCAAAGTTAGAGCGTGTTATCGTTTTCCTTTTATTGAACAAAATATACACATGCCTCGTACATGGGTTTCATAAATCTTGTGCGGACATGCGTAAAAACAACAATTGGTATACAAAAGGAATAAATCCAAGAAAACATGATAAAAGACAAGACAGCACCTTTTGAACAGATGCTAAATTTTGAACAACAGACTACGCACATGTTTCTTGAACCTAACATTCAGGCAGTTTGAAGTCAATACTAGTTGAAAATTTGTTCAATATTGTAGGTATCTTATATTTAATGAGGAACTCTCCGTAACGTGTGTGAGAATAGAAAACTGGTATGGATTGATTTCTGAGTGCATCGGCAGGAGCTGCCAGCCGATTGCTGTTGAACTTTGTTTTTTGAGTATGAAGTATTAGTTTACACGTGTAAAGCAGGCCTAAATATCACATATTTTGTTTTAGTTGCTTTTAACGCAAGCTTGTTTTCATGAAGCCATAGTTTCAGATGTTGAAAATAGTTGCAGTCTTTTGAAGATAGGCCATTGTTTAAGGCCTGAAAGAGGCATTCGTGTCGTCTTCGTACATAACTAGTTTTTTTGTGTAAGGAATACTACGTGTAACCTCTGTATAGTTTTTAAATAACAAGGGTCGTAAGATAAAGCTTTGAGGAACACCTTACTTATTTTTGTGTAAGCAGACGCTAAGCTTCCGAGTTTACATATTGTTTTCTACCAGATAAGTAATTTATAATATGTTTCGGAGCAGCACCACACGATGCGTAGTCATATAAGTTTTCTTCTAGAATGTCATGTTTTATGCAATCGAAAGCTTCCTCAGGTCAAAAAACAGTTCAACTGTATATAGTCTCTTTCCAAAATTCTTTAGTATCTCTTCTTTCACGTTTGAGAAGGATAATTCAGTGGATTTTGCTTTTTAACAACCATACTGAGCAGGGTTTATTGTTTGATACTTTGAAAGAATGTTTCCCATTGTACAATTTGTGGCACTCTAAAATACTCTATATAGCACTAGCAAAACAAAAATCGGTCAATAATTTAAAATGTCCTTAAAAGCAACACCCTTGTGTACAGGGCATGCTACACGCGCAAATTCAAATTCCGAAGGGAGAAAACCAAAGACGAACATGCAATTAATATTGTTACAGGGAAGAACGTATATGCAAAAGCCATGTATGGAAACAAATGCGTACAACGGTCATACAATCCACGCACATTCTGCCCCTCACTTCGTCGACGTCATTCTCAGGCATATACTCGTTCTGTGACATAACCGGCCGGTGGCCCAAGCACCGTCCCGGTGCGATGAATCCTTGGGCGTGAGTAGTACGGTTTACGCCTCGCGACTTGCACTCTAATGGTCGGGACTGAAGCTGTTGCTGATGTGTGATGAAGTGGAGCAATCTCATAGGTCACACTGGTGGCCTTGTGTATGACGCGGTAAGGGTCAACGTAACGGGGCATGAGTTTTTCGCAGAGGCCGGCCGACATGTCGTAATGGTAACCACATCAAGACATCAAGACGAGTGACCCCGGAGAGTACTGCACGTCTTTGTGCCGGTGACCGTAAACACTCTTTTGCTTAACCTGCGAGGCACAAAAACGATCCCGGTTGATTTGACGGGCGATGTCAGCATAGGCCAGGGCATAACAAACATAGACGGTCGATGAGGTGGCGTCAGAATGAAGCATGGTGCCCATGGGTAAAGGCGGGTAATAACCAAACAGTAGGTGGAAAAGTGAAAATCCAGCTGTGTCATGACGTGAGAAGTTGTATGCGAAGGTAACGAAAGTTAAGTGAATGTCCCAATCTTCACAATTTTTAGAGACGTACAACGCTAACATATTTGTCAGGGTGTGGTTGAGGCGTTCGGTGAGGCCGTGGGTTTGGGGGTGGTACGGTGTAGTGAACTTTGGGTGGGTAGAGCAGGCTCACAGGAGAAAACAGCGGCCACGGTCGGTGATCAACTTAGGAGAAGCACCATGACGTCAGATGCTGTCATGAGGAATGAAATCGGCTACATCAGTAGTGCAGCTGGTGAGAAGTGCTCATGTAACGGCGTACAGCATTGCGTAGTCGGTAGTGACAGCAGTTCACCTACTACCGGTTGCCGACGCGGAAAAAGGTCCTGGAGGATTGACGCCACCTTGGCTTATCTGGTATGTCAATGGCCTGAGGGGTACCAGCTGGCCCTAGCGCAGGTTTCTTGTGGCGCTGACTGAGGTCACACGCCGCAACGTACTGTCGCGTGGTACGGTAGAGGCCTGCGCAAAAGAATCGTCGGCCAACGCGGTCATACGGGCGCGACATTCCTAGGTGTTCAGCGGTTAGGGCATCAGATGCAGAGGAACAACGAGTGAAATCTCAGCCTCATCAGGGTGAGTGTTGAAACGGTGCGAGATGTTGTTGTGAAGGACGAGCGTCTGTAAGGAGTGGTCAAGTTGTTAGCGTTGCAGACCATGGATAATAGGGCGCAAAGCGTAGTCACGGCGTTCATCAGGATTTAAGTTGGTAACGGCTGTAATTGAGAGAACGGGGGCTTTGCACCTTTCCTTCATTGTTTCAGGGGGATCGACTGGGTTACGGGATAAGAAGTCGGCATCCATGTGAAGCCTGTATTATTATAATACGATAAAACTGTAGTCTTGTAAGCGCACCGCTCAGCTACTAAGGTGTCTCGTAGGGTCCTTGAGCGAGGAGAGCCAGCAAGGCGCATGCTGGTCCATAATAACTGATAAATGTCTGCCATACCGGTAATGTCGAAATTTTGGAATGCCCCAAACAAGAGCTAAGCACTCAAGTTCTGTAATGGAATGTTTTTGTTTCGAGCAGGACAACAGTCGGTCTGCATACATACGCGACGACGTGGTGCATTCCTTGTTGCTGTTGAGCCAGCACTGCACCTATGTCGTGGCCACTGGCATTAGTATAAAGCTCCGTCATGCCAGATGTGTCGAACGGTGCCAGGACTGGTGGATTAGTGAGAATAGCAACGTGTGACGATAAGGCGTTTCTTGTTGCTGGTCCCAGGTAAATGCGACATTCTTTTTAGTAGGCCGGTTAGAGAACGGGCTACTTCAGCGAAATTCTCGACAAAACGACGGAACTAGGAGAAAAGTCTCGGAAAACTTCAGACGTTCTTGGCTGAGCGGGGTGTAGGGAAGTCGCGAACTGCTCGGACGTTCGCAGGGACTGGTTGTACGCCTACAGTGTCAATGACGCCGAGCACACCGATTTGGCGTTGACCAAAGCGATATTTGGACGAATTAAGTTGCAGGTTGGCACGTCGGAAAACATCAAGCACTGTGGAGTGACGGGTGAGATGGTTTTGGAAAGTAGTCGAAAAAACAATAACATTGTCAAGATAGCAGAGGCAGATGGACCACTTCTTGCCTCGAAGTAGAAAGTCCATCATGACTGAAAAGTCGTGGGAGCATTACATAATTCAAAAGGCATCACTTTGAACTGATAAAGTCCATCCGGAGTTCTAAGGCGTCGTCTTTCTGTCTTGGTCATCCACGGCAATCTGCCAGAAGCTTGAGTGGAGGCCTATTGAAGAGTACTATTTGGCGCCGTGCAGGCAATCTAATGCATCATCTATGCGCAGTAAAAGATACACATCTTTCTTGATAACGTGAATGAGATGGCGGAAGTCAACACGGAATCTCCACCTATTGCACTTCTTTTTAACAAGTACAACAGATGAGGACCAGGGACTAGATGAGGGTTCGAATATCCCTTGCAGAAGCATTTTATTCACTTCCCGCTGTATATAAGCACGCTCCTGGGCTGACACATTGTAGGACCGTCTACTAATGCGTCATGCGTCACCGGTATCGACGCGATGGGTGCGTAACCATTATCGATGCGATGGGTTACCTTCGCATCGCATCGGAGCGATGGTAACCCAGCTAGATCGCGGTGAAAAGCAGGGGCTTGTTCAGAAGTCAGATCGTCGGATATTATTGGCGTGAAAACGTCAGAAGAGAAACGTGACAAAAGTGGCGAATCAGTGGTCAGGGTGAAAACTGTGTGGTCAACCAGTGGTGTCAGACGCGCAAGTTACGTGGCTCGATGAGTAACTTGTACTCAAAGGCTAAACTGAGGATAGCAAATGAAGTCCGGTTGTCCCTAACGGGGACCAACGTGTTGGAGAGCACGACGTTGCGGGTCATGGCAACGCAAGAAATCGGGGCAGCAACATAATCACCATTGAAAATTGCGACAGGTGGACTGGACCGCGGCTTGCGGCAGAGGAAATCGCCTGAGCGGAGACAGGGTGGGCTGTGTTACGAAGGTCAAACACGGTCCCGAAGGATCCACTGCTTCGAACTCCACCGACACGGTCACCAGCCATTTGGTAGCGTGTGTTACTCAGCTCATGACTGCTTCTGTGCAGAGCTGATAGACGAGCGGACGAGATGACGATGAGTTAAGGTAAAGTTCATGTACAGCATATAAATAGAGGCATTACGAATTCGGCACTGGGGCCGACAGCTTAGGAACTCAAAGAGCCGAGATCTCTTCTCTCGCACGCATCCGACGGCTTCTCTCTCTGTTACGAAGCGCACCGCCGACGAGGTTACGAAGGGCGTGACGAAACTCGCTGTTTGCAAGGACACCGGGCACGCCGACTGTCAAAGGGGCTCGGCGCAACGAGAGGCTTCTCTGACACATAGGTATACTGCTGGTGAGGCGCCGTAGGGCTTTTTTATAGGCATGGGGTGGTTCCTTTGAGTCACCGAATGGCCAACAAAAAGCGCCGCTGGTCGTGATGTCCAAATCCTCCTATGGGTACCCACCACGGCGCGTGGTTGCACCCAAGGACGAGGGAGGTTGCCACACATTGCATAAGTCTCGCCAGACTGGAAGGCGCCGATTGCTTCATCGGGCTCGTGCGATGAGGGAGGGAGCTCGCTGTGCGTTGCGTGACAGGCCGGTGCCGCCGCTTAATGACGTCGTTGAGTTGATTACGTTGGGCGGGCTTGAACGCTGGCCTTGAAACAGATTGCCTTCGCAGAGGCATTGACGTTCCGTGTGGACTCCCAGGCGTAACAGCTGACAGAAACGGTATCTGACAAGTTCTGGCCGCAGAAGACCTTCAGAGCAGTCAAAAAGCGCCGTGACGTGCGTGGTCAGAAAGTCGATTCCAACGCTGAGGTAGTGAGGGAAGTTTTTCAGCACACCAAACAGAACTGAAGTTTGGTGCTCCAAAATTGTTTATCACGCAGTGCACATTCTAAGCACAGCTAGAGTTCTCTCCTCCGCTGTATTGACGGTATACAAGTAATCACAGGCGTCAGAAATTTTAGAAGGCGGCGGCAAAGGTCTTATGACATCACAGATATTTGTGAACCGGTATCAATAAGAGCAGTCACAGATAAACCTTCGACGAGAATCGTAAAAAGGTTGTACCTCTGGTCGGTAGGTATCAGAAAATTTACAGTCCAATTCCTGCATGCAGCGTCACCTCCGGGGGCTGCACTGTCTATATATATAGTATTCCGAGCAGCGGTTGTAGGGAGACCGAGAGCGGCGAGGTGGCGACGCGTGGCATTAACGATGCAACGACGGTGGTGAGCGGCTGGTCTGATGTTCTGAAAGGGCACTGCACTTGTCTCGGTACGATAGGACAAGGCTTAGGGCAGTCGTTTGGAGTGGGATCACCAATTGTAGGAGCTCGGTCAAGGTGATAAGGTATAACAGCTGCGGCAATGGCGGGTGATGTACCCTATCCGATGGCACGTGAAACATATGGGCCGATCATCAGAAGTACGCCAGTCGGCTCGGTTTTGTTGTGGCGCGAAGGCGCGGTTTGGAGTGGCAGCCAACACGTCTGGAGGAGCCGAGCAGGAAGCAAAGGGCATTTGATATGTGGGGTTTAACGTCCCAAAACCACCATTTGATTATGAGAGACGCCGTAGTGGAGGGCTCCGGAAATTTAGACCACCTGGGGTTCTTTAACGTGCACCCAAATCTGAGTACACAGGCCTACAACATTTCCGCCTCCATCGGAAATGCAGCCGCCACAGCCGGGATTCGAACCCGCGACCTGCGGGTCAGCAGCCGAGTACCTTAGCCACTAGACCACCGTGGCGGGGCAGCAAAGGGCATTTCGATAAGGTGGCGAAATGCCCATATTCGCGATCTTTTGATGTACCACAGTCTGGATCACTGAAACAGAAGCGAGGCTGTGTCCTAGAGCACTGTAGTCAAACGTAGTCGGTGACATAGCCTCGAGTTCCCGACTGACTATTCTGGTGAAGTTCTCTGGCGCTTGTGGTTGATGTAGTGTGGGCAAATCTTGCAAATTTTCGCAGGACGACGTAGCCGTTTTGTTGGCAAGGCAGTCTAATCGGTGATTGATGTGCCTACTTTTTGCCTGTTCGAAGCGACGACATTCGTCTATGACCGACTCTACCGTCGAGCAGTCCTTGCAGACTGACAGACAGACAAAGAACTTTTGGGTCCTGAGAAACGCTGCTCCTTTAGAGCAACGTCGCGGGCCGCTCTCACGTTGGAACGGGGAGGCCTAGCCTCACCGCCACGTCGTGGGCTCTCTGGACAGCCCGTAGTTGCGGTAGCAACTCTGAACTTAGTAAGCCAGAGTCCAAATCTTCTTCTGTGAGCCGACTTGGGCCCCGTAACGAGGGGCACTGCCAGTGGGTATGTGCCAATCAATAACCTCACCACAATCAGGACAGGTAGTCAAAAGCTTCTGAGGAGACTATGGTGAGGAAAAATAGGCTTGGATAGGACCGGGTCTGGAGCATTCTAAACGTGATGGCTTGAGGTCTAGACAACTTGTTGTGTGGAGGAGCAAATGACCGCCCACTCAACTGGTAATGTTTAGCCACTTCACTGAATGTAGGTAAAGCGTTCCTGAACATCTCACTGCCAACTTGCGGACCTACATCCTCCCTAGCGCGGAGGGTTAGTGCGCGCGCCCGGGAGTGAGCAGTGTCATTCAGGTTTACTTGAGAGTCCAGTAGGGGTTCGAGATGTGCAGGAAACCAGGTAATGGTATGTGGAGAAAGTGTCCTATTTTCAAGTAGTTTAAATACTTCAGTACAGCCGGAACCAGAGGCAAAAGCCTCGACCGCTGACCTTGAGTCGGTGAAGATTTGCGATCTACTGTCATCCAAAAGGGTGGAGCTGCTGCCAACTGTACGGCTCTTGAGGGAGTAGAGTCCCTAACTGACACAGCATTAATAATAGAGCCCATATGATTGACTGAAATAACAGAAAACCTAGCTGAGCAGCCGTACTGAGCGGCATCGACAAAACAAACTGAATGAGGATCGTTCCTGATGTTCTTCAGAAGTGTGATGGCCCTAGCCCGGCGCCTTCCTACGTTGTGCTGAGAATGGACGTTTCGCGGAAACAGAGAGACCTGGATGGCAGTACGCTGTTCATCTGGTAGCTCAAGACGGTGATCCTTTACGAGGGCTGGACTGAGGCCTAGGATGGACAGAATCTTCCTATCTGCAGGCGTATACGACAGGCGCATTAGCTGTGCAGTCTCTTGGGCTTCAATGATCTCATCTAGGATGTTATGAACTCCTAGCTGCATAAGCCGTCCAGTGCTCGTTCGCACGGGGATGCCCAACACCCTCTTTGCGCTTTTTCTGATCAGGGTTTCCAGCTTCTTCTTTTCGAATCCATACCAAGAGTTCATGACAGCAACGTATGTTATGTGGCTCATGAGGAATGCATGAAAGAGCCTCAGTAGATTGTCTTCTTTGAGTCCTCCCCTTTGGTTCGAAACCCTATTAATCAACCAGATCATGTTCTTGGTCTTGGTTGAAATCTTAGCGATGGTTTGTCCGTTGTACCCGTGCGACTCTATAATCATGCCCAGCATTCTAATAGCATCCACTCTCGGAATGGGGGCGCCACTTCCGGTGTGAAGTACAATGTCTACCTCTGATAAAGGCTTCCAGTTTTTTGGCCAGGCTCCTTTTCTATTGGGCCTGTCTAGAAGCACCTCCTATTTATTCGAGGAGCACCTCCGCCCTATGCCAGCAAGGAAGAGCACTGTTTGATCGATGGCTTCCTGGAGTGCAGTCTCGATTACCCTTCGCTACCTCCGGGTCACCAGGGAGTAATATCATCAGCGTAAAGCGAATGGTTGATGCCCTTCACGTTACATAGCAGTGTAGACAACTTGCATATAGCGATGTTAAAGAGAAGCGGAGATATCACAGCTCCTTGCGGCGTGCCTTTAGGGCCCAGTGCTATGGTAGAGGACTTGAGGTGTCCGATATTGAGCGTGGCCTTCCTGGATTCGAGAAAGGAGCTGACGTATCTGTGCAAGACTTCGCCTAGTCCAAGGTCTGAAATTGAGTTTAAGATGTGTGCGTGAGAGATGTTGTCAAACGTTTTTTCCAAGTCAAGACCCAGGATGCCTCTTACGTCCCTTGTGTTCACGTCTATGATTTGATGTTTGAGCAGCTTCATTGTGTCCTGTGTGGAGAAAGACGGACGAAACCCAACCATGTTGTAAGGAAAAAGATCTTTCTTCTCGGTGTACTTAGCGACACGGTTGTAAACGATGTGCTCCGCCACCTTGCCGACACAGGACGTTAGCGATATGGGCCTTAGATTGCCTAAACCTGGAGGTCGCCCCGGCTTTAGAATGAAGACAACCGATGCCATTTTCCAAGAGTCTAGGACAGAACCTTCTCTCCATATGCGATTTATCTCATCGGTAAGGAAATTGATGGATTCGTCTTCCAGGTTCCTGAGGGCCTTGTTCGAGATGCCATCCGGTCCCGGAGCCGATCGGCCATTAAGATTTTGAAGAACTTCCCAAACGTCGCTGGTGGTAAAGGGCTCCCCGAGCTCATTGCAAGGTGATCCAGTGTAAGGCGGGTAGTCTGAACAGCTCGAGGAGCCAATGGGTAAATATCTGTGAGCCAAACCATCCAGTATAGCGTCTTCAGAATTAGACTGTCTTGCGGCATGTGTCAGTTTAGCAATCGCTTGTCTTTGATTACTCTTGGTATTCGACTCGTGCAAAAGGTGCTTTAGCAAATTCCATTTCCCTCCTATACTTACTTGGTTATCAACATAATTGCACACCTCATCTCACTGCTGCCCAGAGATGGTCTGGCAGTGGTACTCATGGTTCGGTGAAGTTCTGCAATTTTCTTGCGGAGTCGACGATTGAGCCTCTGCCCTTTCCACCTATTCAGTAACAATTTCTTGTCCTCAAGGAGGTGCGCAAGGCGGCTGTCCATCCTATCTGTTTCCAAATCTGTGTGTATCTTTTTTGTCGCCTGACAACTTCTGCCTTGAGCTGCTTGACCCATTGATCCAGGCTGGGTTTGAGTCTTCAGCTTGCGCACCTTCTTTTCGAATATGCCGGAAGTAATACTAACATGTGAAACGAAACTCTCTTACGGGTTTGCCCTTTATACTGATATGGGTAGCTAAGACATTATGGTGACTACCCAGATCCACGTGCAAGTTGTGCCAAGTAGCAGATTCAACATTTTTAACAAAGGTAAGATCCGGCGTGGTATCCCCCGTGTGGGAGTTACCCATCCTGGTTGCAAATGCTGGGTCCATGGCCAGGGTGAGTTTCAAGTTCGCCGCTGCTTGCCACAAATCCTCGCCTTTACAGGATGACCGCAGATAACCCCAACCCTGATGAGGAGCGTTGAAATCACCCGCCACCACAAGCGGGGAGAAACCGGCCCTGGCGGCAGCCTTACTCAAGAGCGCCACAAACCTTTGTTTCGAGTCATTTGGTGAACTATAAGTATGCAGGATGAAAACGCTACTTTTTAAATGACCCCCCGGAATAATTTCGACCAATGAGTGTTCCACTTTACTTCTGTTCATAGAAAGAATATGCGAGCTATAGGTGTATCCCTTAGATACGAGCGTGCAAATGCCCCTTCGTCCGTCTCCCCAAAGAGCGTGAGATGTGTAACCCGGCAGAATGACAGAATCCGAAAGCGTCTTCTGAAGCAAAATGACGTGCGGCTTTTCGGAGTGAGAACGAATGAACTGCTGAAGAACTGCCTTCTTGCGGGTAAAGCCACACCAGTTCCACTGCCGAATTCTGAACTCTTTAGGCGGACGCGCCATGGTTAGACTCGAAAGATAAGTGCCTGCGTTCGAGCGCGTTTACTTTAGCGTCCAACGCAAAGAAATTAGCGTCCAACGTATTGACCTTGGCATCGAGTGCGCTGAACTTGTCCGCCAAGGTATCGACCTTAACATGAACCAATGCGGTCTAATAGGTGATCGATGCGCAAACTTTTTGCCTGTTCGAAGTGACGACATTCGTCTATGACCGACTCTACCGTCGAGCACTCCTTGCCGAGCAGGAAATATAACGCGTCATCGGTAATTACATTCAGGATGTATGCGACTTTGTCCGCCTCAAGCATGTCCTTGACGACTTTATGGCACAAAGCCAATACGTCCTGGATGTACGCGATGTACGGCACTGTGGATATCTGAGCACGAGTTGCGAGCTTTTCTTTGCGGCCACTTGTCGTCCGTTGGGCTTCTCTAGTAAATAGCGCAACTTCTGCCTGCAGACTTTGCAGCTGGTTAGCTCTTTTTGGTGCATTTCGTGCCAGAGTTATGCCGTCCCACGCAAGTAAAAGAATGTTAGCCAGCAACGTCAGTGTAGGATCTCAATAGTTGCTGCTGCTGACGCACTCATACAAAGTCAGCCAGACATCGACGTTTATGTCACTTCTGCCGTTGCATTAATGTGTATAGGTCACAGGGTTGGAACACAACCATCGGCTGTGGGGCTGATGGATCTTGTTGACATTGAGTAGCTTGGTCAGTCATTGTGGTATCTGTGACGTGCCGTCCGCTGTGAATATCCAGATACTGGGGCTGTATAACGAGTCGATACTCCGCACATTGCAAGTGGGCGTGTGAACAGCATTGTAGGCGCGTGAACAAAATCGTTCTTCGGTTGCTTCACAACATGCGTTTGTTCACACAGGTCAGTGATTACACTTCGTTGTTTGCTAACTTAAAAAATCAGTAATGCCGGTCTTCTGCTGTTCCCGTGCCCACAAGTGCTACTTGTTTTGTTTGTGCAATCAATTGATGTGTGCGTTCCGCTGCTTTTCCAATCAGGTGATATAACCTGATCCTTCGAATGGTGCTTCTGGCTTTTTGGCGTTGTTACACGGTCGAAAGACACTGCAAGCGATGAGGCACTGCAGAAGAAGCTGAATGAAATGTTAACCCTATTGCAAAGATTGAACTCACGCACAGCTAAAATGTAAACCGAACAGTCACGTATAATACGGCTATAGCTGAGTTAAAAGAGGCCCAGGAAATTATTATGAACACCATATCTGATATTGATGCAAGGCTCTCCACCGTTGAAAGTGAAACATCCATCTGATTGATATGTGGGGTTTAACGTCCCAAAACCACTATATGATTATGAGAGACGCCGTAGTGGAGGGCTCCGGAAATTTAGACCACCTGGGGTTCTTTAACGTGCACCCAAATCTGAGCACACGGGCCTACAACATTTCCGCCTCCATCGGAAATGCAGCCGCCGCAGCCGGGATTCGAACCCGCGCCCTGCGGGTCAGCAGCCGAGTATCTTAGCCACTAGACCACCGCGGCGGGGCTGAAACATCCATCTGAGATGCTGCTCAACAAGATCTGTTGGCCTTGCAGGAACTCGCGCAAAACCTAGCTCGTAAAAATAACAAATTGCGACTTAGTCAGTCGCAGCGGGAAGACAGGCAACGACGGGAAAATTTATTGTTTTTCGGCGTACATGACATCTTTTCGCAACCATGGGAGGCAGCGGAAAAAAGCTTTTAAACATGATTTCTAGCTGTTTTAACCCTGCACTTACAAAGGGCGCTCTAGAACGGGCTCATGGGATCAGTGCATTTTCATAGAGAAAGCGCCGTCCTGTTACAGTGAAATTTCGTTCTTTTAAGACGAAGCAGCTGATTCTAATTCAGCCAGTGAAGCTCAAACACAGTGGTTCACCAAGC
The DNA here is from genome assembly GCA_013436015.1 of Rhipicephalus annulatus. Taxonomy (NCBI): domain Eukaryota; kingdom Metazoa; phylum Arthropoda; class Arachnida; order Ixodida; family Ixodidae; genus Rhipicephalus; species Rhipicephalus annulatus. The sequence goes on from WOVY01004906.1 coordinate 299,533, forward strand.
CAGGTAAAAGCTGCTCCAATTAGCGAAAAATGAGGGCTCGCAGTACAAGCTGAGGTATAACAAACTGTATAATAACAGTCAGTGTTACAGCTAAAGCGCTGCTCATGATAGTGTTTTCATAGATTTTTATGGTTCTTTGCGACAGGCACCACTTGATGATAACGTTGACCGTAACTTAGGTGACTCGTCACATTCTGTGCACGCTGCTCGCTCCGCTCACGCGCTGGTTCACAATCAGCAGTTAACCAGCAATATCAACGATATACCGCGTACTACGTCATAGGGATGCGCGAGGGGCAGTGGTTCAGAGCCTGCTACAGCAAACTCCGCTTCTTTTCGTTTTACCTATATAAGAAGCATAATAACAAAGAGAGATGAACCTAATGCTGCTATAGATTCTTGTGATGCCGATGTTGTTTTGCTAACTGAAACATGGCTGTCTTTCGAGGTAATGAATACGGAATTGTTTAACTGCAGAAGGTGTTTGACGTGTTTCACTTGGATAGAGGTTGAAGTCGTGGCGGTGGTGTTTTAATAGCTGTTTCAGATAATTTTGTTGCACCGTCCATTTTTTCTCAAGTAACCTGGAACTGTTTTTGTTGAACTCTGTGTACATCTCAAGGCGTTTATTTCAGGCATGTGTTACCGCCCCCCCCCCATCTTCTGGTTCCAATTTCGTTGTCAAATTGCATGAAGCGCTTAACATAATCACTGTACACTTTTCCAACAATCCTATTCTTTTAGCTGGAGACTTCAACTACCCCACTATTGTCGGGAAAAGTACAACGCCTTACCGTAGCCCATTCTTGACTGAATGTAGCGAGTTTTTATTGACCAGCTTAGATGTCAACCTGTCATAGCTTGTTCCCAACCATCCTCGAACTACTTCAACCACATTCAGTATTTTATATCTCGTTCGAACAAACGTACCGCATATTAATTCTTCAGTGTTGAACTTACCTAGCCTCAGTGATTAATTCTTGCTTCATTTTGATGTTGAGGTTCATTTAGACAAGCACACTAATATGGTAAATACATTAGGACCTACGAGCGGGTAGATTTCAATGCAATTACCCGTCAACTAGGTATTTTTGTGGGTGAATACTTGCCGGAGCTTTCATTGCGTTCTGTCAAAACTAAATGGGAATTGTTCAAGAGCATTGTTGAACGTCTTACTAATGCCTTTGTGCCACTTCAGTTTTTAAACTGTGCCAGTGAATTGCTTGGTTCAATTATTTTTCCGGAAAGACTGTCTATAGACAAAAAACGTTTGTTTCGCTCTACAAAGAAGGTAAGTTATAAGGTGTGCTGAGATCCTTACTTTCTCGTGGTTGCTGAGTACAAAGCTGTGTTGAAAATGCCAAGAATACATTCCTCAACCGCACTTTGCCTGCTGTGCTGATTGACAATCCGAAACGATTCGGTAACGTAATTAATAGGAATATAAAGGAGAATTATTGAAGGAACAGAGCAAGCGGGTGATAGCTCGAAAGGAAGGCAGGCGGGCCTGGATCACGGTGCTCGATCGCCGATCTCGTGCCTTTTTCTTGTGTTGATGATAGTTTAGCCGATGGACACCACCTCATTCCTACTTACATCGCCTGATGGAGTTTCATTTATATCGGACGAGTGTGCTTCTGTTCTAAACAATGTCTTCACGGCAGCCTTTTCCAACAATTTTTCTTTTGATAATGGCGGCTACCCTGTTTATGATGCGTGTCTCATAGACCAAATTGTTTTTGAGGCACCAGGCATTCAGAGCTTTATATAAAATCCTAAACTTCCCTCTTCCTGTGGCGTTGAAAACATTAACTCGAAGTTTTTGATAAAAATCAAGTCGTATTGTTCCATAATTCTTACTAAATTGTTTAGACAATCTCTTGAAAGAGGTTGTATTCCAAGTGAATGGAAAGTTGGGAGGGGCGGGGAGTGATTTCTCTGCACAAGTCTGAAAATAATTATTGCCCTGAAACTTTCCTCCTATTTTCCTCGCCAGTATACCGTACAAAGTTATAGAGCACGTCATATGCTCCCACCTCATCTCTTTTTTAGAATACAGTTTGTTTTTCAGCACAGCCCAGCACGGATTCCCCCCGCCGCGGTGGTCTAGTGGCTAAGGTACTCGGCTGCTGACCCGCAGGTCGCGGGTTCGATTCCCGGCTGCGGCGGCTGCATTTCCGATGGAGGCGGAAATGTTGTAGGCCCGTATGTTCAGATTTGGGCGCATGTTAAAGAACCCCAGGTGGTCAAAATTTCCGGAGCCCTCCACTACGGCGTCTCTCATAATCATATGGTGGTTTTGGGACGTTAAAACCCCACACATCAATCAATCAATCATCAGCACGGATTCCGTAAGTAATTTTCATGCGAAACCCAGTTCGTATGGTTCACACATGACCTTCACTGCACCCTCAATAACGGATCTCAGGCAGACTGCATATATTCAGATTTTTCAAAAGCGTTTGACGATGTCTCGCATTGGCTGCTCCTTCCTAAATTACATCATCTTAACATTGACCCTATTGTAGTTGCATGGTTGATTTGCTTTCTTTCAAACCGCTCCCAATTTGTAACAAGTAATAATTTTGATTCACATCTCTTACCTGTCCGTTCTGGAGTGCCCCAGGGGTCCTTTCCCCGGGCCCCTCCTTTTTCTCATCTATGTAAATGACTTGCCGACTAATATTTATTCTTAAATAAATCTCTTTGCAGATTACTGTGTTATTTACTGCGAAATTAATGGCAGTAACGACGTCCCTTACTTTCAATTTGAGACAAACAAGGTTCAGGATGGGTGTAACACTTGAAGTATGAAACTAAACACTAATAAGTGCAAGCACATGAGCATTTCTGGGAATTCAAACGAACCTCTTACTTGCCACATTAAAAATCTTGCTCTTGAAACTTTGTTCTCTTAGAAGTACCTTGGCATTCACATCTTTCTAAGCTGTCCTAGAAAACCCATATCGATCATATCATAAATATTTGATAGATATGTGGAGTTTAACGTCCCAAAACCACCATATGTATATGAGAGACGCCGCAGTGGAGAGCTGCGGAAATTTTGACCACCTAGTGTTCTTCACCGTGCATCCAAATCTGAGCCTACAACGTTTCCGCCTCCATCGGAAATGCAGCCGCCGCAACCCGGATTCAATCCCGTGACCTTCGGGTCAGCAGCCAAGTACCTTAGCCACTAGACCACCACGGTGGGGCGATCATATCATAAATAACGCCAACCGCATGCTTAGGTATAATTGTAGGAACTTTTCTACTTTACCAAGTTCATTAAATTACTGCTTCATAAAACACTGGTTCACTCTAAATTAGAATATTTTGCATCTGTTTGAAGCCCTGGCATTGATTCACTCATTTCTGGTCTGGAAGCTGCGCAAAACCATGCCTGTCGTTTCACACTCTCTATCACCAAACAAGTAGTATAACTGCTATTACATCAAGTTTATCTCTCTCTTATCTCTCTCATCGCAGGTCTGTAGCTTCATTATTTTTTTTCGTAAAGTTTACTGTAAAAACGACCTGAAAAACAAGTTACTCACAAAACCCTCATTATACACCCTAAGGCAAAATTACTCGAAAAAGGAGTAACAGAGCCCAATAGGCGCGCGCGATGAACGGATAGGGGAGACCCGCTCAAGTTTGCCCGCCGACGCCAGTGCTTGCTTTTCTTTTGCCAGAAAAAATGCACATTAGTAGCGTGTAAAGACCCCTCCGCTCCTTTTGGCTCTCACACATTTGTGAAGCGCACGCTGCACGTGAAAACCCATTAGTTCCGCGATGTCACCCCAACAGAAAGGGGGGAACTATTGCTGCATCGTCAACTGTCACAATAGCCATGCAAACATGAAGTGGTCGACTCCACCAGTGAAACGCTACCGATTCCCAAACCGATACGAAAAGCAGACGACAGGAATTGATCAAAGCAGTGTGCCGAAAAAAGTAAGAAAACAATTTTTAATAAAATTAGCACGCGCACAATGCATTCAACATAACGGGTGTTAATTCCTGCGTCAACATTCTTCTTATCTATCGAGTATAGAGTTACTGGGAGATGCACGTCCTCTTCTTAAAAGTATTAATTACCATAATACTTCCAACTTCCGTCTTTAGAGGAATGATAAAAAATTGCGAAGAAATATGTTTATGCTGCTACTATTATTCGATATTGTTGGAGACGTAGGAGTTGAAGCTGTGTACACATATGGTATTAGTGATGTGTGGTTATAAATTTTTCATATCTGCGCAGCGCCGACAGAAGTGTGTGGTGCGAAAAGCTTGAATAATGATTTGTAGCAGACATTTTGTGGGAAACTGGCAAAATGACTCAAGTCTGCACATGTCGTACGTACCAACAGTGATTCCAGCGGCTTACAATAAACGGGCACCTCACGCAGAAACGGCGCAGAGGTATGATAGGCACTGAAGCGCATAACTATTTATGCATTTTAAAGTATTTTCTGATTACTTTTGATGCCTGATTTCAAGCTCAGCGAGAATTCGTTCCGCGTATGCGCAAATATCAACCAAAGCTAAAATAGAAGGGTTTTGATCAAACATGACACTTGCGCACCGCCGCATTTTAAGGGTAAGATTGAAACGTGGTTAGTAACAAGCACATTGCTTTTGTTATAGTTTTCATACAAAGTAAAAATAATTCAAGCAACAGACAATGGGCAATGTCTAATCAATAAGTTTTCATAGTTCTAATCAATCAGAGCTTTCATACATTAATCATTAGGTTTTATTCAATAAGTTTTCCGCCCGTCCGTTCGTGCGTCTGTTCGTGCGTCCGTCCCTACATACGTCCAAGCAACCGCCCCTGCGTCCGTTAATGCGTCCATCCATGCATCTGTCTGTGTGTCCGTTCGTCCATCTAGTCCACACTCCAAGTACCACTATCTCGCTTCTTTTCATCATATATTCCCCATATAAAGCACCGCCATCCAGCAGACATTCCAAGAACTAAACCAGAGGTGGCACACGCGCACTTTCTTACGGCTTGCGCTTCGTATCTACTTCCCACCTTTAACCACCTCAAGTTCATGGTTTATACTAGTTCATTGTGTTCATGGTACTGCGGCTGAACGCTCGCTTAACCTTTCTAAAACTAAGAAGGTTACACCCAGCGAGTATAACGTAGCAACCCTTTCTTGTCAGATAGTGCTCAATGTATATGCCAATGGCTGATAATAGGGAATGAGAGACAGGAGCATTCGGCTTTTAGTTAACGCCCACGCCGTGAACTTTTTATTGTTCAACAAAGCACAGGAGAAATCTCCCACCGGCACTACCTTGCAGGTCGAAATGTAACACTGGTTACACACTACGACTACGAGTGACGAACGGGGCCGCTTTAAGGAGCTTCGCCCCTAAATGTTTCTCTGAAAGCTGGGCGCTAATTATGATGGTACGCACGCTGTTCGTGAACTCGAAGTACCCGTGATGAGAATGGTGATAATGCAAGGAAGGACACGCGAGATAGATGTCAATTTTTGTTGTGAGTAAGAGAGAAACTCCAAATAGACCATTGAAGTGCTTGGGTGGGTGCTAGTAAATGATGTTATCCCAACTAATAGAAGTCACAGCGCAAGAACCGCTTAACCGAAAGCACGAGAAGCGGCCTTACCCATGCATCCAGTTACAAACATAGTGCATAGTACACACAGCAAACCAAATAATATATAAATATGAATGTACAGAAAGATTTATTCACCTCTAACTCCACGTCGTAAACAGCGTCGTCTTTCGCTTGCGAAACGTACGTTGCTCTGACGAGGACGGCGTCGTCTGCTAAAACGTTTTTTGCATCGGCTACATGGCTGAGCAGACGCTGCCCTTTTACCAAATTGCTGCCACAAAAAAAAAACTTGACAGCATATCCACGAAGTGAATGATGGAGAGTGCGGCGAAGCATTCGTCCGTCCATTCGTTCTTGCTTCCTTTCGTCTGTGCGACCGTCCATGCGTCCATCCGCCCGTCCGTGCGTGCGTCCGTTCCTGCTTTCGTCCATGCATCCGCCCCTGCGTCCGTTCATGCGTCCATTCATGCATTTGTATGTGTGTCCGTTCGTCCATCTATTCAACACTCCAAGTACCACCATCTCGCATCTTTTCATCATATATTCCCCATATAGAAACACCGCCATCCAGCAGACATTCCAAGGACTAAACGAGAAGTGGCACACGCACACTTTCTAACAGCTTGCGCTTCGAGTCTACTTCCCACCTTTAACCACCTCGAGTTCATGGTATATACTAGTTCACTGTATTCATGGCACTGCGGCCCAACACTCGCTAAACCTTTCTAAAACCAAGAAGGTTACGCCCAGCGAGTATAACCTAGCAACCTTTTGCTGGCAGATAGAGCTCTATGTACATGGCAATGGCTATTTTTTGTTGTTCAACAACGCACAGAAGGAATCTCTCACCGGCACCACCTTGGAGGTCAAAATGTTTGCAGGTCAAAGCGTAAAACTGGTTACATACTACGACGGGACGCGGGACAAATAGGTGCCGCTATGAGCAGCTTCGCCCCTAAAATCCTCAATTGCGGCGACTCCGTTAAACGGAAGCGTATAAATGTTAATTTTGCATGACGCGAAACTGTCGAAAACACGTGCAGAACGCGTGCAGCGTGCGAGCAAAGAAACGAGTTTTCAAGGCAGGATGAAAGGGACAGCGGATGAGTCAACACTCCAGTAACCAGTTTTCAGCCACATTGAGTGACAGCACCCGGCACTACAGTGCCTCCCTCGGCTTGGGTCTCCCTCTATAGACCGTTGAGGAGCAACCACAGAGGGAAGCGTGCCGCGTGCAAACCACTTAAGCTCCAAACATGCTCCAAAGAGATAAACCACAGGGGAATCGCAGGCAGTCTTTCCCCATATTTTGCTGGTGACGGTTCGCGTTTCGTCGCTCTCGCAGTGCTCGACCACGGCCGCCTGGATTCAACGATCTAGGAATTACGACGGGGTGCTTGTGTGTACGCTTGCAAAAGTGTGCGCTGCTGCTTTTACGTTTCATCGCACCCATGAAGTCTGGAGCAGGTCTCGACACGTCACCACGCCGCGCTGTATTTGTCTGGCTTTAAGATAGTCACGACCAGAACACGACAACCACAGTTGGGAAGGCCAACATGGCGGCCGAGAAGACAGCAGGCTTATCGGATACAACTTAACGGGCATGCATATTCGAGCATAGGCCTTACTAAGCAGCAGTACTTCAAATGTACTGCTGCTTAGTAAGGCCGTAGCTCGAATATGGATGCGCCCTGTAGACCCCATACCAACATATTCGCACTACCATGCTTGAATTAGTACAGAATCGTGCCGTTCGTTTCATTTTTTTAGACTATCCGTACAACTCTAGCTCATTGAAACTCAAATCCCCAGCCAACCTTCCCAGCCTTGTATCACGCCATCGAGTGGCCCGCCATTCTCTCTTCCGTAAGTTCATTTACAAGTCACCACAAGCCGATCTCATTGCTCCCGCACACCACCACTCAAGCCGGACCAACCGCGAAAAGACCGTGAAACCCCCTCAAGCCCACACTGTCTCCCATGCTTCCTCATTCTTCGACCCGACATCAAGGGACTGGAATGACCTTCCCACCAAAGCAGTGCTTCATTCCGACCAAGCCATTTTCAAACGCATCATAGAAGAGCTGTTTTTCTAGATATGCCCAGCCCCTCATAAAAAACGCCTTCTTTTAGAGGCCTTTGAGGTATCATAAATAAATAAACTCAGCGCAGAAATCAGCGCTGGATTCTTTCGCAAGTAGGTGATTATTGTTTATTATACTCGTCGCGTGTGCGATACGCATCGCGCTTGCCGGCTACGGGCTAGGTTGCGTTATATATCGCACCCACAAAATGCACCGCGAAGGTCAGCTTGGGCGTCTGCAGTTCGCCTGTGTTTTGCGACCGCCTGGAAATTGGCCGCCATTGCTGTCGGCCTCCCAGTACGCTCGCTCAACGGGGCCTCCCCTGTCTTCGCTGCCGCGATGATCTACGGACTGGCAATATTGGGCTGAGACCTCGTCGCTATGTTGGGATTCGTCGAAAAAACACGTTGCGGGTTCTCGCAACGAGATTGGTTGTAGTATGTCGTGCTTCAAGTGCCCCATAGCGGGCTGGCGGGGCTTCCGCTAGCGTCGGAACTCAGTGAAAATTGGTCGCCATTACAGTTGGCTTCCCCGTCAGTCGGTCGCAAGCAGCTCGGCGCCGTCCATTGGCCGTGGCGGCGGACTCGCGTTTGCGTGCTGCACTCGCTCGAGTTTGTGGAAAAAGGTCGCACTATCGTCGATTTCTTCGATGCTAGCTCCAAACTAGCTCGGCGCTGTTCGTGGCGGCGGCCAAGCGTACGCTTGCTCTCCTGTTTGAAGTTTGCTGGCGGCAGACACTCCACGTGCAGCACCGTGTCTGGTCTCACGTTTGCTTGCTCGAGCTGAACGACTTCACTCGCTTAGAACGCGCCGACTTGTTGGTGGCACGGTGGTTCGCGGAGTTGTGGCTGCGGCCGCCAATTCTCAGTTGTTGCGCTACGGGGATCTAAATGAGTCTTTTACGATCTGTGACATCATGTTGAAATTATTAGCATGTCATATATCACGTATGTTTCTATTTCACCTTGCCCGTATTTTTTATATGCATTTGTATTAATCCTCTGTCACGTGTGACTCACTGTTTTACATACATATTGTGCAGCCGCAGAACACGCCGTGCTCAAGGCTGTGTGCGCTGGCATCTGCGATGCCTGTCATCCATCTCTTTCGTCAGACCAGCTTCAGAAGGAAACTAAGAAATTTGAAGGTAAAATTATTTGTGTGTCATATTTTGCAATCATGTTTTTATATTACCTTCCATGTACTTTCCATATGCGTGCATCTTTATCCTCTGTCACGTGTGTCTATCTATTTTTACCCGCCGACGCCACTTCTCTGCTTCCGTTGGAGGATCTCCACAAGCAGTAAGCAAGAATGAGACTGGAATTGTACGCTTCAGCGGGGATTCACTTAAAACAATGGAGAAAGTTCTTGTGTATGTAGGAAAATAGAACATTTCAATGCCTCAGTTTGGTCTTTTGCTGTTTATCTTTTATGTTTCGTTGAATGCAGTTGCACATAGGTGGCTGACTACTTTTTCGCGTGTTCTTTTCTGCGCTATTTTTGCTCACTGCGTAGGAAAACAGGCAGAAAAATTATTAGGCCTGGCGGAAAATAACTTTTAAATAATGTTTGAACTGAGGGTAAAATGCTCATCCGATTGGAGTATTTGAGTGAATCAACCGTTCGTCCGGCGAGGTGCAACTGTGAGGACTAACGGATGCCCGGTAAAGTGCAAATGTGGGAATCAACGGTTGCCCTATAGGGTGCAAATGTGAGGACTGAATGTTAGTCCTTTGGGCTGAATGGTGGAACTAACGGTTACTCACTAAGGTGTATAGGTGAGGAATAAATGATAGTCTTTTGCGGGTGAATTGTGGGACTAATGGTAACTCACTAAGTTGTAAATGGGAGAACTAAATGTTAGTCCCTTGAGCTCGTCTATGGGGACTAACGTTTAGACCCCGTGCCGTTAGTTCTTAAAGGTATAACGGTTGTGGCAGCCCCTTTAGTCCCGAAAAGGACGAACCACACACCATTTTAACACCCTTTAACCTTAGAGTGTATATCAGCTCGCATTGATCACGGCAATATAGTAGGAATTCTCTCATGTCATACTGAATGTTTGCATGACTCACTCATACTCAGAACTTGTGTCAGTTCGAATGGCCTTTCCCTCAACATCACTGACATAACCGATATTAATTTGTTCCGTAAAACAATTGCTATTTTGTGAATGTATTTTTGTTTTTACTGTTTGTAGAATTTTTCTTTATCAAAGTTCTTCTTTTGTGCTTTCTCTGCAGCTACTTCTTTTTATTTGTCTTTATGTGAGCTTTATCATCCACATTGTAGTTTTTTCCTTTATGCTTTGATGTATTTTCTGTAATCCGATGTACCCCCTCTCCCTTCTGTAATACCTTAGCGCTCTGAGGGTGCAATAAATAAACAAATAATTAAACAAATGAATGAATAACTAGGTATGGTACGGGAAAAAAGTATATGTGAAGGATATATTTGCGAGCAAATGCGTGCATCTCTTCTGCAGTCGACGCACGTTCCACCCTGCACTTCGTCGCCGTCATTCTAAGGTACCTACAACCCTTGACAATAATATTGATACGCAACAGCCGGTACAGCCTGTCTGGAAGAAAGAGAAAGACGACGTTGGTGGCTGGTTGTTGATGAACTGTCGCCATCTTGTTCGCCGAGCACAGTGCTTCGTATTTAATTTATTAAATGAGTTACCCGTAACATTATTGGTGGAGGTGGACGACTCCCGTACCTCGATGGAGACGCGAAGCGGTCGCAACACCGGGGACTCCTCGGCTACTTCAACTGCCAGTGCCTCATCCCCACCGGTCTCTGGATCCGAGTCGACAACCTAGTCACCCTGCCACCCCTGCGGGATCCTGGAACTTTCTCCGCTGACGGCACCATCGACGTTGACTCCTGGCTGCACCGGTACGAGCGAGTCAGTGCTACCCACCGCTGGGATCCCACGCTCATGCTCGCCAATGCTGTGTTTTACCTCGACGGCACGCCGCGGACATGGTTCGAAACCAACGAAGCCGAAATCACAAGCTGGGATCTTTTCAAATCGAAGATCTGTGATCTTTTCGGTGATTCATCTGGTCGTCAGCTCGCTGCCAAGAAGACTCTCGCCACTCGCGCACAGACGTCTACTGAATCGTACGTCTCATACATTCTTGACGTCTTGGCGCTTTGTAGCAAGGTCGATCAGCGCATGTCAGAAGAAGAAAAAGTTAACCATGTCCTCAAAGGGATTGCTGAAGATGCCTTCAACCTGCTGGTATTTAATAATGTCACAAGCATTGACACGATCCTGACAGAATGCCGCCGTCTAGAACAGGCTAAAGCCCGCCGCGTCACCCACGGCATCATGCGCCTGCTGAACACAGCTGCTACTTCCTCTTGTGATGACGCCGTCCGCCCAGTTCCCCGATGTGACAACCTCACCCGCATCATTCGTCGTGAGGTCGAGGCAGCCCAACCAGTAGCTACTCCATTTCCAACGCCTGATCCTTCACCGACCACTATCTCACTGATACAAGCCGTCGTTCGTCAAGAATTATCGAACGTCGGCCTACACCCCATTCAACCAGTCTACTCTGCCGAGCCGTTTTATCGTCGTCCATCCGCTCCTCGATTTGGTTCCAACTACTCTCGACAGCGCAATTTGTCCGAATGGCGTACACTGAACGACAAGCCCATATGCTTCAACTGCCGACGTGTCGGTCATATTGCTCGCCACTGGCGCAATCACTGGGCTCCGCCGGCACGCGATGGTCCTCCTACCCAAGCCACTTCTGACCACCAGTCGTCCTCAACATTTGATTTTGGTTCCCCTATGCCGACCACATCCGCTAATTCTGTCGCACCTCTGACGAGACCTCGCTACGCCCGCTCACCATCCCCTGCTTGCCGTCAATCTAGTTCGCCCCCACAACGCCGTCCTGCCTCTCCGACCTATTCGCAGCGCCCCCGACCGGAAAACTAGGCAGTGCAGCTTCTGGAGGTGAAGCTGCATTGACGACGACCTCTGCAAGAAATCCTCGTGTAACATTACCCACCACACGGAATCTGTTGAACGTTACTTTAGACAATGTACCTGTGCGCGCGTTGATCGATACTGGCGCGCATGTGTCCATAATGAGTGCTGCTCTTCGTCGCCGCCTAAAAAAAGTTGTCACACCCGCCTTGAACCGAGCCGTTCGAGTCGCCGACGGGGGAACTGCCGCGATTATTGGCATGTGCTCTGCCCGTGTGACAATCGCCGATAGAAGCACTGCTGTTCTTTTCACCGTTATAGAAAATTGTCCCCATTAAGTAATTCTAGGCATGGATTTTCTAACCGCTCACTCGGCCCTTATATATTGTTCAGCCGGCTGTCTTGACCTTGAAAATCCTCTACTTTCTGATCTGACCAACCCACCCTAAAGTAGCCTTTGCTGCATTGATTTCGCACGCCTTCCGCCTAACTGTGTCACACATATCGACCTCTTCTCTACACCACCTGTACCTGACGGCGATTACATGGTGGCACCAATTCATGCCGTGATGCTTACGCATGGCGTCGCTGTTCCGCACACCATTTTGACAATTGTTGAAAACCGCACATGCCTTCCTATTGTCAATTTTGCCCTAAGTGCCCAAATTCTTCCACAAGGTATCTCCCTGGCCGAAATTACTGCTCTACAAGACCATACGGTTGAACCCTTCAGAGTGGATGATTGCTGCACCTCAGACAATGAACCAACTCTATCACGTTCATCGGGCGTCAACGTTGACCACATGGTACCATCAGACCTCGCTCCTGATCACGCGGAAGCCCTTCGTCACGTCCTGGAGTCCTATAGTGACATTTTCGACTTCGCCAGCACGGCTTTAACCCGAACGAGTGTTGTTACTCATCGCATCGATACTGGTGACGCGAGTCCCATTCACCGACGTCCATACCGTGTTTCCGCGTCCGAGCGCACAGTCATACAACAGAAAGTCGAAAAGATGCTTGCAAAAGACATAATCGAAACCTCTTGTAGCCCCTGGGCTTCTCCTGTCGTCCTGATCAGAAAGAAGGATGGAACATGGCGCTTTTGTGTAGATTATAGGCATCTCAACAAAATTACGAAGAAAGATGTTTATCCGTTGCATAGAATCGACGATGCCTTAGACTGCCTTTACGGTGCTACGTATTTTCCCACTATCGACCTTCGATCTGGCTATTGGCAGATCGCTGTGGATGAGATGGACCGTGAGAAGACCGCATTCGTCACTCCTGACGGGCTTTATCACTTCAAAGTTATGCCCTTTGGTCTCTGTAATGCGCCGGCCACATTCGAAAGAATGATGGACTCATTGCTCTAAGGGTTTGAATGGTCAACTTGCTTATGTTATTTAGACGACGTTATCGTTTTCTCGCCCACATTCGACTCCCATCTCAAGCGTTTATCGGCGATTCTTGAAGTGTTTCGTCGAGCCGGACTTCAACTGAACTCGTCGAAATGCCACTTTGCTCATCGTCAAATAACCGTACTTGGCCACATCGTCGATGCTGCAGGAGTCCGCCTGGATCCCGAGAAAATTCGCGCCGTCACGGACTTTCCTGTTCCGAAGTCCACAAAGGACGTTCGCAGTTTTGTGGGCTAATGCTCCTACTTTCGACGGTTTGTTAAGGACTTCGCCATCATTGCACGCCCACTCACAAACCTCCTGAAGAAGGACACCCCGTTTTTCTGGGGCGCTGATCAAGCCTCATCTTTTTCCCAGCTCACGACTCTCCTTACAACACCGCAGATTTTAGCCCATTTCGATCCATCAGCTCCAACCGAGGTTCGCACTGACGCTAGTGGGCATGGCATCGGGGCAATGCTAATGCTACATCAACGCGGACATGACCGTGTTATAGCATATGCAAGCCGCCTGCTATCTACAGCCGAGCGCAACTATTCAATCAAGGAACGTGAGTGTCTCGCTCTCGTGTGGGCAGTCACCAAGTTTCGCCCATACTTATACGGGCGTCCATTCCGGGTAGTCACCGACCATCACGCGCTCTGCTGGCTGGCCTCACTCAAGGATCCCACAGGACGCCTCGCTCGTTGGTCCCTACGATTGCAAGAATACACGTTCACCGTAACATACAAAACAGGGCGGTCACACCAAGATGCTGATTGCTTATCACGCTACCCTGTGGAAGAGGCTGCCCATACTGACACCTTTCCAGACCTTCTGTCTGTGACGCAGCTACTCAACCTTGGTCACGAACAACGCCTGGATGCTTCCCTGCGAATCATCATTGGCAAGCTTGAGTCAAGGCCTCGCGACGCATCTCTACAAATGTTCCTGGTAAAAGACGGCATCCTGTATCGCCGTAACCTCGATCCATATGGCCATGACTTGCTTCCCGTCATACCAGCACATCTTCGTGTGACTGTTCTCAACTAACTTCATGACGCTCCTTTAGCGGGCTACTTGGGCGTCTCTCGCACATACGACCGTGTACGTCGTCGTTTCTTTTGGCCTGGTCTTGCCCGCTCTGTTCGACGCTACGTCGCCGCTTGTGAACCCTGCCAGCGCCGCAAAAAGCCATCTTCCCTACCAGCTGGATTCCTTCAGCCGATTGACATTCCCATTGAACCTTTTTTTCGAGTTGGCCTCGACCTGCTTGGCCCATTCCCGATCTCCAGCTCAGGCAACAAATGGATCGCTGTCGCCACTGACTATACAACACGGTACGCTATCACACGAGCACTTCCGACGAGTTGTGCAACCGATGTGGCGGACTTTCTGGTATATGATATTATTTTAGTACACGGAGCTCCACGCCAACTTCTCACTGACCGGGGCCGCACCTTCCTATCAGATGTCGTTGATGAAATCCTGCGCTCTTGCTCTGCCAAGCACAAGTTTGCCACTTCGTACAATCCGGAAACGAACGGTCTTACGGAGCGCCTCAACCGCACCATAACCGACATGCTTTCTAAATGCGTTGCAGCCGACCACCAGGACTGGGACGTTCATTTGCCATTTGTGACGTTCGCCTATAATTCGTCACGTCACGACACTGCCGGCTATTCACCATTCTATCTTCTACACGGCCGAGAACCCTCCCTACCATTTGACACCTTGCTGCCCTCGGTCACTGAGTATGCCGGCGAAGCCATCGCGCTAGCCGACCACGCACGCCAACTCGCCCGCAGCCACCTGCAGGCTTCACAGGAGCACCAAAGACAGCTCTACGATTCCCATCATCGAAACGTGCACTTTTCACCGGGTTCCCTTGTCCTTTTCTGGTCCCCCACTCGGCGTGTAGGGCTTTCTGAAAAACTGCTGTCACGCTACACTGGTCCATACCGCGTCGTTCGCCAGGTGACTAACGTTACATACGAGATCGTTCCAGCCGATTCAACGTCATCATCACCTTCGAGTAACTTCGTGCACATAGCTCGACTCAAGCCCTATCACGCTCGTTCTACCGCATCCGAGTTGCTCAAGCACCGAGACGGTGCTTCTACCGCCGGGGCGTTATGATACGCAACAGCCGGCACAGCCTGTCTGGAAGAAAGAGAAAGATGACGTTGGTGGCTGGTTGTTGATGAACTGTCGCCATCTTGTTCGCCAAGCACAGTGCTTCGTATTTAATTTATTAAATAAGTTACCCATAACAATATAAACCAAGGGTTCCGATATAATATCTGCAACCTGCTTCAAGAAAACCGCCCCGAATTCATCAGAGCCTGTTGCGACATTGTTACGTAGTTTTATTTAATAAAAGAGCTGTGTACCTCTGAAGGTGTCACTGAACATAGACCGATTGTGTGTAAGACTGTTTCATTCTACAGGTAATCATTTCTTGTGTACAATGTCTTGAAGGGAAAACAATCACCGGAACGGGCAAAATAATCCTTAATAGCCATTATAGCTGCGTCGTCGCTCATGTCTAGGGATAAGGTTTCTATATTAGCTCGAATTTCACTTTGGGTAAATAGTACCAAATTATTCACTTCGTTCCACACTTTACGAGGATCACTGTATATCTTGGAAAAAAGGCTTTCATAATAAGTCTTCTTATCTTTGCGTATGCCATCTTGATCTTATTGTAATACGTATTCAATTTTTTCAGCACATCTAGGTCACGTATTTGAACAATCGTATGACACATTTTGTTTTTCTTTTAATTCTTTTGTGAAATTTCCTACTGATCTATGGTTCGCGAATGCTCCTTTTGTTATTTGTATGAATCAGAAAAAATGTTATCATAATATGCTTTGGGATAGTGAGAAAAAGAGTTTTATGCGTGAATTGAATTTGCTCTGCGCACACAGCAGACCAGTATGTAAGGGATATATCTGAGTGAAAATTTTTTTGGGTGAACTTGTTATAGACGCCGTACCTTGTTTTTTTATTGTACGTAGGCTTATTAATTGCAGTAGATAAAAGAGTCAGTACATGTAAGTGATCACTAAGGTCGAGTGAAAATAAGCCTAAAAAAGTCGTCTTCCACGGCACGTTTGGGACACATACGTCAAAAAGAGTGGTGCTATGGTCCGTGATTCGCCAACGCATATAGATAGCGTTCACACAAAAATAGATGGATAGAACAGTTTCAGACTGCATAGTAGCAACGTCACCAGTACGCCACTTAGTGGACAGCACGAAACAGCTTATTGAGGTCATGGTGTCCGAGATGGCGGTCGCGCGGCATGTTTTTCTCCGGCCGCCCCTATCACCGCGCTTCCCAGCAAAACCAACGACTATCGCCTCACGCGCGCGGATGTCGACTGTGGATTCCGGCGGCAGCGGAGAATATAGTTCCTGTATATGCTACCTTGTTGCGCTGAAAAACGTCATCTTGGGCTCAAAAATCTTGCGGGAAAGCCCCTTACCTCCCACGTAGGAGCAGCGCTCGTGCTTCCGAGTACCAGATGCTCTTTATTTATTTTTTCATTTTTTATTTTTTATGGAGGTACGAGCAAAACTCGTACCTCCATAAATTCAAGTGCATTAAAATTGCATAAATTGCATAAAGTGCATAAAGTGCATAAAGTGCATTGCATAAAGTGCATAAATTCAAGTGCTCCTAAATTCAAGTGCGTCGACTCATTGAACCTGTGATGGATGATGGATGAAAAACTTTTATTAGGGTCCTGAAGGATTCCACCCCTGTTTTATAGGAGTAGGATCACGGGCCGCTCCCACGTTGAAACGGGGAGGCCCAGCCTCACCGCCACATCATGAACCTTCTGGACAGCCTTGAGTCTTTGTATGAGTACCGGAGTCATGAGCTTTACATGAAAAGAGTTTCGGAAAATTCTTCTTTTTTTCTTTATTAAGAGGGGCCCCTCCAGAGCATGCGGTTAAAATAACTATGATTGTGGCAGTCCGGAAAAAGTTTGGAAATAACGGAGTAATGGCTGTAAGTTACGAGGCTAGGGTATGTTCCCGTCTGTAGCATGCCAAGAGAGATTGCCTGTGGCCTATACAACTTTTCGTGTGGCAATGAAAAGTACCTATGGCCTAATTTATAGTGCTTCGTGATCTCGTTGAAGGTAGTCAAAGTGTACCTAAAGTGAAGGCTGGGGGCTGATTCCTCTGTCTGAGAGCACAAGTCCCGGCGCGGAAGTGAATCCTCGCGCCTTGAAGTGGGCTAGCTCGTTGACATTGTGAAGGCCTCCGACTCTCATGCCAAGGTGAGCAGGGAACCAAAGAATAGTGTGGTGGTTAAGTTTGGTGTGAGCGAGAATTCTAAAAACTCCTTGCACACGGAACCAGAAGCGAAGGCCCTAGCAGCGGATTTATAGTCAATATAAATATCAGTCCTTTGTGGATCGAAGAGAGCTAGTGCAACGGCCATTTGTTCTGCTTTGTAATAAGTGGTTTGAACGGACGCCGAAAATAAAGTCTGACCCTTAGTATCTACGGATACTACTGCAAGGTGACCGGAAACGCCGTACTGGGCGGCATCAACAAAGCATGAAAGAAACAAGTGGGTGTGAGCTTGAGCTAAAAGAAAGGAGGCTCGAGTGACCCGCCTGCCCACGTTGTACTGTGGATGCATATTTTGTGGAAGGGGGCACACTTTGATGCGAGAGAGTATGTAATCATCAAGTGGTGCATTTTGCGCTTCGAGCGTCAGGGGGTGTACTCCAGTGTCAACCAGAATATTTCTCCTTGCTGGTGTGATTGAAAGCCTGGCAACCTGTGCCATTTGTTGAGCCTCGATCACTTCAAGCGTGTTGTGGATCCCAAGTTTCATGAGGTTCTCAGTGCTTGTGCGAATAGGAATGCCAAGAACTTTGTTGATGCTTTTGCTTATGAGGATGTTCAATTTATTTCTCGCATGGAGTTGCCACCTATGCATAGATGCGACATAGCTTATGTAGCTCATCAAGAATGCACGAAACAGTCTGAGGAGGTTGTGCTCTTGAAGACCACCCCGACTGTTGGAAATGCATTAGATTAGTCGGATGACCCCTTCCGCCTTGGAAGTCAAACGGTTGATCGTACGTTCCATTAGCCTCCATAATTACGCCCAGAACGCGTATGAAGTCCACCTTTGGAGTACGCTCCCCGATGCCGTGTGCAGCCTAATGTCTTTGTCGGCCAGTGGTTGCCAGTTTTTGGGTTTGACCCCCGTCTAGTGAGTCGATATAAGGGAAGTTCGCACATTGCCGGCGAGAGGTTCAGGCCCATTTCCTTTATGTAGACCTCAACACAATCAACGGCCTCTTGAAGAGAGCTCTCCACAGAGCCCTCCTAGCCACCAGCACTCCACATGGTGATGTCGTTTGCGTAGATGGCGAACTTGATGCCTTCTTGGTTTGAGAGCTTGGCAGCAAGGCCGTATATTGCTATGTGTAACAGCAACGGGGAGACGGCTGAGCCCTGCGGAGTGCCGAAAGAACCGAGATCGTAGGGCTCAGACTTGAGATCCCCAAGTGGTATAGTGGCTTTTCTATTCGTGAGGAACGAGCTGGTGAACTTGTGAAAGTTGCCTCACACGGTGAGAAAAGAGATGGAGGCAAGTATGCGGGAGTGCAAGACATTGTCAAAGGCCTTTTCAAGATCGAGACCGAGAATAGCTCTAACGTCTTACCTGTGAGATATATTTATTTATATTGGTCACACATTACCTTCGTCTTCTTTTCCACTGGTTTTATTTCAATTAGAGATATGAATTTTTTTCATTTTGTTCGCAATCGAGCCAGTTAAGAATAATTTTTTTGCGCATTTGGTCATTGGTCAACTGTGTGAGGAATTGAGCAATAGTTTAGTAGTTTTCAACTGAATAGAGCGGGATAGTGATCGAGAGTGGCCGTGTGACGCCCGCCTTACAGGCGGCTCTCGTATTACGCTCGTGTTAAAATAGCGGCTCATGACAGCTGATGGGAATCGTTGTTCAAGAGCCCCGTCACGTACAACATTCTTTTCGCTGAAGGTTTGAAAGCTTCATTAAAATCGCGCACTTGCAGCAACATGCGCCTGTTCTGTTCTGTTTTGCTGTCGAGAGGTTGAAGTCCATATTGTCTCTGCTACTCCATGTCAATAACACCTTGCCGATTTGCAAAGTTCTAATTCAACTTCTCTATGTTAAGCGTTTTACTTGTCAGACCAATAGAACAAGTTTTACAGTGCCTTAGATAAGCGAGAATAATTAGTCGAAGCGTTTATTGCTGCCTCACTGAACAATACCCTTTCTAAAGCAACATCCACTGAGCCCACGTCTAATCATGTGGGCTGTACGTAGTACAATTCAGCACAGAATGTACCTGCTACCACATTTCATGCGAAGAACAGGCAGCATGGGTACAATGGCAAAGAAGAGCAGCGAAACTAACAACAGCCGATGTTAACCGTTCTTGATCAACCTGGAATCAGCCGCTGCGAAGAGAAGAGGCCCCAACTGTCTTTTGAGTAGCGTGTAGCGAGGGCCAACACCAGGCAATAAGCATTTTGGCTGTGGCAAGGCTAAAGGCCGCCAGAAGGAAAAAAATTATATTTACAACGTATTTACAGAGCGCGGACAAGGAATTATTAATTAAATCAATAAGTAATAAATAAATAATTAATTATTGTAACCTTTTATTTTGAGTAGTTTTGCAGTGAAGGTGGAGGCCTCAGTCCAGGGCCCCTGTGGCCTTTGCCATCTTGCAAGCTCTGTCGATCAGCTTGAGCTATTCTTCACGCTTAGAGCAGGACAGCGCAGCCTCCCGCTGCTCTGGTGTAAATGTACAGTTTCTTGGTACTACCTGCGTGTGTTGGCAGGCCCATGGCGCGTCGTAAATTGTGGGGTCTTCTCTGCATAGCGGGCATTTGTTGGTGTGTATTCCAAGATAGATTTTACTCAGAAGACTAAGATTGGGATACGTATTAGCCTGCAGCTGTCTCCAAACGACCGACTGCTCTCTGCTGAGGTCTTTGTGGGGAGGGCAGTATATCTTTTTCAGAGTTCACTGGCGTTCTAAAATTGCTTCATAGCGTCGCGTAACTGTGGCTGGTTCCTCGTCGTTGTGCGTCCCCCAGTCGGCGTTTGGTCGGAAAATGGCATCGGCACGCTGGCTCCCTGTCACAGTTTTATGGCCTGGTGTCCACGTAATGAAGCAGCTCGAGAAGATAATTTTCTTCCCTTGAGTATGCGTATGGTCGCAGTGGATATGCGTCCATTGCCGTACCATCGACACGCTTCTTGCGAGTCAGTAACTATTTCTGTAGTAGACCTTTTGCTCTGATGTGTGATGGCGAGTGCAATCGCTACTTCCTCAGCCACGAGGACGTTGTTGCTTCTGATCGAAGCGCTGTTGACTTCCCTAAGTTGGTGATCAACAACGCTTACAACTGTCCCAAAGTGCTCTCTGTATGTGGTCGCGTCAACGTACAATTCGTCAGTTCTCTCATTGAAATATTTTTCTTGCGGTTTCGATCTGGCTTTTCTTCGAGCCTTATGAATTTTTGGATGCATGTTTTGAGGTATTATGCAGACTTAAATTATCTGGTGAAAATTCTTCAGTTTGCTCGCCGTAATGCTGATTTATATGCAAGTATTGCTTATGCCTAATGTGTGCGACAAGTATCTTCCCGTAGCAGTCAGCTGTAGTCGCCTTTTCTGGGCAAGAAGATATGCCTTGTTGTGTTCTTGCACTGTGTTGTTTATCCCGAGTTTAAGAAATTTCTCTGTCGAGGTGCTGAAAGATAGACCAAGGGCACATTTTTAGGCTTTTCTAAGGATGGCTTCTAATTGTTATTTTTCCTGAGCGAGTGGTTTTTGGTATGAAACACTGTATACAATTCTACTGACCACGAGGGCCTGTAATAGCCTATAAGTGTCCTCCTCCTTCATACCCCGTCTCCTGTTAGAAATTCTGGTGATCATGCTCGTGATCTGCGCTGTAGTGTTAGACAGCTGTCTGATAGTGTAGTCTATACGACAGTTACTTTGTAGCCACATGCTGAGATACCTAATTTGGGATTCTTCCGGAATATTATTCTCCCTATATAAACGTCTATGGAATTTTGCAGATTGTATCCTCGTCTGTAGGCTCTCTAGGACTTCGGATTTCTCCCGGGAGCAGACAAGGCCGCATTGTCGCACGTAGTTGGGAACTACATCTGCTGCACGTTGCAGAAGGTCTTCTTTTTGTCCTAGAGATCCTCTTGTCACCCAGATTGTAAGATCGTCTGCGTAGATGGCATTCTTGAACTTCAGACCATGCAGAAAAAAATTATTAGACATGTCGCTAATTTAGATTATTTGTCATCAACACAACTTGTGTGTCGGGATTATGGTATTATTAAAGTGGAATATATGTATATCTTTCGCATTCTGCGATCCTACTATTTCTCTTCCGTTTCGTTTAAACAATTCATTAAAGATACCGCATGTCTTACTGCAAAAAATGTTTTGTTAGGAACAAGAAGCAGTGATGTTTGGTTTGTTCCGAGTTTCCGCAATAATTACAAATCTCAAACATTGCAATACAATTTACCAATGATTCTCAATAAATACAGTCATGTAAACAGTTTCTCATTAAAAGAACTACGATCCTTTCTTGTAAATATAGGCTAACTTTTTCAGGTTTTAAAATGTGCTGTCTGTACGATAGTACAATTTCATTTTTCTTTCAGTGTGTGCATCCATGCTGTACCGAATAGGTTATATGATATAATTCAGTCTGTATAATTTTGTTTGTCTGACATGGGCTGTTCATTGTATGATGCAGCACATACACAAGGAGCAAATTTGTATGCATCTTCCCTGATATTTTCATTATTTATTTTTAATACTTTATTTCTTGGCAATAATGGTGTTATTGTTGCTGGATTTTTCTTAAGTTTTTCTTTGTTTGTTTTTTCTTTTTGCTCGCGTCCATGTAATCTTCTGTGCTATGCTGGTATCAGGATACTTCGTAGGAATGTATATATATGTTTTATTACACCGTATTTGGTATTGTTATGTTAGCTTATGGTCTTATTGTTACACACATCTTTGTCATTGTCCCACCTGCCTTGTATAGGGTTCACTGGCCTCGTCAAGCTGTCCATAAACAGCTTTTAGCCAGTGAACTTCTCCAGAACCTGTTTCTTTCTGGGAAAATAAAATGATTTGATTTGATTTGATTATTCCTTCAATTTTTTCGAGGTTCCGAGCTATGCCGATCATAACGATGTTGAACAGCATTGGCGATATCACAGAACCTTGGGGTATTCTTTTTGAGGGCGTAATAAACATATCAGTGCGGATGCCTCCTATACCAATTGTGGCGGATCCGTTACTGAGAAAAGCTTTGATGTAGTTGTGTATTCTACTTCCACAACCTAGTTTGTTAAACCCTTCTAGCACAACCTTATGACTAGAATTGTTAAAAGCTGCCTTAAAATCCAGTTCAAGCAATACGTTTTCGACAGATAATGGGACATCGGTGAGCCCCTCTTCCGTAATTTGTAGGAAGACGTCCTGTGTTGAGAGGTATTTTTGGAAGCCATTCATGATGTGCGTCATCAGTTCGTTATCTTTCATGTGGGTTTCCAGCCTCTGAACCACGATTCACTCGTATACATTTCACAAACTTGCGGTCAACATGATGTGTCTTTAATTTTTCAAGCTGGGATTGTTTCCTTTTTTTGGAATCATTAGTGTTTCCGCATTTTTCCAGTCGTTTGCAACGGTACCGTTTTCAATGCTTGTTGTCGAATTCTGTAAACCTTGTGATGCGTTTGTCATCGAGGTTCCGTATCATAGCGTTACTGATGTGATCCTTGCCTGGCGTAGTGTTTTTTGTTGCCGAAAGCATAGCATGTTCAACTTCATTTGTGGTAATGGGTTCGTTTAGAGCGGAATTCGGTTCACCAGTGTATGCCAGGCTGCAGTCAGTATGCGTTGTATCACCAATATAGCGCTGCTTGGTGTGTTCTAGGAGCTCCCGGTCTGTGCCCCCGAATGAATGCGCGATCTTTTAGGTTGTCTTACAAGTTTCACTATTGGTCATGGTTGAGTCTATGAGGGCCCTCAGCAAGGCCGATGTCCTTTTCCAACCTAGTGTACCTTGTAGCTTATAACATTTTTGGTCGCAGTTGTGCCTTGACAGCTCTATCGCGCAGTCTTTGACTTCCCTGGTGACTGTGGAGATGCTAAGTCTAAGTTTCCAGTTCTCTTTCTGCCGCTCCCATCTTAATAGGCACCGGTGGGAGTCTCAGAGGCGTAGGAGATGCTTGTCCACCTTGGGAGTGTTTGTAGATAGAGTAACTTTTCGGGTTAACCATTTCCAGTCTGCCTTGAGTCATGAGACCCAACTCTCAATATCCGCGATCTCTTTGTCCAAACATTCTGGCCTAGTTTTAATGCGAAGCATTTTTTGCGAACTTCAGCGACTTTGAGGTTATCTATCTATCTATCTATCTATCTATCTATCTATCTATCTGTCTATCTATCTATCTATCTATCTATCTATCTATATGTCTATCTATCTATCTATCTATCTGTCTGTCTATCTATCTATCTATCTATCTATCTATCCAGCCGCCAACGACATTTAGCTTTCCTGGCCGTTTTAATAATGGTATTGATACCAAACATGGTATGGCATAACATGACGGTATGATGAACATGTTTGACTAGTCATAACGTGGAAATATTGATATATGTCATGTTCTAATGTCGCGATTTACATTTCGTGGTCCTGCCACTCTTGCGGTGGTTTCTATCACAGGGCATGTTGCAAAACTGGTATGGCATAGCATGATTGCATGGCGAACAGAAGCGACAGACCCTAACGTGAAAATCATGACATGCGTGTCATGTAACCATATTACTACATGCCACACTCATGATGCGCTCATGGCCGTTTCGCTAGCGTCACATATACCAAACTTGGTATTACAGTACGTGAATGAATGACGAAGGTATGTGACTGGTGCAAACATGATAATAATGAGATGCGTGTGATGTAACAACACGACTACATTCCACGCTGATGATGCGCTGGCGGCCGTTTCGCTAGCTTCACTTTTACCAAAATTGGTATTACGGGACGTGAATGGATGACGAAGCCCTGATACTTGTGCAAACACGACAAACATGAGAAGCGTGTCATTTAACAACATGACTACATGCTGCGCTCATGGTACGCTCGCGGCCCTTTCGTTCGCTTCACAAGTACCAAAATTCGTATCACGCGACGTGAACAGAAAACATAAGGAAATGACACAAGCAAACAAGATAATCACGATATGCGTGTCATGTAACGTTATGACTACTTGTCACACTGATGATGCGCTTGCGGCCATTTCGCTAGCTTCACATATGCCAAATTTGGTATTACGTGACGCAAATTTGGTATTACGAATTACGTGAGGTGTTTGACTGGTGCAAACATGATAATTATGAGATGCGTGTGATGTGAGAGCATGACTACAAGCCGTAGTCAAGCCGCGAATACACTTCAATGTGACGTGGTGCACACGCTCACCGGCGTTCCTTTTGTTGCGTCACACCGGCGTTGCCACGCCAGGCGCTGGTCCTGCCATATACTCGCAGGCGTGCTCCACGCTGAGTTGCTTTGACGCATGCGCTTTTCAGCACGTCCAGCGTCCCTCCGTCACGAAAAGAGGGAGACACAGTGTTGTCTGGGTAACGCATCGTCGCGAAAAGCAGCATGTCGCATGTCGCGCCGGTTGCTGTCGGGCCGCGCCGATGGACGCTGGTCGTGCCGGTCGTGCCAGTCGCGCTTAGCGTCAGGCTACAGAGTGCTCGCGTTTCGCTAACGTAGCGTCGCTGTGCCCAGCGTGTGCATGCGTTAACGCTACATTGTAGTACGTTGGGTCCTTCATGATGCGCTCACGGCCGTTTCGCTAGCTCCACATATGCCGAATTTGGTGTTAGGTGACGTCAATGGATGACGGAATATACAACTGGGGCCGATTTGATGATCCTGATACGCGTGTCATGTAAGAACATGAGAACATACCACGCTCATAACGTGCTCGCGGCCGTTTTGCTAGCTTCACATAAACTAAGTTTGGGATCACGTGGCGCGAATAGATGACGAAGCTAAACGACACATCTAAGCATGATAATCATGACACGAAAGTCATGCACTGCATCATTTACCTCCACCTTGTTGCTTTGTGTTCATTTTAAGTGACATTCACATTTCTCATTCGTGCGTCGCATATCAATTATTGGCACTGTACGTGGGATCTGCCTATTTTTTTTCGAAAAGCTTCCCATTCGGTAAGTCTAGCCAGGCCATGTCGTTTGTTAATCGGGATGGTTTCTATCTGGATACGCAAAATGCAGTGGTCACTGCCAAGCATTTCCCCGCCATTTTCCTACCGGGCCTCCCTGACCTCTTTAACTAACACCAAGTCCGGGCACGTAAATTGGTTGATACTATTCCGCACTCACGTTGGCAGAGTGTGGTCTGTACTGAGACTTAGCCTTCTGCGATCAGCTTTTCTGGCCAAATCCTTGCCTTTATGAGTTTCCTTGACATATCCCCAGCTCTTGCGTCACGCATTAAAGTCTCTCAGGATGACAACACCCTTTTTGTCTGCTGCTTGTTCTGCCTTGCGCAGAAAGGAGCTCAAGTTGACATTCCGCTGGCTGGGCGGGCTGTATATGTTGAGGAGAAATAGGCTTTTGTCGTTTTTTTTCGTTATAATTTCAGTTAGAACGTGGTCAATGTCTGTTACATTGATGTCATGTCTCATTGCAGTGACCGCTTTGGCAACCAGAGTAGCGTCCTTACTTTAGCCAAGTCTCTCATTGACCAAAAGTCCAGTGAGTTTCAATTATCAGCCGGTTTCCTGGGTTGGCCTCTGGATTTCATGACCATTCTCTCCTTGCACGCCTCAAGTCGTATGTTAGAGAGGAGGTTGCAGAGATTTTGCAGGGCTTTTTTCGTGGAAGCCATGGTTGTTGTGAATTCCTGCCGCCCTACGGTAGCTGCCAGAGTTAAGTCTATTTGGAGGTTAGCATTAGTCTGTTCTGCTCTCAGGGCCTTCAGTTCATATGCGATCGTTTAGTTTCTGCCGGAGCTTGACGTTTTCTGCCCCAAGAGTCTGAATAGTCTGCCTTAAATCATTCACTCCATCGTTAAGTGGTAGACCATCATTCTTACCGACCAATACTGCCTGTGTATTTGTGTTCTTTAGAAGAGAAAAACGGCGCTTTCCTGCTCACCGTACCGCCATCTTCCTTCCTGGTGGCGGGCTTTTTCTGCTCCTCTTGTTTTTCGGGCGTGGCGTGTCCAGGACGCGAATCCAGGACGTGGTTTTTATGCTGATTGGGACCAACAAGGTGAGCTGCCATCCCTGCTAAACCAGCGTTTCCGCGCCCGGCCGCGTCTATCGGCGCCTTTTTCTCCGGCAACCGTCTGCTCTTTTGTTCTCAATTGTCGGCGTCTCGGTCTCCTAAGGCATTCTTTGCACTTCTTTGCCCGCGTAGGGTGCATTTCCTTGCATAGCATACACCGGGGCTCGCAGGTGTGCCCTCCTCTATGACTGGCTCGGTGCAACTCGAGCAGACAACGGCGTCTTGTATTGGGCATACTTCTGCCCTATGCCCTGTCTTGAAGCTTATATAGCAAATTTGCCGCGATGACCGATAGATGTAGCAAGGTGTCTCACCACCATAGTAGGAAATATAGGGGAGGACTCTCTTGCCCTCGAAGGTAATGACGGCACCTTGGGGATTTTCCAAGCATTTCTGCATGAAGTATTTTCACTCGTTGGGTACGCACCCGAAGATGGGCTAATAATAGGTTGGCGTGGTCCCGGCGTCCAGTTCATGAATCGCACCTTTGCACGAGTTGTTTAGCGTGGCTTCGTAAGCCATCACTCCGAAACTCCATTCCACCAAAACGTAGACGTCGAAGACTCTGCACAACGCTGGCTGCCTCCATGCTTGGCTTGCTGGTTATGGTGGTATTAGATCCCTTGCGCAACCGTATATTCACGTGGTCGTGACGTGGTTGAAGGCAGAAGAATGAATGGTCAGATGAAACAGTTTTTATTTGGGTGAACCAGTTCCCGGTAGACGGGAAGTTGGGTTACAACCGCTCTGTATAGTCCAAAGTACCATCGCAGAAGTTTTTCAGTGAGTCCACGTCGGCGTATCGGCGTCCATACCCAGACACCGTCCCCAAGCTGGTACTCAACGAAGCTTCGTTGAAGATTGCAACAGTGGCGGTCGGTTACCTGCTGAATCTTGATGCGCAGGCGGGCGAGTTGACAAGCTTCTTCGGCGCGCTCAAGGTAGGCGCTAACGTCAAGGTTCTCTTCGCATGCGACGTTTGGAAGCATAACGTTGAGCGTCGTTACCGGGCTTCTTCCATATACTAACTTGTACGGCGTCATCTGCGTCGTTTTTCGGGCAGCCGCATTGTATGTGAAGGTCACGTACGGAAGAATTTCACCCCACGTCTTGTGCTCCATGTCTACGTACACAGCCAGCATATCATGGATGGTCTTATTAAGAAGTTTGGTGAGACCGTTCGTCTCTGGATGCTAGGCGGTGGTGCGATGGTGACTTGTCTGGCTGTACCTCAGGATCACCTGAGTTAGGTCCGCCGTAAAAATTGCACCTCTATCAGTAATGAGGACCTGTGGACCTCCGTGACAGAAAACAATGTTCTCGACGAAGAACCTTGCTACCTCGGAGGCACTGCGTTTCTGGAGGGCCTTTGTTTCGGCATAGCGTGTGAGGTAGTCAGTAGCTATGACGATCCATTTGTTCCCGAAAATCGACGTCGGAAATCGCCCCAGTAAGTTCATGCCGATTGGCTGGAACTGCCGACGAGGTGGCTCGATGAGCTGGAGAAGTCTGACTGGCCTGGACGGTGGTGTCTTTCGTCATTAATAGTCACGGCACGTCCTGACGTAGCGAGTGACGTCGGTGGCAAGTCAAGCCAGTAGTACATTATTGGTATTCTTGCGAGCTTACGGGAAACACTAATGTGTCCAGCCGCCGGGTCGTTGTGTAGAGCCTCGAGTACTTCTGGTTTCAGTTCTGAAAGGACCACGTTTAGGCGGTCAGCTCGATGGGGTGAGAAGTTCTTCTTTAGGAGAACTGCGCTTTGCAAGAAGAACGACTCCAGTCCTCTCCTGAAAACGTTCGGAACAGTGGTGCTGGTACCCTCGAGATATTCCACATGGCTTCCGAGTTTTGGGTCAGCTCGCTGTTGCTCGGCGAAGTCCTCGGCAGTTATGGTTCCTAAGAAGCTGTCCTAATCCAGGCCGCCGAAGCAGTGGTGGTACAACGGGGGCGCGAACCAAGCAGTCGGCGCCAGAGTGCGTTCGTCCAATGTTGCAAACGACGCTTACGTCGATTTCTTGAAGTCTGAGGCTCCATCGCGTGAGGTGAACCGGAGAGTCTTTCAAGTTAGCTATAGCCAACACAAGGCGTGGTGGTCGCTCACAATTTTGAAAGGTCTGCCATAGAGGTAGGGGCGAAACTTTCATGCGTTCGGATTACGACGACGCACTCCTTTTGTGTGGTGAAATAGTTGGCCTCGGCCTTGAATAGCGACGGGCTAGCATAACTGATGGCCTTTTCCACGCCGCCAGTCTTTTCAACAAGGAAGGCGCCGGGACCTATGCTCCTTGCATCAGTGTGTACATCTCTTTAAGCGTATTTCTCGAAATTTGCAAGTATCAGTGGTGTTTGCAGGCGTCGTCTAAGTGCCTGAATTGCTTCCTTTTGTGCCGCATCCCACCTGAATTCGACGTTGCTCTTCGTGAGGTGTTTTAGCGGCTCTGCAATATGTGAAAACGTTTGACGAAACGCCTGTAATAGGCGAACAATTCCAGGAATCGGTTTACAGCCTTCTTATCAAGGGGCTGCGGGAAAGCAGCAACCGCGGATGTTTCCGTGGGTCAGGACGGACTCCAGAATTGCTTAACACGTGCCCCAGAAACAACAACACCTCGTACGCGAAGCAGCAATTTTCTGGCTTCGGGGTTAGTCCAGAGGTGTTCATAGCTTCAAGTACGCCTTCAAGGCGTCTGAGATTTTCGTCGAAGCTGGAGAAAAACACGACGACGTCATTAAGTACACAAGGCAAGTCTGCCATCCAGCCAGAATGGTGTCCATATTGCGCTGGAACGTCACAGACGCCCATCAAAGACCAAATGGCATGACTTCAGACTTAAAGAGGCTGTCTGGTGTGACAAACACCGTGTTCTCTCGACCTACGTCGTCAACTTCAGTTTGCCAATAGCCCGTTCTGAGCTCCATCGAAGAAAAGTACTTCCCTTTGTGGAGATGGCCCAGTGCGTCGTCCATACGAGGTAGATGGTACACGACCTTCTTTGTTATTTTGTTCAGGTGGCGGTAATTGACGCAACAACATACGGTCTGGTCCTTCTTTTTCACTAATACCATGGGTGATGCCCACGGACTCTTGGATGTCTGACTGATGTCATCACGTAGCATTTTGTCGAATCGTCTCTTCATGGCATTGCGTTCGCGCGTCGAGACTCGGTATGGGCTTTGTCGAACTGGTCGGGCACTTTCTGCCGTTATCATGCGATGTTTTGTGACATGGGGTTTGTCGAATCCACGATGCTGACGAGAAGCAGTCCTTGAATTTAAGGAGCATTGACTTGAGTTGGTCTTGCTTGCGCTACGAAAGGCTCATGTTGACATCAAGATCTGGTTGGGAACCTTGATTCATCGAAGCAGCATCGCCAGCATTGAAGAGGGCGAACGGAATTGCTGGCCTCCACAAACTCGTCGATGTGGGTGACCGCTGTACTAGGGTTGAGTTGAGGTGCCTATATTCATGGCTGCTTGCCCCGCCGCGGTGGTCTAGTGGCTAAGGTACTCGGCTGCTGACCCGCAGGTCGCGGGTTCGAATCCCGGCTGCGTCGGCTACATTTCCGATGGAGGCGGAAATGTTGTAGGCTCGTGTACTCAGATTTGGGTGCACGTTAAAGAACCCCAGGTGGTCAAAATTTCCGGAGCCCTCCACTACGGCGTCTCTCATAATCATATGGTGGTTTTGGGACGTTAAACACCACAAATCAATCAATCATTATATTCATGGCTGAAGTTTGTCAGCACCACCTTTGCTTTGCACCACCTTTTCTTGGAGTTGTAGAGGTCGGAAGCATGTTTTGTGAGTTTAGTGTGATTGACTCAGCCCTTATTTTGACGAAAGCTCCCTGTTGACTTAGAATGTTCATTCCAAGTATCACATTTCTGGAGGAATATTGTAAGATTACAAAGTTCGCAGGTTAAGTCTGGTTAATCATGGTTGATCTTGCTGTGCAGACTCTAGTCGGCGTTATTAGGTGACCTCCAGTGGTCCGTACTTCGGGGCCTTGCCATGCACTCCTCACTTTTTTCAACTTCGTCGCTAAAGACCAAATGATGATGGAATAGTCGGCTCCAGTATCGACGAGAGCAGTGACGAGGTGGCCGTCAAATATTACGTCGAGGTCGCTGGTCTGTCGTCGTGCGTTGCGGTTGGGTCGTGGCGTCGGGCCACGGCTACGTCTATTCGCTGCACTGCTGCCTCGTTGCTTCCTCACACCTGCTGCAGGCTGCGAGGTTTTGACGTCGCAGTTTTTGTCTTGTTGTAGGTGTTTTCGGTTTCGTGGTGATCTCGTCTTCGGCAGCGGCGGAGGATCTTCGGTAGTTCCTCGTACAGCAACCGCTCCTCCATCGGTTGCTGCCCTTAGTATTCTGAGTAAGGGTTTGGAAGTAGGCCCCGAGCATAGCCGGTGTACTACCCGCGGTGCGGTGAGGCGTAGCGGTGTGGCGATGGTCAACGATCGGGGTGTCTACTGCAATCCCGCGAGGTAGTTGGTAATGCCATACGGTCGTTCACCTCGTTGTGGACACCACGCGTTGATGTCAAAGCACCGTAGACCCATCTGTCGGTACTGGCAACGGAGGTAGGTGTGCCCGGCCTCGCGGCAGTGGTAGCAGAGTGGGCGGTTGTCAGGCGCACACCAAACGTCGGTTTTCCTCAGTGTGCTGTACTGGCCCGCTGGCAAACGATAGGACGTCAGTGGTAGTGGTGTCGGCGGTGGCCTTTGGCGACGGAAGTGTGACGGGGCGGCGTTTTGGCGTGGGCTTGGAGAAGGGGCGTTATGGCGGGCTGCAGCAGCATAGCTCCTGACTTGCAGCTGCTGCTCTGGAGGCTGAGGAACGCCTAGCGATTAGTTTATCCCCTGGCGTACAACGTCTATGAAGAGGTCTACTGAATTCTGGGAGAGGACAAAAATTTACGGAGCTCTTCCCGTACAATGGCTCGGGCAGTTTCGTGCAAGTATTTTTTTTAAACGACTGAACCTCCCCGTGGATTGTCGTCGAAAGGTGGCGGTTGTACTGTCTTTGCCTCGTACGCATTTCCAGGGCCTTTTCAATCGTCGTGGCCTCCGACCCGAATTCTGAGACCGACCTTGGCGGTTTGCGTACACGACCGGCAAAAAGCTCCTGCTTAACTCCCCGCATAAGGAAGCGAACCTTCTCATCGGATATGGCGGGATCGGCATGACGAATTAGGAGTGCCATTTCCTTGGTGTACATTCCGACGTTCCTGTTGGGGAGCTGTCAAAGTGTCAAGAAATGCGGCACGAAAAATGACGCAGGACAGAAGTGTGGCATCTCGGTTCTTGAACCATGTCCGGGCTAAATCTTGTAAAGTGAAATAAACGTGCCGCAACTTGTCCATGTAGGTGAAGTCGTTGAAAGGGCGACTCAGTCGAACCCACAAGCCAGCTTTCCATGAATTTTAATGGTGAGACATAAAAGTTGGCGGCTCCTTCGGTTGCCGGAGCGGGATCGGTGCAGATGGCACAGGGGCTGTCATCATCGCAGTGTTCGAGCTCAGAGTTTTAGTCTTTCGTGTGTATTCAGGTAAAGGCCCGAACTCTGGCAGGAGCCTTTGCTGCCGGTGGCTGGCTCCCTGTTCCGCGTTGGCGTCGATGATGTCCCCTTGATGGTGTAGGCTCGGCTCCTGGCTGGAGGGAAGCGTTTAGTACATGGGCCAGGAAGAACGTCCACCAGATGTCATGAAATCGTGACGTGGTTGAAGGCAAGAGACTGCATGGTCAGATGAAACGGTTTGTTTAGGCAAACCTATGCCCAGTGAACAGAACGTTGGGTTACAGTAGCACACTTGCACTGAGAGCGGCGAATGTAGCGTCGTCCATCGATGAACTCACAAGCGGCAAAGCGTGTCGGCATTTATACCCTTGCCATCGAATATTGTAGTGTTATCGGTAGCAGTAACGTAGGTTCCCGAATAATGTGTGACGTTCCCAAAGTGGGCGTAATCTCAACGAAACAATCTACTGAAGCCTCGAAGCTTCTCGAACATTGTAGGCGTGGTTTCCGCTGAACGTAGTGTAAGGGGGTGATAACAAAACTTGAGGAAAGAAACGTGGCAGAAAAAGCAAGTTGTCTTCGTTGCAGGTGTCTGGGTTACGACATGGCTCAGTTATACCGTGTGCCATCTGATGCGTGCTTAGTTGACTGATGTTGAGCCCATGTCCAGGTCTAATGATGACTATGAAGT
The DNA here is from genome assembly GCA_013436015.1 of Rhipicephalus annulatus. Classification (NCBI taxonomy): domain Eukaryota; kingdom Metazoa; phylum Arthropoda; class Arachnida; order Ixodida; family Ixodidae; genus Rhipicephalus; species Rhipicephalus annulatus. Next base: position 332,196 of record WOVY01004906.1, read on the forward strand.
CGGTTTTCGGCAGTGGAGCATGTTTCTCTTTCCGAAGAATATTCCCTTTCCGTTTAGGTTGGCTCGACGCTGATCTGTCTACCGCTTCGGCCCCGGTCTCCAGAACGGCGATTATTCTTGAACTGTGGTACGTTGGAGTGAACCATCCCACGTTGTCAAGAGGTTTCTTCGGCGAGGCGCTGGTAGCGTTTTCTCCATCTTAGTTCGCTGTTTGATCAATGACGTGGCTACGGTTGACGCAGCCGTGTCGTGAACCAGCATTCTCGTTTGTTGCCCGGAAACGCGTGTAGCGTTCCGCCGGGCTAATGGCCCAACGCCACTCAGGTTTAAAGCAGCGTTATTCGCCTCGGAACTTCAAACAGGCAGACTTTCAAGAAATATGGACTTAAGGTTAAAAAACGGTTATCCACCAACTGCGCTTGATCAGTAGAAGATGGTGCAGTACTTCACTGGTGGCGGTGGTGAGATTTTCCTGGTGAAATAAGCCGTCGACGCGGCAGCTCGGCGCCTCATCTGATGCAAAGAACGTTTATGCGTCTGGCCCCCTAGCATCGTCTCCTGGACAAGAAAGCCTTCGACGCTAAATGCTCTGGCCTTTACAGGCGCCGAGACGCGAAAGCAAGAGGGGGCAGCAAAACCATTGAGACACGTCTAGCGGATGGATGGATGGATGGATATGGCTGTACCCTTTAGATCGGGCGGTGGCTAGCGCCATCAAGCCGTAATACCTAATGAACCAAAAACTATATTTATTTTTTTCCTCAAAAAGTGAGTTTGAGGATTCGTACTTTGCAGTGAAGAGTTTAATTTTCACTCGTGCCTTGACTTTAGCCACCAATCAAATAACCTCCTTCTAGTTAAGTCTACCCGCTTAAAGTTTATTTTGCCCACCCGGCCTAAACCTCATGGCGGTGCTTTGAAAAACTCTGTGCCATCATCCTGAACTATAGGGTGAATCCCTTTACAGAACATTACCAAGTGTTCGGCAGCTTCTTCTTCCTCTCCACACGCACTGCATACTGTGTCTACCCCTTCGTATTTGGCCCGATATGCCTTGGTTCGCAGTACTCCCGTCCTGGCCTCAAACAGTAGAGAACTACTCCGAGTATTATCATAGATCCTTTCCTTGGCAATTTCCTGCTTAAAAGTTCGACAGATCTCTAGTGCGGACTTCTTAATCATGCCAATTCCCCACATGTCAGTCTCCGTTTCTTTCACCTTCTTCTAACTGATAGTTCTTTTCGTTTGGCCCCCTGCTGTTTTCTATATTTACCCGTCAATTTTCTGGTTCGCTTCCTCCATTTTGTATCGATATTGTTCATGTACAAGTAGCTGAAAACCTTCCTATCCCAACGCTCCTCCCCCATTTCTTTCAATCGCTTCTCAAATTCTATCTTGCTGCAAGCTTCCCTGCCCTCAAATGATGTCCATCCCATGTCACCTTGTACTCCCTGATTTGGTGTATTCCCGTGAGCTCCTAAAGCAAGCCTGCCTATTCCACGTTGCTTAATTTCTAATCTTGCTTGAACTTCAGATCTCATGCACAAGACCGATTTGCCGAACGTGAGCCCAGGAACCATGACCCCTTTCCATATTCCTCTCACAACATCATACCGTTTGTAATTCCACAGTGCCCTATTTTTTATGACTGCTGCATTCCTGTTACCTTTAGTCGTCACGTACATTTCGTGTTCCCTCAGGTACTCGGTCCCATTGCGTATCCATACGCCCAGATATTTGTAATTATCTGTTATCTCTAGCGTGACCTCCTGTATTCTAAGCTCACTACCTTCGTTGTCATTGAAAATCATGACTGCTGATTTTTCCTTACTGAATCTAAAATGTAACCTATCTCTCTCATTACCGCAAATGTCCATCAATCTCTGCAAATCTTCCTTGTCGTTGGCCATTAGCACTATATCATCTGCGTACATTAATGCTGGTAGTGCCTGATCAATAAGTTTTTCTTGTTTGACTAAAGAGAGGTTGAAGCCCAGTCCACTTCCCTTTAATTTTGCCTCTAATCCTTGTAGGTACATCATGAATAATAAGGGTGACAGGGGGCACCCCTGCCTAAGCCCCATTTTACCTCTGCAGGCTTGGATACCTGTTTTTCCCACTTTATAACTACCTTGTTACCTTTATAGATACCCTTTAAAAGATTAGTGACTACATGTTCCACGCCTGGTGTGTCCAGTATTCCCCACAATTCCTCTTGAACCACGCTGTGGTACGCTCCCTTGATATCCAAATATGCTAGCCACAGGAGCCGGTGTTCCTTTTCTGCTATTTCGATGCACTGCGTCAGTGAAAACAGATTGTCTTCCAACCTCCTGTTTCCGAAACCCATTCTGCAGTTCCCCCAGCACCCCCTCATCCTCTATCCACGCCTGCAGTCTTTCCTTTATAATCTGCATCGCCAGCCTGTAGACCACTGATGCCACTGTTATAGGACGGTAGTTGTTTATATGAGCTTTGTCCCCCTTTCCTTTATAGATCATGCTCATCCTGCTAAGTTTCCACCCATCGGGAAGTTCTCCATCGATTATTATTGAGCTCACTGCCTTTCTCAAAGCCTGCTTAGACTTCGTACCTAATGTCTTTATCAGCCTAATTGGAATGCCATCTGGGCCTGTTGATGTACTACTATCAACCCTTTTCTCAGCCCTTTCCCACTCTTGTTGTGAAAATTGAGCCATTGCACCACTTGATTCGTCCTTGTCTGTTGTGGTGCATAAAATACTTTTTTGTTGAAAGTTTTCTGTCACCCTTGTTCTTATATATTCAATAGCTTCGTCCCCTTCTAGCCTAGCACCTTGGGCTGTAGTTATAAAACTCTGCTCTAGGCTCGTCTCATTTCTTAGGGAGTTTAGATGGTTCCAAAATTTCGCAGCTGCCTTTCTATCTTGTTTATGTACTTCTGCCAGCCACGGAGCTCCCTTCCTTGTAATCTTTTCATTGATCAGAAGCGATGCATCCCTTCTACAGCTTAGAAAGGTTGCCCATTTTCTTTCAACATCATCTGTTGGTTCATCTCGCTGCTTAGCATGTCTGTGTTCCCTAGAGGCTTCCTGACGTTTTGCTAGGGCTCTCTTAACTTCCTCATCCCAACAACTTTTGGGTTTGTGTCTTCTTTTCCGGGGTGACTTGTCACGCGTCTTAGCAAGCTCTAGCTCAAAGAGTCTAATTAGATTCGTGTATGTCCACACTGTCTTATTATCCTCCGTGATTACTTTCTCAATTTGTTTAGTGGCTATTTCAATTTGCCTTTCTGGATAAAAATTTTCATGTAGTTGTTCATCTTGTCTCCTTCCAACTTTCACTGCTCTTCCAAAACTTAGCTTAATACGTTTGTGATCGCTACCCAGACTTCTGGAGCCACCTTCATCTATGTGCATTCCCCTGAGCTTATCATGCATCCTTTGTGACATCAGTGCATAATCTATCGTCGACTGAAGCCTTCCAACCTCCCTTGTTATTTGCCCTTCACACTTCTCGGTACTGTTTCAAATGATCAAATCAAGCCTTTCACACATATCCATGATCATTTTGCCTGTCGGGTCGGTATACCCATCTATATCTTCTATGTGCGCACTCATGTCTCCTAGTATAATTATCGAGCACTCTCTCCCTAACTCCTGAATGTCCTTTGATATACACTCACCATTGTCTGGTTTTCCTCTCTGGCCTTTGCTCCCGTCCATAAGTACACGAAACCAAGGAGTGTCATTTGACCTGCCACTTTCCCTTTAACCATAAATGTTCCTTGCACTCCTGCTTGACCCTTTGCCAGTCTGTACTTTTATGAATGAAGGCCCCAATACCACCCCCCTTTCTGCTGCCTTCTGTTCTATTACAATATTCCCATGCGTAGTCCAGATTGTCCCTGAGATGTGTTTCTACAAAACCGTATACCATCGGCCTCTCTTCCCTTAGCTGTTCTTCTATCTCTTCCCACTTCAGCCTGTTCCTACCACCCTGCATGTTAATATACCCTATGTCTGAATTGGCTCGGCGCTCGTGGCTACGTCTATTTATGCCCCGGACTCTACATAATTATCTTAGATATTGGTGCCATTTCGGAATCGTATCTGTCCATACCACCTGTCGAAGAGTCTCCCTGGTTGTTTTCCTCCTTACTAGCTATCCTGCACCCCGAAGGGCTAGCTTGCCCCCCAAAAAAGCTACTGCACGTCCTGCAAGTCGCCAACCCACCTCATGACCTAGCCGCCCATCGAAGTGAATTCTGTCTCGTTGAAACCCCCCCCCCCCACCTATGCACCTCTCTGTTTATTTCCACCACCTCAAAGCCTTTCTCTCGACTCATCCGTCATATCTCTTGGTTTGCTTTGACCACCGCTCTTTGCAGGTTGCTATCACACACCGGTACCTCCGGTATCGTGCATATCACTACCTGTACCTTAGGAGAAGGGGCGCGCATGTCATCGACGCCTTTCGCCAGTGTGGCTGCTAGTCCTGCTGCATCTTCATTTAGGACATCGTTTAAACCGCCTGAAATTATCACGAGGTTTTGTCTATCAGCTGTCGTTTTGAGCTTTGCGCTCACTTGCCTCATGACTGCTTCCAGCTTGCGTTCTGGGAACGCCCCTACTGCAACCCTCTTGTCACCTCTTACGCTCTCTTTGATGGCTTTTGTGCATCGATTTAAATTCGAGTCCCCGGCGATTATCACATGCTGTGACTTTTCAGCTTGAGCGTTCTGCACCTGCGGGCTACTTGCTCTGTGACGCCGGCTGCTTTGTTCCCTCCCTGCCCCACCACTACCTCGCTGAAGCTGGGCCTTGCGACAGTTGAACCGGCTAAACCTGTTTTTTCCAAACTTGCTTGCTTTTCATTCTCCACCGTTCTGGTTGCCGGTTCCCTACTGTTCTCTCGGTAGGTCGCTGCTTTGTTCAGCTTCGCTAGCGCTTCCCCGGTGGACTTCAGTCTTTCTCCCATTGCCCTCGTTTTCTCTTGCTCTGTCGCCAACGCACTCTCGAGCTCGGCGATTCTCATCAGCAGTTCACTCTGGGCAACCATTATTTTCTCCATTTTTTCCTCGACCTCACATTGCCTACACTTCGCGTCAGCCTCTTCTCCATCTGCTTCTACGCTAGGGTCCGCTTTCAAACCCACTCCACATCCTGAACACTTTACAGTCTTTTTAACCATGCCTGTCTGACACCAATTGTCCCTATACTCGATAATTACTAAACTCGAGCCCTGCACTACGAGAAAAAAAAGAAAGTCTAAGCTCTACTACAAAAAATTGCGTGTTCAATGTACACGCACCTCCCCCACGGGGTGGCAAAAGAAAAAACAACAACAAAAAAATTCAAACACACACACCTGCACTAACTAATAAATACCTGGTGAGTGGCCCCCGAAAAAGCCGTACCATAAGAATTGCCGTGCTATGAAGATTTCAACCGCTTGCTTATATTTATAAAGACAAGCTCAAAACATGCAAAAACACTTATATGCGCAGTCGATCAGGAGCGCTCTAAAAACACCGTCTGCGTCTATGTGGGAAGGGCGCACCCAGTGTCCGTGACAGACGCACTCGGTGTCTGTGCGAAGGGCGCCAGCACGCTCATAACGCTGCGATGCATGAGTGTCTACGTATTGTCTGCTTCTCCGCAGTGCATTTGAACCACTTACGACTGCGTGATGGCTCACGACCAATAGTGTATCTCGAATCGTCCAAAGTCAGGTGAGTGGAAGCCGGAAAACTGTGGCGCAACTCTGCTAACGAAAAGCAGCATATAAGGTCACTCTAGCGAAGAATGCCAGAGACAGCACTGTGCACAGGATTCCAGTGTGCGCATGGTTTTTTTTGCCGAGTGTGAGCAAAAATCAGCGCCAGAATCAGCTGGCTTCACTTGATACAAGTGTAAATTCCAAACATTTTTTAGTGAACTTTGGTGACTTTGAGCGTATCTATCCATCTATCTATCTATCTATCCATCTATCCATTTGTCCATCCATCTACTAGCCGCTTACGACTTTTAGCTCTCCTGACCGTTTCGATAACGGTATCAATACCAAACTTCGTATGACATGACATGACTGTATGAAGAACATGTTTTACTAGTCATACCATAAATATTATGACACAGATGTCATGAAGGTCATGATTTACATTTCAAGGTTCTGCAGCTGTTTGGGTAGTTTTGTTCACACGGCATGTTGTAAAACCGGTATGTTATGGATTGACTGCATGGCGAAGACAAGCGACAGACCCTAACATGAAAATCACGATATGGGTGTCTTGTAACAACATGACTACATGTCACGCTCGTGGGGCGCTCACGGCCGTTTCGCTAGCGTCACATATACCAAATTTGGTATCACGGTTCGTGAATGGATGACGGAAGTATGTGACTGGTGCAAGCATGATAATCATGAGATGCGCGTCATGTAACAACACGACTATATGCAACGCTCATGATGTGCTGGCGGATCTTTCACTAGCTTCGCTTTCGCCAAATTTGGTATTACGGGACGTGAATGGATGGGGAAGGTATGATACTGGTGCTAACATGATAAACATGAGATGCGTGTGATGGAACAACATGACTACATGCTACGCTCATGATGCGCTCGCGGCTGTTTGGCTAGCTTCACATGAGCCAAACTCGGTATTACGCGACGTGAACGGACGTCATAGGTAAATGACACATCCGAACATGATAATCACGACATGTGTTTCATGTAACAAGACTCCCTGCCACACTCATGATGCGCTCGCGGCCATTTCTCTATCTTCACATATGTCAAATTCTGTTTACGTGACGCCAATAGATGATGAATGTATGTGATTGGTGCAAACATGATAATCATGATATGGGTGTAATTTGAGATTATGACTTCATGTCACAGTGAAGGCATTTTTACACTTTAGCGTGAAGCAGTGCGCCTGCTTGCCGGCGGTCATTTTGTTGCGTCACACCGGCGTTGCCACGCCAGGCGCCGGTCCTGCCATACTCGCAGGCGCGCGCCACGCTGCTTTGACGCATGTGCGTTTCAGCGTGTCCGGCGTCCCTCCGTCACGGAAGGTGGGAGACGCAGTGTTGTCTGGGTAACGCATCGGGGTGAAATGGAGAATGCTGTATTTCGCACCGATTGTCATCGGGCCGCGCCGACGGACGCTGGTCTGGCCTGACTTCAGACTATAGAGTGCTCGCGTTTTGCTAACGTAACGTCGCTGTGCCCAGCGTGCGCGCACGTCAACGCTACATTGGACTATAATGGGCCCTTCATGATCCACTCGCGGCTGTTTTGCGAGCTCCACGTATACCAAATTTGTTGTTACGTGACATCAATAGAAGACAACATATATGACTGGTGCAAACAAGATAATCCTGACACGCGTGTTATGTAAGAACATGGCAACATACCACGCTCCTTAGCGTGCTCGCAGCCGTTTTGCTAGCTTTACGTATACTAAATTTGGTATCACGTGACGTGAATGGTGGACGAAGATAAACGACCCATCTAAACATAATAATCTTGACACGGAAGTCATGTGCGGCATCATTTACCTTCATCTCGTAATGTTGTGCTGATTTTAGAGTGACATATTAACATTTCTCATTCGTGCTTCGCATATCCTTAATTCCCACTGTACGTGGGATCTGCCGTTTTTTTAACAGAATTTACTGTAGTTCAGTTTGCGGTGGAAAGCATGGCAACTGCTGCATTGGTTTTATATACTGTAAGGTCTATGTCTTTGTCTATGACAGCATCACTCTTCTTTCACCCCGGTTCATGTTCACTCAAAGCTAAATAGCTCAATCTAAGAACTATTGGTGTATTCTACCATTACTCTATTCCTAAGATATTTATGGGTGAAAACTGAGTTATTTATCGTTGTTGAATCATACTACTTTCCTATATTGACACATAATTTTACTATTTCATCTTGTACGTATATTTGTGAGCGATCAACGGAAGCACAGATAACAGTGCCCTGGTCATGTCAATGAAGTAAGGTTATATATATGTTGCAGGAACATTGCACACGGCTTCGATTACCCAATCTACACTTACTCTCCAGATCATTCACAGTAAAAGTGCATGAGTTCTCATCGTGTCCTTTTTCGCCAACTGTATTCTTTATGTTTGGCTAGCACAATGACGATATCAGTGTCATCTTCATCAACTGTACTCCCAACTGTATTTAAATTAAAGAGTCGCACATGTAGCAGAGCGTTGTCTTTCTGAGAAAACGAAGTAGTCGTTGAGCTGTAGACTACTCAAGGAATAAAATTTTGCTCACCTTCCCGAAGAGAATTGTGAGGAAATTGGAATGCACTTCTTGCGCTGAGAGTACACAACGTAGTAATTTCATTTGCTTAAATAATGTCGAGATGAGCATTTTTACCGTAACCATTTATTAACACATTACTATTTACAATTTATATACACGTACGAGTGAGCGGACGGGAGAGTGAAGTCCTGGGAGGAGAGATAGCGAACGGCGAGAGGTGTTGGTGGTAGAGATCAGGTGAAGAATAAGAAGTTTATTTTTGCAGCCTTTGGGCGCTATGCCGGATCGGCCGAATTCAGCGAAACCCGCAATGTTCCTGAGCTCTGGCGGCACCCCTTATGAACCATCCAACAGTGCGAAATTGTTTAATCCACCCTAGACTTCATTGATTGATTTGTGGGGTTTAACGTTCCAAAACCACCATACCATTATGGGAGACGCCGTAGTGAAAGGTTCCAGAAATTTCGACCACCTGGGGTTCTTTAACGTGCACCGAAAACTCAGCACACGAGCCTACAACATTTCCGCCTCAATCGGAAATGCAGACGCCACAGCCTGGATTTGAACCAGCAACCTGCGGGTGAGCAGCCGCGTACTTTAGCCATTAGAACACAGCGTCGGTGCTAAATCCACCCTTCAGCACGCTGCGTTTCATTGGTTACGATGGAACAAGTCATCGCGTCAAGAATGGTCGACTACGTTGAACAGTGTTTTCATACCAGAGGCATCTGCTTTCATTCGTTTGTCAATCCACTGAGTGCAGACGCGCACCCTGTCATGACTGGGTACTGGCAGTGCAACAGACGCCCATCAGCTGAGCTCTCTCAAGTGGTGCTTGTCGGCGAGAACGCAGTCTGCGTCCCACAAGAAGCAGAAACACTGCCAATTAGGTGCACTGCAAAGAACGCGCACAGGCGTGCCAGTGACACGCGGTTCGCGTCGCACACGAACGCTGTGAAACGTAGTCGGCGTTTCACAAGCGCGTGCATTGAGGAGGAAGGAGGAGGAGGATACAACTTTATTTGAAAAAACTGAAAGCAAACGTGGTTTTGCTTCTAGACGTCCGGAAGCCCCCAGACTGACATCTCTAGGCAGGCCCGGTGCACCAGCCACAACTGGTCCTCCGAGCCAATGACCCGAAGAGCGGCCTCCCACGAGGAAAGGGAAGGGCTAGGGATAGGGTCTACCACAACGGGCTTTGTGCAGTTCCACAAGCAGTGGAATAGATAAGCTCGGGGTGCCCCGCAGGTGGCACAATGTGGTTGGTGAAGAGTGGGGTAAAATAAGTGTGAGAGATAAGGAGAAATCAATGCTTTTGTCGGCAGCTGGCACCAAACTGAACTCTGATTAGGGGTGAGGGAGAAGTGGGGGGGCAGGGAAATCGCGTCTGCCGTTTTGGTAATACCTCGTAATCACAGGGTAGGCGCGGATTTTTTCTTGTGGTATTCTCACGGGTACAGGTGAGCGAGCTCCCAGGGTCCGGGTGGAAAGACCTCGGACATGCGCACGAACGCGCTCATTCCCAGGGATACACTCATGGCCAGGCACCAACGTGATAGTCACCGGTTGGAGAAGTGAAGTAATGTTGCTCAGTATGCGCGAGACTGTCTTTGGTGCTATTCCTTGACGGAAGTATCGATAAGCGCTCTCTGCAATGGTAAAATCTGCGGCCACATGCACGACTGCTAGGGCTAGTGCAACCCCCTCAGCCACGTCGGGGCGGGCCGTTATAACGGACGCGGAAATGCTAATGCGCCCGTCTTCTGTCATGGCAGCAGCCGTGGCCGTTCCTTCAAGTGGGCCTACCGCAGCATCGACATACAGGACGTCTTCACAATTTTTGTACCGCCGTATGTAATAATCAATGGGGCTCTTCGATTTTCCACTTCTGGCTACCAGCGGGCTGCCAGAGCCACCAAGAGCGTGCTCGTTTTTTTCGGGCTGCTCCGCCCCCCCCCCCCGCGGCGTTTTTCTTAGGTTGGATGGTCTGGCGACCCACGGGGAGCCCGAGGGTCGCCAGACGCTACCAGGACAATTTAGTCATGGAAACTTTCTGGAAGGTTTGGGGCCAGTTTCGGGCTAGCAGAAGCTGAAAAGGTACGATGCGCGCTCGGTGCCATCTTTGTGAGGACTCGATGGATTGTAATGTGGGCGCTTGAGGACTGCGCCTTCGCTTGTCATTACGTGTGGCGTTATCTTCTAAAACCTGTTCCGCCTTGCGAGATGAGGCGATTACGAGTGGGGCGAGTGTTTGAAGCACTGTTCATCGCATTTGTTATGTTTCCCGTGAAGTTTTCTCCTGTGAACAACGCGGTCAACTGTTGTCTGTTGAATGCGTCGTGCACATGCCTTATAAATTATGTACGTAGTACAAGTTTGTACGCACGCAGATAATTTCGGAGTTAATTTTTAGTAGTTGTTTGTGAAGCTGTACCTGCTTTCTGTGCACTTAGCGAAGACGATTGTGATCGAACTAGCTCGCTCTGTTGTAAGTTTGCGTACGTGAACCTCTTAGAACCTTTGTCCTGACAACTAGATTGATCTTCGATGGTGATAGAAGGCCCTAGATCGCGGCTGTTGGTGATTCTCGCTGGTCGCGAACGGCGTGCAAACCCATTTCCATCTATGAGCCAGCATATGTGGTATTATATACGATTCGGCGCGAGAGAAAAAAAACGAAGAATGAATTCAGAAATGTATACATCCTTTCGTGGCCTATTTCATCGTTGGCTTTGTCTTTTTTCACCTCTTCGTAATAATGCCGTGCAGTACGTAGTACGACCTAGTAGGTCGAATCAAAGCTGTGATATACATGACATTCGTTAAGTGCCACTTAGGACTGGAAAACAGGCCAAGGCAAGTTATAAAAATGGGTTGAAAACGTGTCATGCAAATGTTTATTTTATATATGACGTGCACTCGTAGTACCGATACCTGCGCATATTATAAATATTAGACAAAAACGTAAGTTGGTCAACGTGTGTTTGCGACGTATGATACGCGATAGCTGAGCAGGTATATATCTCAAGCTCTTTTGGGGACTCGATCACTTTCGTGTCACTTTGGGTCGTGTTGTGCAGTGACTGATACATGTACTAAAGAGATGTGAGCCGGTAAAGCCGTCACCGTCGTGGCAGCTTACCTTGCATCGTTCTCATGGCAGCGTACGCCAGCTGGCTGTTTTGTTCGCGGACGCGGCGAGTGATCGTGCGACCGTACGAAGTCGTACCCCAAGTGCGTATGCTCGAGGACATTATTTCAGCTTTTTGGCGAGCTTAGCTACGTATTTCCAAGCTGACAATTAAAAAAAACCAACATACATGCGGCGCATTGTTTTGTTTGCTGCCATGATGGTAGAGTTTGTTTACGTTTACGCTGGCTGTCTTGCGTTTGATTTCGCAACCTTCGGACTGTTGCCGGGCGGGCTCGTATCCAGCTTACGTCATTTCCTATCAAAACCGGATGCAGCTGTAGCTCTCGGGGAGCCCGCGGGCAGCCCGCGGGTCTCAAGCACCAACCACGGAATCCGAAAATTGAAGAGCCCTAGTGCGTGCCTTGCGTCGGCCCGGATGGTGGTGTGAATTCATGTTGCGCGGCAATGGTTTGAGTTGCATGTGTGCTGTGACCCGTATTGAAATAGGCGATCATGCTTCTTCGTTACGCGTCATGTCGCTTGATTCGGGCCCTAGGATTCGAAGCAGGTTTCACCCTGTAGGTGTCCGAAAAAGGCGCAGGAGCTGATTGCTTCTCTGTGCCTCTAACATTTCTTGCACTGTATTATACAAACCAGTCTCTAGGAGGAGAGTAGTTTTGGTGCGCATCGGCAACCTCAATGCAGTCTTAACCGCCCGCCTGATTACACCGTTAGCCCGTTCCATTTGCATTTGTGTAAGGTGGTGATACGGAAGATAGTAGGCAAAGCGACTTACCACCAAAACTTCAACAATTTGCATGGTGTCTTTTTCAGATAGACCACGATTGCGCGACGCAATCAGGTGGATCAACCCTGAAATTTGTTTTATCTGCTTATCAAGAATGTTCAAGGTGTGGTTTGCGTCTAAGTTTGATTGTATGTGTAGACCCAGTACCCTGATTTTATGTACTCTTGGCACAGGTTGATCATGCACGTCCAGGTCAATGCTTGGGTCGTGCATGCGGGGTTTAATTTTAACTCCGACTTTTTGGCAAACACTGGAGGCCAATTTTACTGTTATGCCGCTTGATGGCGTTGATGGCAGTTTGTAGAACGTCTTGTGCCTCCTCAATAGAGCCAAGGCGCACCCACAGAGTCATATCATCGGCGTAAAATGCATGCTGTAATATAGGAATATCAGCGACCTCCTTGGCCAATGGGGCCAAGGCTACATCGAATAAGAGTGGCGATAAGGCAGCTCCCTTGGGTGTGCCCCTGTTTGGGAGGGAAAAAGTGGCGGATGTGAGTGCACCTAATCTAACCTCGGCGGTGCGCTTTTCCGCAAAATCTTTGCCATAAAGCCAGGTCCTGCGACCACAGCCAGTTGTGGGCAATGTCCTGAGAATGTGTTAGTGACCTACATTGTTGAAAGTCTTTTGTGTGTCTAATGCGAGAATGGCTCTGGTTTGGGCTGTCTGCCGTTTGCAATGAAAGAGAGTATCTTTAACATGCAGGAGGACATTCTGCGCCGGTAGGTTGGGGCGAAAGCCAAACTGGGTGTTGGGAAAAAATGCTAGCTTCTAAATTTGGCTGTAGTCGACGGAGAACAACATGCTCAAAATGTTTACCTACATAGCTCGTGAGCGAAATGGGTCGTAAATTTTTTAGAAGTAGTGACTTGTCTGATATCGAATCAGATTATTCTGTGCGTGTTTCCAAACACAGGGAAGTGTGCCCTGGCTCTAGTGTTCGTTAAAGAGATCCATGAGCTCCTCTAGAGACACGTCATCTAAGTTTCGGAGGACACTGTATGCGTTATGATCCGGCCTTGGCGCAGTGTCCCGGGTAATACTAGCAAGGGCCCGTTTTACCTCTACAAGCGTGATCTCTGCATACAAGTTTGCATCCAGATCAGGGGGTGTTAAAGGGAGTGTGTTTGGATCTGCCGGTAGAGGCTGAGGAATGTAAAGGTTTTTTATGTGTGTCATTGCGGTAAAAACGGTGCCCTGGAGAGTGTGCGTCATGCTTTGACGTAGAAGATCGGTGTGCGGGGCCGATTTAGCAGTGTAGGGTGCGCGGGAATCATCATGATGGTGATAGTGGTGAAACTATGGAGCTCGCGTATGCACGTGCTTGTGCATGGACCTCGTGGAAAGCTCTAGAGCCATGTAGACAGCTCACGGAACCTCAGAGAGCAGAGCGCAAGAACAAGTTCGGGCCACGCCCCGACTGCTCGTTCTGACCCTCCGTGTCACGGCCTCGTCTCGGCGTTGAAGTCCTCGGGTGCGTCCTGGACTGGGCATCGCCCCACCTCACTCTCGGCTTGGTCTGAAGCAACGTTCTTCACAGCTAGCTGCTGCTCTGGTCTCGGAGCGAGACGCTGTCCCAGGTCTGTTCACGGCAGTCGGCGGTACGCTGTTCTCGGGGTGAGTACAGGCAAGCCGAGGCGTTAACCACTGTACTGGGATGCGCCTGGCGATTATCTTCTAGGCTGGGCCCCGCCTCAGTACGAACTCCGCAAGCACAAGGCACACCAACTCCTGACTACGGGAGGGCTCCAGGTCAATCGCAACGTTCACGCTCCAAGAATAGAACGTGAGTGAACGAACTAGAACATCAACTTCCCTTCCGCGTAAGACCATGAACGCGTGTACATATGCGGGAGTGTATGTAGTGTGTATTCCCTTGTCCGTCTTCGAGTATATTAAAGTCTCTTGTTGTCCTCGAGCGTCCTCTGTCCTTATTTGGCTAACGTGCGCCCACAGTTGTCCACAAATTTTGGCGAGCCTTGCCAGGATAGATCGGCCTTACCTTCTTACCCAGAGCCAGACGGGCGGGACGAACCGATGGAGTTAGAGAAATTGCACGCGATCGGAACGGACATGGGTCTAACGGGATCAGCACTACAGGAATGGGTTGACGCGGAGCGCGTTATCGAAAGGAACTTTCGCGTGCAAGTTCGCGACGAGCAGCGAGAAAAGATAGCGTTGGAGGATTGATTGATTGATTTGTGGGGTTTAACGTCCCAAAACCACCATTTGATTATGAGAGACGCCGTAGTGGAGGGCTCCGGAAATTTTGACCACCTGGGGTTCTTTAACGTGCACCCAAATCTGAGTACACGGGCCTACAACATTTCCGCCTCCATCGGAAATGCAGCCGCCGCAGCCGGGAATCGAACCCGCGACCTGCGGGTCAGCAGCCGAGTACCTTAGCCACTAGACCACCGCGGCGGGGCTAGCGTTGGAGGAAAAATGGCTGCAAGCCGAGGAGCGCGTTTTGCAGTTGAAGCTAAAGTTGCAAGAGCAGACGACTGATTCGAACGCGGGAGAGAGAGGGCAACCGGTAAGCGACGACGCAAAGTCCCCAGCTGTAATGGATACCTGTGGCCCACACAAGCTATTCCCACCATTCAGTGAGATGCGAGATGACCTCGACGCATATCTGCAGCGTTTTGAGCGCGTCGCGGTGTCTCAGGAGTAGCCTCGGAGCAAATAGGCCTTCTCGCTCAGCTTGTGCCTGACGGGAGAGGCGTTATCCGTGATTAGTCGACTTGACTCTGCCTTCGCCACCGACTATGATCAGGTGAAGGCAACATTGCTGTTAGGATTCCGGTACATGGCTGAAGGATACGGCGAAAAATTTGGAAAGGCGAGACTAGAGGACAAGGAGACGGGGCTTCAATATGCTTCTCGCATAGCAGGTCATTTCGACCGTTTGATGGAGCTGGAAAATGTCGAGAAAACATATGATGCTCTTCGCGACGTAATGATTTCAGAACAATTCATGAAGGGATGCTCACCCACCCTGAGGGTATTTCTGCAGGAGAGGAACTGTAAGAAATCGCACTCTTTAGCGCAGAACGCAGATTGCTTTCTGGAAGCCCATGATTTGTCCAAGTTGGGCATTGAGAAGCTGTACAAAGAGAGCTCAGCAGATGCTCGTAAGGTAGAGACTGCTAAGCGCCAGTTCAAGGGCCAAAGTCCGTGTTTCTTGTACAATAGGATAGGGCACCATGCGTCTAAATGTTGGTCTCGGGCAAGAAATAACCAGTCAGCAACAGGCTGGTCGAGTGGCAGGAATGGATTGTCTGCCGAGACAACTCGAACCCAGGAGAAGCGGTTGGCGTCCTGCATGCTGTCACCCAAACAAGTTGACAACGCTGACACACCGGAGAAACCGGATGAAGGGTGCGTCGTACTCCAGACTGGGGAGACTATCCCAGTCGTGAATACGACGTCGAGGCCTACCCCAGCTGTGGCTAATGTTGCAACTCTGCCTGTAGTGAGAGGATTGCTTGAGGGAAAAGCTCTATCTGTACTTCAAGATACGGGATGCAACACAGTAGTAGCACGAAAAAGGCTTGTGCCGGAAGAGACGTTTGCGGGCAGAAGAAGTCCGGTTTTCCTGCTCGATAGAACAGTGCACTACTTGCCGGAGGCAATAGGTTCTATTGACACACCGTTCTTTACCGGTGTCGTGCGAGTTAAACGCATGAAGAATCCTCTATACGATGTCATGCTAGGCAACGTCGAAGGTGCCCGATCTACTGAGCTATAATATTCGCACAAACCTCAGCAGAATCATGACAGGCATCGTGGTTACAACGGAGGGAAGGTCGTTCGAAAATTCGCTAACTCGCCTGTGCCCATCAGCGCGAACGACACGCAAAGCGATGTCGGAAACAATCCAGGCTGCTTACCGATGACAGTAGAGACAACATGCACACCTCATGGACCGGCAGATTAAGTGCCACTGGGTGATAGTACTGCAGCAGTGAAAGAAACATGCTCCACAACCAGGCTACCTGATCTGAAAGCCGCTACCACAATCGTTGATAAAGTGACGCTTAAGGAATACCAAAGAAATGACCCATCTTTACGGGATTGTTATGAGAGTCTTGGTAAAAAGTTGATTGTAAGGAATCGCGAAACCCGCTTCTTCCTTGTCGACGGCATCTTGTATCGGAAGCACAAGTTACCCTCGTAGAAGAAAGTCTAGGAACTGGTCGTACCGAGACAACTGCGAGAGACTGTGCTCAAACTAGCCCATGGAGGTGTCCTCGCCGGACACCACAATATAATCCCGAACAACTGACCGTATTCTTACCGAATTCTTCTGGCCAGGGGTTCAATCAGAAACCAAAAGGTGTTGAAGTCCCGCGATATCTGTCAGCAGACTGTCCCCCGCCATTTGGTTGGTCGGGCTCTGCTAGGTACCATGCCAATCATTGAGACCCCGTTTTCACGTGTGGGCATCGACATCATCGGCCCTTTGTAACCGACATCTTCCAAGGGCAACAGGTACATTCTAACCACGGTGGATTTTGCAACGAGATATCCAGATGCCATCGCACTTCCTTCGAGTGAAAGCAAGGTCGTTGCAGAGGGACTAATGTAAATGTGGTCGCGAGTTGGTCTACGACGTGAAATCGTAAGTGACCGCGGCACAAGCTTCATGTCGTCGGTTATGAAAGAGTTCAGCCGGCTACTATCTATCAGGCAATTACCGACAACCCCTTACCATCGGATGGCAAACGGGTTAGTGGAGCGATTCAACGGCACGTTGAAGCAAATGCTCCGCCGAATGAGTCAGGAAAGCCCGAAAAATTGGGACCGCTACCTCGGCCCCCTCCTTGTCGCGTATCGGGAGATGTCACAAAAAAGTTCCGGATACTCACCGTTCGAGTTACTCTACGGCCGATACTTTCGCGGCCCTATGACGATATTAAGAGACTTGTGGACTAACACAAAGTTCGATGACGCGACCAAGTCAGCCTACAAATACATCATAGGATTGCGGCAACGACTGCAACGAACCTGTGAAATAGCATCTCAGGACCTTGCGAAGGCACATGTTCGCCAGAAGACTTATTATGATCGCAAGGCGAAGAAGTGAGACTTAAGTGTGGGTGACAAAGTTCTCATGCTGCTACCCGCCGATCACAACAAAGTGATACTAACATGGAAGGGCTCCTTTACTGTGATATACAAGAAAACCCATTGGATTATGCTGTGGACCTCGGTCACAGAACAACTGCCTTCCACATCAATATGCTCAAAAAAGTACGGGCTGCGGGAAGGCCCCAGACACGTCAACGATGACAGCTGCTGCTGTAACGTGAATCCATCAAATGGAAATCGAAGGCACAGAGAATTTATTACATGCGCTACTTGCACAAACCCAGAGTTGGTAGGATGTGGCTGTAGCATCTAGCCTTACTACAGAACAACAAAACCAAGTCAACGAGCTTTTTTTCGCGTACCACGACATATTTTCTAATTTACCGGGAAAGAATGTCGTGGAGTGCCAGCAGAAATGGACCACTGCTCAGCCCATTCATGTCCGACAATACCCCGTACCTTTTGATGTTAAGGAAGCTATTGAAAAACAGATCCAGAAAAAATTACGGCTGGGCATAATAGAGAATCCTACATCCGCTGATGAAGCGCCGATTGCGGTTGTCAGAAAAAAGGATGGCACAATGTGCATATGCATTGATTTTCGTCAACTTAACAATGTGGTCGTTCCGGATGCGGCACCGATTCCTCGCGCTGACCTAATGTTTGCACGACTTACTGGGCGTGAATACTTTTTGAAGTTTGACTTCACAAAGGGATATTGGCAGGTACCCATGGCCAGTACGTTAAAATAAGTTACAGCATTTTCCTGCGACTCGGGCCTATACCAATTTCGGTTTATGCCTTTTGGCATAAAGACTGCACCTGCTGTATTCGACCTATTGACGCAAGAAGTCGTCGGTGACATTCGCAATGTCTATTACTACTTTCATGATGTTCTTGTTGCGACCGCAACATGGGAGGAACACATGGTCACATTACGCCATGTATTTCAGCGTGTGCGCGAGGCACGTTTAACTGTCAAGCCGAAGAAGAGCGAGATAGGTTCCCCGACGACTACCTTCCTTGGTCACGTTGTAGGGCAAGGGTTGCTACAACCCCAGAAGACACAACAGACAAAATCGTGTCAGCGAAAGGGCCGGAAAGCAAGTAAAAGCTTCGAGCTTTTCTCCGACTTGCCGGCTACTACCGAAAGTTTGTGCCCAACTATTCCGAGCTTTCACATCCACTTACCAAGCTCACGAAGAAAGGAAGTCCTAATAAGCTGGACTGGTGCGACAAGCATCAGGATGCATTTCAAAAGCTCAAGGCAATGATGTCAAACCAACCCATACTGAAAGCACCCAACCTCGAAAGGCCTTTTCTGTTGCGCACTGATGCGTCATCACGGAGTTTGGGAGCTCTCCTCCTACAAGAACACAATGGTCTCTTGCATCCAGTGTCCTACGCTAGTAGAAAGCTGCTACCCTCATGAAGTGGCATATTCTACAATTGAGAGAGAATGCCTCACCATCGTGTGGGGTGTACAAAAATTTCATGTGTACCTCTATGGCAGGCCTTCATTTTGCAATCGGACCACCAGCCACTCAAGTACATTGACTGCCCGACAAATCAATACACGAGAGCTACGCTGGAGCCTACTCTTGATGGACTACGACTTCCGCGTAGAACAAATTCAGGGCTAAGATAATGTCGAAGCCAACTTTCTTAGCCGCACATCTCTTACTACTGACTAGGCTGTCCTATTACTCGTTTAGACACACCAAGAACTCTTGACGCGAGTATTACGTTGTCTACTCTATGAACATGCCTACCCTTCTTTTCCCATCGTTTCGCTGTTCTTGAACAGGGGAGGGAAGATGTGGTAAAAACGGTGCCCTGGAGAGTGTGCGCCATGCTTTGACGTAGAAGATCGGTGTGCGGGGCCGATTTATTTGTGATCGGTGTGCGGGGCTGATTTAGCATTGCAGGGTGTGCGGGAGTCATCACCATGGTAACAGCGGTGAAACTATGAAGCTCGCCTATGCGCGTCCTCGTGCGCGGACCTCGTGAAAAGCTCCTGAGCCACGGGGACAGCTATGCGAACCTCAGAGAGCAGAGCGCAAGAACAAGTTCGGGCCACGCCCCGACTGCTCGCTCTGACCCTCCGTGTCCCGGCCTCGTCTCGGCGTTGAAGTCCTCGGGTGCGTCCTGGACAGGGCATGGCCCCACCTCACTCTCGGGTTAGTCTGAAGCAACGTTCTTCACAGCCAACTGCTGCTCTGATCTCGGTGCGAGACGCTGTCCCAGGTCTGTTCGCGGCAGTCGGCGGTACGCTGTTATCGGTGTGAGTACAGGCAACCCCAGGCGTTGACCACCGTACTGGAATGCCCCTGGCAGTTATCTTCTAGGCCGGGTCCCGCCTCGGTACGAACTCCGCAAGCACAAGGCACACCACCTCCTGACTACGAGAGAGCTCCAGGTCAATCGCAACGATGATGCTCCAAGAGTAAAACGTGAGTGGACGAACTAGAACAATAACTTCCCTTCCGCGTAAGACCATGAACGCGTGTACACATGTGTGAGTTTATGTAGTGTGTATTCCCTTGTCCGTCTTCGTGTATATAAAAGTCTCTTGTTGTCCTCGAGCGTCCTCTGTCCTCATCTGGCTAACCTGTGCCCACAGTTGCCCACAGTCATAATGTCAGTGTCTTTTTGCTCTTCTAGGTAAATGAGCTGTTGGGTAAGGGTGTGAATGTGGTTTTTGGTCGACGTGGGATCTAGAAGGGCCCTTAGAATGTTCCATGTACGTTTTGTACCAAGTGTTCCTTTCAGTGTCCCGCAAAAGTTTTCCGAATTGGCTTTCGCTAACTGGGTGGCATACTGTGCAGCCTCCTCTGTGGCTGCAGCGATACGTAGGCGAAGTTTGTGGTTTAGTCTCTGACACTTGCATTGTTTACAAAGGCTTCGTCGGATGTCGCACAGACGGAGGAGACGGGGGTCAACTTGAGGTGCATTTTGCGTGTTCTCATTGTTTTTACCAGCCCTATCAACAGCATCCTGTATCCGTTCAGCCAAGGACTCTGTAGATTGCAGAGTGGTATTCTCCGCGGCGATATATGTGCGGAGTTTATCCCAGTCAACGATGTTATGCATTTTAGGTCGGAAAATTTTGGAATTTTGCGTTATGACAGTTCGAATCACATATTGGTCGCTACCTAATGTATCCGGCTAAACCTCATGTGTTTTTACTAATACGTTTGCACACTCACCATCGTGAGGTAAGGCGTGGTATCCTTGGCAGTGCTAGTGCATAATCTTGTTGGCACAGTAGGATTATAATTAAGGTAATTGCGTTGTGCATTATGGCGTTATGTACAAAGTTCTCTTTCGGTGAGTTACTTATGTACCCCATGCGGTATGGCGTGCATTAATGCCCCCTACTATGATGCGTTGTGTGGACCACGTTTTAGCAAGAACTTCGGGTATGCCGGCGGCCTTAACTCTAGGGGTGCTGTATATGTTGATTACCAAGAGTCCCTCACCCGATGTGTGATTTGCCGGGATTACCTCAAGAGCGGTGTGCTCGGTTCCTTTCTCTGAAGAGCTTCTCGTAGGGGTCTAATCTATGAATGGAAGGGTTTTATGAATAAGAATAGTGGTGTGCGATTTTACCGAAGCCACCTGATATCCTTGCAGGGAGAAAGGCACAGACCCCATCTCCTGCAGAGCCACTATATGAGGTGACACACGGAGCGTTGAATGTAGGCGGCCAATTGAGAGTGTTTCTTTCTGATGCTTCGACAATTCCACTGTCATATGTTGATATAGGATAAATTATGCTTTCCTGCTGGAGAATGCAAACCTGCTCTTCCTGGATTTTGTCAATTACTAGAATTCGGCATGCTGGGTCATTGTGGGAATGGAATCTCTCGATTGTGGAATATTCGCCTGCTCCGTAATCTGAGAGGAAGCGGCGGCACATTTGCGTTGTTTATACTTACGGGTTGATGATTTGATGATGATTGAGCTTCCATATTGTACAGGTCATTCATAGCAGCCTCAATTTTTTTCATGCGGTGACTAAGCGTGGTCTCCATTCGCTAAGGGCCTGTTCTTGTTCTTTACTCAGATTTACGAACTTTAGAACTAGCCCTATTGGAAAAAACAAATGGTGGGCATGGTTTAAACCACCACCCACCATTATAGTGGATTAATGTATTGGGTGAATGGTGGGAAACGCCCACCATGGCGCATGGTGGGATATGGTGGGTGCTGCAGTGCCGGCAACGCTTGAGCGCGAAATGGCATCAGAATCACCGTGACAAGCTGCCACAAAAAATGAAAAAGAATTCTATAAAAACTGTATAAAAAATCACCCGTCCCGTAAAAAAACAAGGTGCCAGGCAGCATCGAACGTGTAACCTGCCGATTCCCATACGGAGACACTAACCACTGCGCCATACCATTTTTTTTTCTTTATTGACCACTGCGCCATGCCAACATAAGGTTGGTTGTGTGTTAAATAGTTAGTTGGCATACAAACTTACGGTTCAACTTCAGCTATGTTTGTCGTGTACACGACATAGACGAGATCTGCACCTGCTACTAAATATTGCACATTTATTAAATACAAGCAACTGCTGCCTGTAACGATTGCCACTGTGTTAATGGCACCAGTGCTATTATTAACAATTCACAACTGCAAGAAAAAAACCATGTGGACTGGGGAGCAGCAACAGTTTACCAGCGGGGTCGGCCAAGTTTAATATCCGTTTCGCGCTCGTTCTAAAGGGCGACATCTGCTCACGCTTTATGACGCTTCTAGGCTCATTCCATAGATACGCCCGCCTAATTCATTTGATTGAGTATTGGGATGCTTCTCGCGCAATGTAGAGGGCGGTCGTGCCAGCGCAATGCTGTAGCTCTATCGCTAAAGCAACAACTACATAACGGCTAGGCTAAAACGAATGCAGTGTGCCGGAAACATTACGCTATCATATTGGTTCACCAAGCATATGAATTGCCACGTCTGAGTTCTCGCACAAAAGCTAGAGAAGTGCCGGCGAGTGCGACCGGCGGCTGTCGCTGAGGGGAGACATACGTTTTCTGGGAGTGCTTGATTCGCATCGCATTGATGTTGGTTGCTTCTTGAGCGGACACCATACACAACGAAAAATGCTTCATTTAGGTTAATTGATGCCATGACTGCGCTGTATTGTCATTCTTAATCGTCTAAATCGTGTATTCTGAAACCCGGAAGCACGGATAACACAATTGTATGGGCTCGGTTGGTAGGCCTAACCTTTGGTGGAAATCATGGTGGTAGAACATGTACAGATCCCAGCTTGGTACGCAATATAAATTGCCCGCCATTATACGCCCACCCATCATCTGCTTACTGCTTCCCAGCATTATCGCAATGGTAGGCAGAGCTTCTCAGCTTGGTACACCATGTGGCCCACCATAATAAGCACCACCCACCATGTGCTTAGGGCTTCCCAGCATTATCGCAATGGCGGGCAGAGTGTCCCATTATTGCCCACTATCTAGCCTCTGCTTTCCACCATCATTTCCACTTTACCCATCTTCTGTACACCACACCACCCAGTATGTCCCGGCATATCCACCATATTTCCACTATGTCCCACCATATCCATCATATTTTCCACCATGCCCACTAATATTTCCACCATGCCCACCAAGTTTTCTAGTACCCATCATGGCAATTTTTCCGATAGGGAGTTGTGTGATGCCTTGAGTGATTTTTGGGGGTTTGGAAATACTGGGAACGCGTCTGTTGAACGAGGGCTGGTGAATGAGGTAGGAGTAATTGTGAAGGATTTTGAGGGGCATGCTCAATAAGTGACTTACCAGGGTCAGCCAGAGGGTCCTGCCATCGCTGTAGATGCGACTGTGGGGCTTGATATAGGCGACCTCCTGCAGCCAAGCCAGATGAACTTGAGGCCGCTGCCCTGGCCTCCAAGCCAGGTGCATGGGTAAGCTCTCGTAGCGGAAGTGCTGGCCATGCATTGTAGCTTTTTGCACTGCATTGCGAAGAAGGCGGTTGGTAGCTCCTGGATGAATGCGTGGATGCTTGGATGGGTGTAAGTGCTTGCGGTTGAATAGGTTTCGAGGTCAGCTTTCCATGCTTTGGGGTTTTTGCGCGCTTGGATCGAGCACTTCTACCGTGGCCTTAGCTGCTGGCGTGCTGAGGACTGCTGCGAGGTTGGTTGTTTGGTGGCAACTGTTCAGAAAGTAGTTTCAGTAGAGGGTCATTGGGCTTTTCTAGGAGCTGGCGTTCGTCTCTCAGAACACGGGGCCCAGGTATTTTTTGTCGGGCTGGAAAACCTAGGTCGATGGTGGGGTGCTCGTCTGAGCCACATGTTAGACAGCGCGGGACGCAACCATCATGGTGTTCGCTTGGGTTGAGAATGCCGCAATTTCCACACCGGCGTTCCTTTGGATATGAGCAGATGTCGTGTCGGTGGCAAGTTCTGAGGCAGCAGCGGCACACTTGGGTGACTGGTCGGAAAGGTCTGCATCAAAATTCCACGCCTTGGAAGTAAACGTATCGGAGAACGTGCTTTCCCTCGAAGGTGTAGAGGCATGCTCCATTCGTCTCGAATGGTTGCACTTGGATAATATTGTTACGGGAAGGAGGCTGACTCAGAGGGGTAGTCACCGATGTATTTTCAACCGGTTAGGCGAGCAGCGCCAGCCACACAGATTAGCTCGCACCACTCTATCTGCTTTTTTCTTCTTCAGCTCCATGCACTGGCACGTAGCATGACCCTCGGCAGCGGAGGCACCGTCCCGGTGCTTTAAAGGTCGTTATCTGACGCATTATTGTAGGGCTTGATCCGCGAGACGTGTACGATATCACTGGGCCACATAGTAGATGATGATGGACAGATGGGGCTGATCTCGTAGGTGACAAGTGTTACTTGACGCAATATACGGTAGGGTCCCGTGTAATGAGACAAAAATTTTTCGAATAGGCCCAGTCGACGATGAGGGGACCAGAGTAAAACGAGGGTACCGGGAGCGAAATGTACGTCTCTGTGTTCCGCACCGTACCGACGGCATTGGTTGGTTTGCGACGCCATCAGCCGAGTGCGAGCGAGCTGACGGGCATGATCGGCTCGCGCAATCGCGTCGAGGGCATACTCGCTGGTGGACGAGGTGTGAGCTGAGATAACTGTGTGCAGTGGTAAAGTCGGTTCTCTTCCGTACAATACGTAGAACGGCGAATAGCTCGCTGTGTCGTGACGGGATGAATTATACGCGAAAGTTGCGTAGGGTAAGGCAAGGTCCCACTCTCGGTGGTCGGGCGACACGTACATAGCGAGCATATTTGTTAAAGTGCGGTTAAATCGTTCCGTGAGGCCGTTTGTTTGAGGGTGGTAAGCGGTTGTCCGTGTGTTTAGCGTGGAACAAGAACGCAGAATGTCAGCGATGACTTGTTATAGAAATGTATGGCCACGGTCTGTGAGAAGCTGTCTCGGAGCACCGTGAATCAATATAACGTCCCGTAACAAGAAACCAGCGACGTCGGCTGCCCAGCTGGTCGGTAGAGCTCGCGTAATAGCGTAGCGTGTAGCGTAGTCTGAAATAACGGCTATTCATTTGTTTCCCAATGTTGATGTGGGAAAAGGATCAAGCAGGTCTAACGCAACATGGTAAACTGGTTCCGCGGGTATGTCAATTTGTTCAAGATGGCCAGCGGGTAGCAGCGATGGTGTTTTATGACGTTGGCATAGGTCACACATGGCAACGTATCGGCGTACCGAACGAGCAAGGCCTGCCTGGCCAGAAAAAACGGCGCCGGACGCGCTCTTACGTGCGGGGTACGCCAAGGTGTTCAGCCATGGGAGCGTCATGAAGTTCGGTGAGAACACAGCGGCGCAAATGCTTAGGCACAACAATGAGAAGGTGGGGCCCGTCTGGTCGGAAATTGCGATGGTATAGCGCACCCTTTTTTAATGACAATGTCGCGGACGGAAGCATCAGTTGTGGAGGATTCCATACGACTGATGATGTCAAGCAGCTTTGGATCACGCTTTTGTTCTTCCCCAATAATAAGGAAGTCGGACACTGACAAGATAAATTCTCCGTGCGCTCGTCAGTGTCCTCAGGATTGTCGACAGGGTACCGGGAGAGGCAATCGGCATCTTGGTGTAGGTGGCCAGATTTGTAGACCACCGAATAGGAAAATTCTTGCTGGCGCAAAGCCCAGCGACCAAGGCGGCCTGATGGATCTTTCAGAGTTGAGCCAGCAGAGTGCGTGGTGGTCGGTAACTACCGAAAATGGGCATTCGTATAGATAAGGTTGAAATTTCGCCACCGCCCATACAAGAGCCAAGCACTCACGTTCTGTTATCGAATTGTTACGTTCAGGGGCAGATAGGAGGCGGCTGGCATATGCAATAACGCAATCATGGCCATGTTGTTTCTGAGCCAGCACTGCACCAATGCCACGCCCACTTGCATCTGTACGGATTTCCGTAGGGGCAGCAGGGTTGAAGTGTGCCAGAATCAGAGTGGTAGTGAAAAGAGCGATGAGAGTCAAGAACGCAGAAGCCTCTTTGGAGCCCCATGAAAACGGGACTTCTTTTTTGAGGAGCTGCGTAAAAGGCCTCGCTATGTGCGCAAAATTTTTCACGAAGCGTCGGAAGTTGGAGCACAGTCCGATAAAGCTTCGTACATTCTTCGCAGATCGTGGTACAGGAAAGTTTTTGACGGCGCTGATTTTTTGCCGGGTCTGGTTGTACACCGTTGGCGTCTACTAAATGGCCAATCACTGTGATTTGATGGCGTCCAAAGTGACATTTGGACGAGTTGAGCTGCAGGCCAGCGCGGCGAAAGATTCCCAGGATGGCTGAGAGGCGCTCTATGCGAGTTTCAAATGTTGGTGAAAAGACGATGACGTCGTCCAAGTAGCACAAACAGGTGGACCATTTGAATCCTCTGAGCAGGGAGTCCATCATTCGTTCGAAGGTGGCTGGAGCGTTACAAAGGCCGAAGGGCATGACCTTGAACTTATATAGGCCATCAGGGGCGATGAATGCCGTCTTTTCACGGTCCATTTAATCTACCTCTATCTGCCAGTAGCCCGAACGAAGGTCTATTGAAAAAAAATAGTGGGACCCATAGAGGCAATCAAGCGCATCATCTATTCGTGGCAGAGGGTAGACGTCTTTTTTTGGTAATTTTGTTTAGGTGTCAATAATACAAGCAGAAACACCATGCACCATCTTTCTTGTGGACTATCACTACAGGAGAAGCCCAAGGACTGCAGGATGGCTCAATGATGTCCTTGGCGAGAATTTTGTCGACCTCACTTTGGATGATGTGACGCTCGGCCGCCGACACCCGATATGGACGCCTATGAATAGGATGCTCATTACCAGTGTTTATGCGGTGGCTCATACCGGTAGCTTTCTCCAATGGACGACCGCTGATGTCAAAAACGTCGATGTAGGACAGCAGAACCCGGTGGAGCTCATCAGTTTGCTGCGGGGTTAAGTTGGAAGCGATCATCGAAGTAATAGCGCTGTCGGAGCAAGTGGCAAATTGTTGTTGAGCGTGGGGGCCAGAAGGGGCGGCCATCGCGAAAACATCTACCGCATTGTCTTCTAAGGTGCAGAGCAACGCCAAAGAGATCCCTTGTGGCAAAACTTGAGGTGTCAAGCTAAAGTTGACAACTGGGAGGCACGTAGAATTTCCTGCGACGGACAGAATGGTGTGCGGTAATGTAATGCCACGGCTTATGAGGACACCAGTGATAGGGTTCAGAACATAGTCACCGTCCGGAACTGGTGGTATTGAGACGAGCTCTATGTAGGTCAGTGTCTGTGGAGGGAGGCGCGCGTGTCCCGTTGTGCAGAGGCGACTCGGCCGTTGTGTAAGAGGTTCTGTTGCGGGAAAGCGTAAACGGAGCGTACTGGTCGAACAGTCTATGAGGGCGGAATGCGCGGGCAGGAAGTCGAGGCCTAAGATTACGTCGTGGGGGCATTTATCAAGGACGGTGAAGAGAACAACTGTGTGTCGATCCGCAATGCTCACACGAGCGAAGCACATTCCAACGATAGATGCTATTCCACCATCCGCAACCCGGACGAACTGAGTGGTCGCAGGTGTGAGAACCTTCTTGAGCTTGCGGCGAAAATAAGTCGTCATCACTGAAAGTTGGGCGCCGGTGTCGACAAGAGCAGTGACATGTACGCTGTCTACTTGTGCGTCTATGAGGTTCCGTTTTGTCGGTATCGTCAAAAGAGGATTTTCGGTCAGTCCGAATGGTGCAGCGCCACCTCCGGGGGCTGCAACGCTTAGTTTTCCGTCGAGGAACCTCGTGGGAAGGCAGGGGAAGATGGTCGGCGGGGCTGTAGAGAACGAGACTGGCGACGTTGGAAGGATGAAGAGCGGGAGTAGCGGTGTTCAGAAGCAGGTTCCTGGGCAAAATGGTCGCGGCTGGTCTCATGGCAATAGGCAGGACGTGCATAGAAGCGACGAGAGGACGGTTGTGCAGGAGGTCCCCAGCGATTTCTGCAAGGGTGAGAAATGTGCCCGATTCTGTGACATGAGAAGCATATCGGCTTGTCATCGTGTGTTCGCCATGCGGACGAATTACGGAACGTTGAGGCAGAGCCGGTCGAGAAGGGACGTGCAGGCGTGTATCGGGGCTGGTAGTCAGTGCGGGGAGGTGGTGAAATAGAAAGAATTCCCAAGCTGGCGATTTCCTGCTGGACGACTGCTTGAATGAGAGGCAACGTAATTGGCGGAGAGGGGTCGGAGGACGTTGGTCCCACCTTAACTGGAGCAGCCGCTTGAAGCTCCTGCCTGACGATTCGCGTCAAGTTGTCACAGGTGTCTGGTGGGTGATATGTGTCCAGACACGAGGACGTCGCAGTGGTGTTCGGGAGGCGCTGGAACTGATGGGAGATGCGTCTGCTTTTAGCTTGTTGGAACCGGCGGCATTCTTGAATGATCTCATCAACAGATGACACATTGTTCAATACCAACAAGTTGAACGCATCGTCGGCAATACCCTCTAGGATATGCGCCACTTTTTCAGGTTCAGACATATTTTCGTCAGCTTGGCGGCATAGTGAAAGGACAGCCTGAATATAACCAAAGTAGGGCTCCGTGGAAGATTGTGCGCGAGTCGACAACTCATTTTTCGCAGCTTCACGACGACCAGAGATGTTGCCAAAAAGCTCACGGATCTTTGCCTTGAAGCTGTCCCAGCTTGTTATGTCATGCTCGTGGTTATCAAACCAAACATGAGGGGTTTCGTCGAGATAAAAGATGACGTTTGCGAGTGGGATCCCACCTGTAAGTGGCGCTGACGCGTTCGTAGTGGCGTAGCCACTCGTCGACGTCGGAACCCTCGCTGCCCGAGAACACTCCGGGGTATTTGAGCGCGGGAAGTGTCACGAAAGTTGTTGCGGGCACTGGGTTGACAGGTCGGGCAGAAGGGGGAGCGACTGGAGAGGATGTAGCCGAGTCTTGAGTAGTCATGTTGTAAGCCGTGAGGGAGCGTCCGCTTCGGAGTTCCGTGGCGAGGACGGGGATCTCACAACTCCACCAAATATGTGACGGGAAGGAGACTGACTCAGAGGGTAGTCACCGATGTATTTTCAGCCGGTTAGGTGAGCAGCGCCAGCCACACAGATTAGCTCACGCCAGTCTATCTGCTCTTTCTTCTTCAGCTCCATGCACTGGCACGTAGCAATATTGATACTTTGGGGATAAGTGACGTTGTCGTTCATGAAGGCGTCCTCTGTGGGTATAGGGAGAGCTCCTGTGATTTATTTCTTGCAGGAATTTCGGGAAGCCACCTAAGCGGAGACTTCATACCATCTGCTGCCGAGCTTCAGCGTCTGCACATGGCACAGCTGTACTGCGAGGTCTGGGTCTGAGGTGCTGATTAGCGAAATGTTCTGGCATGTAGTCATGTTACATGACACGCATGTCATAGTTATCATGTTTCGATGTGTCATTTACCTATGTCGTCCGTTCGCGTCACGTAATACCAAGTTTGGTACATGTGAAGCTAGCGAAACGGCCGCAAGCGCATCATGAGCGTCGATTGTAGTCACGTTCTTAGGTGACATGCATCTCATGTTTATTATGTTTGCACCAGTATCTTACCTTTTTCATCTATTCATGTCCAGTAATACCAAATTTGGTATAAGTGAAGCCAGCGAAATGGTCGCCATCGCATCATGAGCGTGGCATGTACCCTTGTTGTTCCGTGACACGCATCTCATGATTATCATGTTTGGACCAGTCACATACCTTCATCAACCATTGACGTACTGTAATACCAAGTTTGGTAAATGTGACGGTAGCGAAACGGCCGTGAGCGCATGAGCGTGCCATACAGTAATGTTACATGACACGAATGTCATGATTTTCTTGTTAGGGTCTGTCGAGTTCGCCATGCAATCGTGTCGTACCATAGCAATTTTACAACAACTTATGTGAACGAAACCACCACAAGAACTGCAGAAACATTAAATGTAAATCATGATATTTATGACATAATGTCATAATTTTCGTGTTATGGTCTGTCGCTTGTGTTCGCCATGCAATATTGTCATACCAATTTTACAACATGTTTTGTGAACAAAACTACTGCAAAAGCTGCAGGACCATAAAATGTAAATCGTGATATTTATGACATACACGTCATTAATTTCATGTTACAGTCTGTCGCTTGTGTTCGCCATGCAATCATGTCATACCAACTTTGCAAGATGTTTTGTGAACAAAACTACTGCAAAAACTGCAGGACCATGAAATGTAAATCATGATATTTATGACATACATGTCATGATTTTCGTGTTATGGTCCGTCGCTTGTGTTCGCCATGCAATCATGTCATACCAATTTTACATGTTTTGTGAACGAAACTACTGCAAAAACTGCCGGACCATGAAATGTAAATCCTGATATTTATGACATACATGTCATGATTTTTATGTTATGGTCTGTCGCTTGTGTTCGCCATGCAATCATGTCGTACCAATTTTAACATGTCTTGTGAACGAAACTACTGCAAAACTGCTGGACCAAGAAATGTAAATCATGATATTTATGACATACATGTAATTATTTTCATGTTATGGTCTGTGGCTTGTGTTCGCTATGAAATCATGTCATACCAATTTTACAACATGTCTTGTGAACTAAACAACCGCAAACACTGCAGTACCATGAAATGTAAATCGTGATGTTTATGACATGCATGTCATGATTTTCATGTTATGGTCTGTCGCTTATGTTCGCCATGCAATCATGTCATACCAATTTTACAACATGTCTTGTGAACGAAACTACTGCAAAACTGCTGGACCATGAAATGTAAATCATGATATTTATGACATACATGTAATGATTTTCATGTTATGGTCTGTGGCTTGTGTTCGCTATGAAATCATGTCATACCAATTTTACAACATGTCTTGTGAACTAAACAACCGCAAACACTGCAGTACCATGAAATGTAAATCGTGATGTTTATGACATGCATGTCATGATTTTCATGTTATGGTATGTCGCTTATGTTCGCCATGCAATCATGTCATACCAATTTTACAACATGTCTTGTGAACGAAACTACTGCAAAAACTGCAGGACCATGAAATGTAAATCCTGATATTTCTGACATACATGTCATGATTTTCATGTTATGGTCTTTCGCTTGTGTTCGCCACGCAATCATGTCATACCAATTTTACAACATGTCTTGTGAACGAAACTACTGCAAAAACTGCAGGACCATGAAATGTAAATCGTGATATTTATGACATACATGTCATGATTTTCATGTTACGGTCTGTCGCTTGTGTTCGCCATGCAATCATGTCATACCAATTTTACAACATGTCTTGTGAACGAAACTACTGCAAAAACTGCAGGACCATGAAATGTAAATCATTATACTTATGACATACATGTCATGATTTTCATATTACGGTCTGTCGCTTGTGTTCGCCATGCAATCATGTCATACCAATTTTACATGTCTTGTGAACGAAACTACTGCAAAAACTGCAGGACCATGAAATGTAAATTATGATATTCATAACATACATGTCATGATTTTCATGTTAACGTCTGTCGCTTGTGTTTGCCATGCAATCATGTCCTCCAATTTCACAACATGTCTTGTGAACGAAACTACTGCAAAAACTGCAGGACCATGAAATGTATATCATGATATTTATGACATACATGTCATGACTTTCATTTTACGGTCTGTCGCTTGCGTTCGCCATGCAATCATGTCAAACCATGGCGATTTTGCACCATGGTATGTTAACAAAACTACCGCAAGAACTGCCGGAGCATGAAATGTAAATCATGATATTTATGACATACATGCCATGATTTTCTCGTTACGACTAGTCAAATATGTTCTATCATACAGTCATGTTATGTATACTAAGTTTGGTATCGATACCATTATTGAAATGGCCATGAGAGCTAACAGACAGACAGATAGATAGAAAGATACATAGATAGATACATAGATACATAGATAGATACATAGATACATAGATAGATACATAGATAGATACATAGATAGATAGATACATACCTAGATACATAGATAGATGGATACATAGCTACATCGATAGATACATAGATAGATACATAGATACATAGATAAATACATAGATACATACATAGATACATACAAAGATACATAGATACATACATATATACATAGATAGATATATATATATATACATAGATACATAGATAGATAGATAGATAGATAGATAGATAGATAGATAGATAGATAGATAGATAGATAGATAGATAGATAGATAGATAGATAGATAGATAGATAGATAGATAGATAGATAGATAGATAGATAGATAGATAGATAGATAGATAGATAGATAGATAGATAGATAGATAGATAGATAGATAGATAGATAGATAGATAGATAGATAGATAGATAGATAGATAGATAGATAGATAGATAGATAGATAGATAGATAGATAGATAGATAGATAGATAGATTGTACGCTTAGAGTCACCGAAGTTCGCTGAGAAATGCTTCGCATTTAATACAGCACGGCAATCACGCTGACGTCGCTGCACTGCTAAAGTACTGAGTGAGTGGCGGCGATGACGTGCCTCCACTTGGCGTTTCTTTCTTTACCACTGCAAATGTCCCACATGCGTTTCGAACGCCACGCGCGTCCATGTAGCCAATTTTATCAACGCTGCTATCCCGCGCTCCGCACCGTCTTCATGCCACGGCCCCCGCAAGCGAGGTCGGAGCGAACTCGGCTGCCCGAGAAGCCCGCGCTATTCTGCATCCCACCCCTTGAGGGAGCACGGCGCAGCGTCGCGAAAAAAGGAGCGGCGAAGCATGCATGTGAAGCCCATAGAACTTCGTAAAATAGTGACAATCTCCTACTCCGCTCTCGTTTCTCCTCGGTCTCCTCCTCTTCGCACACTCTTTTCGAGTATGGAGCATACTGCCTTGCTCTTGCGTAGTAGATGCCCTTTCACAACGACAGCGCTTGTTCGGCAGGCAGTTTGCTCAGAGCGTCCATGCGAGCTATCCAACTCAGGACTTCAACAAGCAGTACATTGGCAGACTTTCACTCCTTATGCGACTACACCCCACTCTTTCGTGATTTCAAGATACCCTCGAGATATCGTGACAAGACAGAGCGCGAAATTAACGAGGATTTTCATATTGCCACGGTTATTAGCCATAAGCACAACAAAGAAGGAAGAAGCCAGCATCACGAGCGGCAGTCTCTGGCATTTTTCGAGGAAGACTACGTAGCGCGTCTGCTCCCATGCTTCGTTTTTGTGTGCGAATAGAGTCTTGCTGTTAACGTCGAAACGAAGCCTTTTGTTCCGTTCTTTGCACGTTGCGACACTGGTGGAGGTGCTGGACTTCTACGACTGATGCTCGGGACTCCTCCGTGACCCGGCACTTCAAGTCCGACACCGCAACCCGTTCCTTCAGTGGATACCCCTGCTCACCACTACAGTCGCCGACAGCGAGGCCTTAGTCCTGAGGCTATTCTCCTGGAACTTTCCCAGCAAAGCACTCCGCCTGTAGAAATGGCAACTCCAGGTGCTTCCCAGCTGACTCTTGCGCAGCCTCTAATTCCGGAGACATTCCATGGTGAGGCGTATGAGGACGTTGAGGACTGGTTAGCCCAATATGAGCGAGTCGCTAAGGCAAACCACTGGAGCACCGAGCTAAAGCTTTCACGCGCCTACTTTGCTTTAGCAGACAGCGTTCGTACGTGGTATGAGAACAACGAGGCAACGCTGTCTTCATGGGATGAATTTCGGCAGCATATTCTCAGCACCTTCGCAAACAACGACCGCCATGACTTTGCTCAGCAACTCATCGAATCTCGGGTCCAGAAACCGAATGAGAGTGTCGCCATGTTGGCGGAGGACATGACGCGCCTATTTGGACGGGCTTACCCTGAAATGCCTGAAGCCAAGAAACTTCGCTATTTGATGCGAGGCGTTAAAGAACAGCTGTTTGCCGGCCTTCTTCACAATCCAACGATGACCGTTGCGGGATTAGTCAAAGAGGATACAGCTACCGAGCGCGCACTGCAGCAATGGTGCCGCTATTACGACCGACCAAACGGTGCCTCAATCGGCGTCTCTGCTCTGACGGCTGGCAGTGACGGTTCTCTGCGTGAGCTTATTCGCTAGGTCGCGCCTACTAGTAGCTGGGCCTACTTTATTGTACTTTTTTAATGTACATAATGGCTCTGTTGCCTTCACTCTCATACGAACTTTTAAGTAGTGACATATCAAAATAATCGAAAAGCAGCGCTAAGCTGTGTTGTGTAGGAAAGCAAGCCGAGTGCTGGCAGTGCAACTGATGTGTGATTCTGTCACAGCAGGCTTTGTACAGCTGGTGCGTGCAGTGAGCGGAGAGCTCTAAGCCAAACAGCGGTACGACTTCATGTCAAGCTCCCTTGTAACGGCACCAGTGTATCAGTCATAATTTTGTTGGGCTAACACTAAGGAAACAAACACTGCTCCTAAACGCCTGACCGTTAATTCTGCAATGACATTCTTTGAAGCAGCACGTGTAAGACACTGATTGTTAGCATTGAGGGAAATCAATCAATTGATGGTGCTACAAAACACTCGAACGACGCTACTTGACGCTCGTCTATCTCACCACACTGCAGCCACCGATCGGTCGTTTCCGCGATCAGCTGGCAGCAACGAATCTTTGCGTCACAAATTTTTTCCGTTGAGAAACTAGTCGGTTGATGTTATCCACGCACGTTTTTCTCATTTATTCTCACATAGTGTTTGCTCTATCACTTCGCCACGTACGACGAGAAACGCAGAGGCACAGTACACAAACACACCCGCCACACACATAGATACCAGGCTTTGGTGAACTCTCTTCGTCATAACTTCACTCAGGCGCAAATAAAACACCATGAAACAAACACACACGATGTTTGTTTGCGTCGTTATGTCTCTGTGATATCCTGTTTTCAGACGAAATGCAGCGTCGCTGGTTTTCGCTGCAATCTCTCTTCGTCAGCTCACGGCTCAAAACAAACACCCGCGGCACTAATTATGTGACCTCATAACACTATTTTTCGGCACGACAGATCACCACACATAATTCGAATTCACTCTGACGTATGTACACGCACACAGCCAATGGAACTGGCGCAGTTCAAAGCGAGGGCGGCCATGTTAGGCATGTTCTCCGTCGGCTGGGTCCGCGGCTAGAGTGTAGTCCAGCGCATGACATCACCTGAAGTGAGCGACTATTGGTGGAGGCTCGAGTACGTCCGCCTTTGAAGGGGAAATGCCGCTGCCTTCTTAAATTGCACTATACTATAGGTGCGAACCCGTTTACAGGAGTGACGCCTTCGGAGCAGCCCTGTTACCGAGTGGGCAACCCGGAGATAATCAATGAGAATTCGTTCTACGCTTCGACATGTCACGCGCTACATGTTTGTTGGTGCGGGATATTTCACAAAGTAAAGACTTTACCCCTGTACTGTGAGATAATGCAGCAGATTGCACCGGCACACGTGCAGTAGAGAAGGTTGTGAGAACTAGAAATGCAATAATCCGGCCTGCAAGAGACGCTCATCGTGTTCACTCTCTTACGCAGCCCGCGGCCCACAAAAGCTTGGTACGTGTCCCCCAAGAACACTTGTTGAGAAGCACACACATGGACGGAGGAATAAAAAGCGCGTCTCTTGTGCGCTAGGATTTCCTTCTGGCCTCTGCTAGCCCTCTTGTCTATATCCCTTGGGCAAAATCTATTTGGAATATCTGCGAATGACAAAAAAGCGACAGTGTAATGCTTCTCGTTTATGGTATTGGCCTTATCACGTACTCCGAAATGCGTGCATGGGATAAAAGCGAAACGGAATAACACGGTACTAGATGTAGCACAATACACGAAAAGAAAGACAAGCAGCATATATATTTTTCATGTTTTGTTGACCTGACGCTATCTCTTAGGATAACCCGCATCTGTGCCTTCCGCGTGCCTTGGTCAGTCGGAAATACAAACACACACAATCGTGGCCCAGATTGATGGTTTCCACAGACTTGTGGCACAGCACTTCCTTGGCCCCGCAGCTGCTTGCAATCTGGTCACTCACGAACGAAAACAAGCACAACACATCACAACTCCGAAGAGCCCGATGGCACACAGAGAACGATGCAAAATTCGTTGTTTCAGAAGTTTAAAGCTTGACAGAAGCCCGTCTGGTCGAGATGATACATGGTTGAAGGTAAAGAACCTACAGGCACTGCGCCAATCAAAGTATATGTCTAAAAAGAAAAAAACATAGAAAAAGACGTCTCGGCTCTCACATGGAATCCTTTGTTCACAGTGAAATGAAAACATGTGTAAAGCAGTTCGCCTTATGTATGTTTCAATATATCACGCAGGCAGCGCGCACATACTGACGGCAGATTATAATCGCTCCTGTTTAAAGTGCACGAAGTGATTTGTATTAAGAGTGGCTCAAGATAAAAATGCCGTGATAGTACTTTTTGTCTAGCAAGAACATGTGCCTTCTCCCAATAGAATGTGCGACCACCTGACGCATGCTAGGCCAAGGCACTGGATTTAGCATTTTGTTTCTTAACGTCGTAAGTGTGCTGTTTGAGGCGCTGTTCAAAGTAACCACTTTCATCAATAAACACATCGTCACAATCTGCGCAAGGGACAGCGTACACCACACCACGGAACTTCGCTTTGGCTAATCTGTCTTTCACATTTACAAGCGATTGTCGTAGCTTTTGGTCCGAAACATGCACCACACGGACGCCATGGTAACGCAGAATACGGCCGAGGGCTTCGCTTATGGAGAGAATATAGGGTATTCCCGCACGCTTTGCACCAGATGCAGCACAGGTCAATTGTGGACGTGCAATTTGTCGTTCGACAGCGTTCAAGAAAAAATTCGGATATCCACAGGCCGAAAATTCACGCCGCAACAAGCGTACGTCGGCTGCGAAGTCTTCTTTTCTTGTGCAGATTTTCTGTGCGCATCGTAGAAGTGTAGAAACCACGGCTCCTTTGTGAGAAGCAGCTGCATGCTATCATAATGCAAGTAACGACTTGTGTGGGTCGTCTTCCTGATCAAGCCAAACGACAAAGTGGGTCCTTTTCTTTCAATGAGCATATCAAGGAATGGGAGCTTTCCTTCGAGTTCATATACACCAAGCATGCTGCTTCCATGCTGTTCAGGTGTGAAATGAACGCCGAAGCCACATCTGGGTGAATGATTCAAATATGTCGTCCTCATAACGAAAAAATACCTCCGGAACTGAACTGAATGAGGAGAGGGCTCGACTTTCAATCGCTTGCATAGTGAAATTAGCAGCGGTCACTGATATAGAAGCACCCATAGCGGTACTGTGTATCTGTTTGTACAACTTGATTTCGAAAGTAAAATACGTATTCGACAAACAGAACCGTAAAAGCCGATCTAAGTCCAGTACGTCCACTGGCGACCTTTCAACTAGATTGGCATTCGACTCCAGAGCTGTGCTGCACAAATTCACAGCCAGTTTTGCGGCCACAGTGGTAAAAAGCGATTTCACGTCAAAGGACACTAAAATATCATCTTCATCGAGGACGACGTCACGGACTTTGTCCATCAAGTCATATGAGTTCCGGATGTGGGTGCCGCCGTGTCCTACAAGGAGTGAAATGACATGATGCAGAAATCTTGATGGCTTGTGGAGGGGTGAGCCTGTAAAATCTACAATTGGGAGCGTGGAAGCGCCTGGCTTGTGGACCTTGCGCAGGCCGTACAAAGCTGGTGCTGAACCATTGTGACAAAGTAAGGTAAAACACAGTGGCTTGCGTCAGGGGGAACCACACGGAAGGCATCCGCCAAGAGTCTTACGAAGTATTTTTGCCCCTTGGGCGTCGGATCATGGTCGAGGGGCACCCAAGAAACACGAAACGTCGCTTAAACTTCTCGAAACGACTAGAAAGGTATGAGGACACCTAGGTATAATATTTGACACTGAATAAACGTTTTTCAAAGGAAGGTTTTTAGAACACGCTGAGGAAACGTTGTTTACAAGAAGTCTTTTTCAAAACGTTTACTAAAAGTTATTTTCTAGAACTTTGGTAGAATTCGCGGATGAGGTCTCGGGGGTGTTTTCTCCGTTTCTTTCTTTTCTTGAATCAAAGTACTACAAGCTTTGCATATTTATGTAGTATATATTTACATATCTTTTGTATACCTAAATGTAATAATTGAGCTCTCTACTCAGCTATAAGAAATTAAGATGCGCACTCGCGGTGTGCGCCTGCGCGGCTAGAACGTTTTTACTTGTCTGGACGTGTTTACCAGCCGCTCAGTTTCCTCTCGAAGAAGTGGGTTTGAGTCGATTTTTCTCGGGTTTTAAAAGTGTGCTTGCACTTTGTGTTCATGTTTTGTGTTCTTCCAGTGCTGCTGATTACGAAGATGCGCTATACTCAAGCGAAGATGTGTGGGTTCGTATCGTGGAGCACTCGCCAGGTATGTACCCCACTGCTGCTGTTGGCGCTTTCTAAATCACTCACCACGTTTTTTTCTACCATGTCACGATAAGTGAGCTTTTGTTTACATGGAGACCCAACTTTTCTGTAGTACTTCGATAGTGTAAAGGCAAAGTTATGCAAAGTTAAGCGCGAACAAGTTTTCTTTCTTTTGTGTGGAGTGTGAAGCATGCACGCGTAACGGGAATTCTCCGGCAGACTCGAGCAGAATTGTGGCGGCTGTCCGCCTCTGTTGGCAGTGGTATTGGAGAAGGACCCTGCTTGCGAGTGACCACTATCATTGTTTATTTGTTCAGGGCGTTTGTTAGCCGTGGGCGTTGATGTCTATTGATACTGTGCGCTATTGAAGTGAACGTGTCTAAGGCAGTTTCATCTGCTGTACGTTCTATTTTAAACAACAGTATTTGTGAATACGGGCCTTAGGCCCGTGTTCACAAACGCTTCTTCACTCAAGGGCTCTCCTCGACTTGACGAAGTGAAGGCGGAGCATGGTCCTCCACTCAAGGAGCCGCTGCATTTCATGAACGCTCCTCCACACTTCCTTCGCCAAGGGAGGCCTCGGAAATGCTCCCTCCACTTAGGTGAACTGCATGGGCCGAGAATAGCCCCTGATAACAAGAGTATTCGCAATTGTGGTTGAGAAATGCCTATCTTTGTATGATAAATGAACGCTTTTCTAACGCATTCTTTTTTATGAATTGACATTACAGCAAAATACATGCATTTAGAGTAGTAGCATGGTTTCCGTAAGCCTTGAGCCGGTAGAGTTAGCGAAACCCCCGCTTCAAGTCTAGCAACAGTTGCGCCCAGGCAGCTGCTCATGGTGTTTTGTCTGCTGCTCAACGTTTCTACGTGCTTAGTTTATTTCGTCTCGTATGTGTCTATTAAATGTAGTTTATATTTACGGTAGTGTCTGAGTGCGTGTTTGAGACCCTGCTTTTGCCGGGGTGACTAACGAACTACGTGAGTGATGGCAGGAAGCAGAACATATAGTTTGTTGCTTTGTTTATTTTCGCTATCCTGAGAGCCTTCTGCTCAATAGTGTAGCCACCGAACATGTAACGCGGTGGAGTGAGTAATTTCTACTTTATATCACATTATATTGGTGTGCTTTTAGAATTCGCCCCCGCCAAAGATTACTTGTACGTGAATTCGTTTTCGCTGCGGGCGTACTTGAACAGTTCCTGATTTGAGGGGACTGTGCTATGTTCACTTTTCTCTTTTACTGTGAATTTCAACATAGCACTTTCGTAGTAGTTCCTTTGCATGTAATACAATGTAATACATGTAATACATGTAATACACGTAGACAATGCTCGCAACTTATATTCAAGGTTACACCAGAGTAGCGTTGATTTGATAGATATGTGCGATTTAACGTCCCATAACCACCATTTGACTATGAGAGACGCAGGGTAGCGTTAAAAAGTAGGCATGGTACACTCGTGGCTGAGCGTTTGAATCAGACTGCTATGCAAATTAAGAAAAGCGATCGTGTGCCTTTCTTCAACTAATGGTGAAAACATCATTTTAAGGTTGTTTTCTTCAATAAGCAACATATATAGTCGGTTAACAATGCGTGTTTGTGTTTTTGTGTTTCAATTTTAACATTTTAATCTTCCAAGGATGCCTGAGTAAGCAGTTATTTTTCCCCTCTTGTTTTCGCCCTGCATTTGTGGATGCTCTAATATGACAGATTCGAATAGACGTAGCTTTTAAATCTCTGTAGCCTCCGTCTCCAAGTTCACACAGCGGCCACCCATTAACAATTTTGTCCCGTCTCCTTTACCAGCAAAGCTCAGAAGCACATTCGTTATTGAACGAATGTCCTTTGCAGTAATTTTTTGGCTTTTATTTTTAGAATATGATTTCCGGGAATAGCTCTTGAAAATAATCGTGGTTTCTGTGATTCATTGTAAAGCCTCAGCAGTACATAATTTATAGGAGATATTTTATTCTTTTGGAAATGATAAAATTGAAAGGACTTTTGACTTTTGGCGCTGTTCTGTCTTGGAAACGACCGTGGTGGTTCTCTGAGTCTTGGAGAAAGTGTCATCAAGAAGCAGAGTATTTCACTCTGCCGATTTAACGAAGACCAGTGCAACAAAGTGGTAAAAAAATGCTCAAGAGTATTGGAGACATCGCGGATATATCTAGTCAAACCCCTGTAAATGAAATATCCGCCATTGTTGCAACATTAGCATGCCTACGCGCTGGAACCGCGCCATATCAGTTTTATGGAAGGAGAGTGGTGGTGGTGTATATAAAACAAGCTTGATTTTTGTAGAACTGCTCTGCTGTAGAATCGGAGAAGAAGTTTTTCTGATTCTGTCTCATCCTGAAAAGGCGAACATGACGATAATTATGTATTCGAAAGTGAACAAAGTAGAAATTGCGCATGGCAAAATAAACCTTTATTACAATAGGCTGATGAAGAGCCATCTGGCAAACACAAGCGTCCAACTGCAAAGTGTGCATTATTCAAGCATATGCAGCTGACGCACCGTCGAAATATATTTCGAGATAAGACATCATAATTAAAAACAAGTTAGTAGACACCATAGCGTATCTTATGCAGTGCAGCTGCACGCAGTCGCTGCAGCTTTCGTCCTTTTCTATACAGTCGTGCAAACTCTGCAATGTATTGCGCATACGGCACGTTTTACGAAACCTTTCCTCTGTGTTCTTCCGTCGGCAGCCTGGCCCTTGCAAAAAAGAGGCAAGACACAATGTTAGAAATCGTAATAGCTAGAACACCAAATCCGAATTTTTTTATTTCTCGGGGTGCAATCATTCATTATATTTCTTGCGTTAAAGAACCGATATGGTTGAGTTATTGAGCGTTGCCTATTTTGACACATGTTTTATCTCAGGCACTTGGGCAGTCACGAGGCATATGGTTACGTAATTCGACAACCTAATTGGACGAATCAATGGCGTAGCCAGCAATATCTCTTTTGTCGTATGTTTCCGTTTTTATACGCCACTTCATGCATTCTTGCGTGTGCACACGTTTCACAGAGCACTAGCCTCTGCTTGATTCCCTAAAGCTGGGTGTGGTTGTTTATTGGTATTGTGAGCTGCATAGACACTGTATATCGAAGCTATGTTTCACGCGTACTAGCAACAACTGCACACCAACTGGGCCTAATTGCATTGTATTTTGTTCTTTCTCAACTGTCTCTAATAGTGTTTGACCTGAGCAATGGGAAAATTAAAAAAAACAAGAAAAGGAGAGCTTACGTTCTCGTAGATACAGACGATCATCTAAGGAAAGTGTGCTTCGTCGTATATTTCGGCTAGAGCAGCAAAAATTTACCGGAGAGGAAGCCGCTCAGGAGTATGGTGAATGCAGCGCATCGAAAGTTTGTTATTACGTTTTCTCTCAGCTTGTTGGTCTAGCTTTCGCGCCGCGCTTGAAATGGTGTGGTGTGCAAGCTTTATCGAAACACTTGAAAGCACTGGCATCCGCAGTAAGTCTTGGAGCACTCGCACGACGAGTATACGCACGCCAGAAGGCAGGTAATCCACTGGCTCACTTATGAAACACAACACATCAGGGCATTAGTGAGCACTCCGCTTGACGCCACGCCCGCCTGTCCCGGCGCCACAGTAGCAGTTGTCGAACCATTACAAGACAGCTCCGTAGTGAACGTGCACCGTCACTGTTGAAAGAACGCGGCGTTGGCAGCCAAATTGATCGATAAACGCCGTCAAAGCGAGACGGGCTCCACCACGAACGCGATGCTGGCGCACAAACTTCACTCGAGGGTCGATTCAAGGTAGCTCGATCGCTTCCTTGGAAATCTTTAGGAAACGCCCAGGATTTTCTCAAGTGAAGGAAGCGATTCAAGTGAAGGGCGGTTTGTGAATGGAAAAACAGCACTCAAGGAGCGTTTCGAGTTAAGGGTCGAGTCGAAGAGCGTTTGTGAATACGGGCCTTAGGCCCGTATTTACAAACGCTCCTTCACTCAAGAGCTCCCCTCGACTTGACGAAGTCAAAGTGGAGCGTGCTCCTCCACTCAAGGAGCTGCTGCATTTTATGAACGCTCCTCCACACTTCCTTCACCACGGAAGGCCTCGGAAATACTCCCTTCATTTGAGTGAACTGCATGGACGGAGAAAAGTGCCTGATGAACGAGAGTATTCGCAAATGCGGTTAAGAAATGCCTATCTTTTTGAATAAAAGAACGCTTTTCTTACGCATTTTTTTTTATGAATGGACATTACAGCAAAATACATGCATTTAGAGTAGTAGCATGGTTTCTGTAAGCCTTGAGCCGGTAGAGTTAGCGAAACCCCCGCTTCAAGTCTAGCAACAGTTGCGCCCAGGCAGCAGCTGATGGCGTTTCGTCTGCTGCTGAACATTTCTACGTGCTTAGTTTATTTTGTCTCGTGTGCGTCTAATAATATCAGTTTACATTTTCGGTAGTGTCTGAGTGGGTGTTTGAGACCCTGCTTTCGCCGGGGTGACTAACAAACTACGTGAGTGATGGCAGGAAGCAGAACATATGGTTTGTTGCTTTGTTTACTTTCGCTTTGCAGGGAGCCTTCTGATCACTAGTGTAGCCACCGAACATGTAACGCGGTGGAGTGAGTAATTTCTACTTTATATCACATTACATTGGTGTGCTTTTAGAATTCACCTCCGACAAAGATCGTGAATTCGTTTTTACTGCGGGAGTACGTGAACAGTTCCTGATTTCAGGGGATTGTGCTATGTTCATTTTTCTAATTTACTCCGAACTTCAACGTGGCACTTTCGAAGTTCTTCTGCATTTAATAGATATTTTGGAAGACAATGTTTGCAACTTCTATTCACGGTTACACCAGTGTAGCATTGATTTGATTAGTATGTGGGATTCAACGTCCCATAACCACCACTTGATTATGAGAGACGCAAGGTAGCGTTAAAAAGTAGGCATGGTACACTCATGGCTGAGTGTTTGAATTAGACTGCTATGCAAATTAAGAAAAGTGATCGTGTGCCTTTCTTCAACTAATGGCGAAAGCATCATTTTAAAGCTGTTGTTTTCATCAATTAGTAGCATATATAGTTGGTTCACAATGCGTGTTTGTGTTTTTGTGTTTCAATTTTAACATCTCAGTCTTCCAAGGATGCCTGAGTAAGCAGTTATTTTTTCCATCTTTTTTTTGGCCTGCTGTGGATGCTCTAATATGACAGATTCGAATAGATGTAACCTTTAAATCTCCGTAGCTTCCGTCTCCAAGTTCACACAGCGGCCCCGTCCTAAAATTTTTGTCCTGTCTTCCTTACCGGCAAGCTCAGAAGCACATTCGTTAATGCAAAATCGACCTTCGCATTTATGTTCTGGCTTTTATTTGTAGAATATTATTGCCGGGAATAGCTCTTGAAAATGATCGTGTTTTCTTTGCTTCATTCTAAAGCCTTGGCAAGACATAATTTATAGGAGATGTTTTATTCTTTTGGAAATGATAAAATTGAAGGCGCTTTTTACTTTTGTTGCTGTTCTGTCTTAAAAATGACCGTGGTGGTTCACTGAACCTTGGAGAAAGTGTCGTCTAGAAGCAGAGTATTTTACTTTGCTGATTTAACGAAGACCAGTGAAACAAAGTGGTAAAAAAATTATCAAGACTATTGAAGACATCGCGGATATATCTAGTCAAACCCCTGTAAACGAAATATCCGCTATTGTTGCAACATTAGCATGCCTACGCGCTCGAACCACGCCGTCTCAGTTTTACGGAAGGAGAGTGGTGGTGGTTTATATAAAACAAGCTTGATTTTTGTAGAACTGCTCTCCTGTAGAATCAGAGAACAGGGTTTTGTGATTCTGTCTCATCCTGAAAAGACGAACATGACGATAAATATGTACTCGAAAACAAACAAAGTAGAAATTACGAATGCCAAAATAAGCCTTTATTACATTTGACTGATGAAGAGCCATGTGAAAAACACAAGCGTGCAACTGCAAAGTGTGCAATAATCAAGCATATGCACCTGACGCACTGGCGAAATAAACTTCTAGATTGTAAGACATTATAACTAAGATCGAGGTAGTAGACACCATAG
Source organism: Rhipicephalus annulatus (assembly GCA_013436015.1). Classification (NCBI taxonomy): domain Eukaryota; kingdom Metazoa; phylum Arthropoda; class Arachnida; order Ixodida; family Ixodidae; genus Rhipicephalus; species Rhipicephalus annulatus. Next base: position 376,566 of record WOVY01004906.1, read on the forward strand.
CGTGTCTTATGCATTGCAGCTGCACGCATTCACTGATGATTTTGTCGTTTTGTATACAGTTGTGCAAACTCTGCAATGCATTGCAAATACGGCACGTTTTAGGAAACCTTTCCTCTGTGTTCTTCCGTCGGCAGCCTGGCCCCTGCACAAAAGAGGCAAGACATAACATTAGAAAAACGTAATAGCTAGAACACAAAAGGCGCATTTTTTAATTTTTCTGGATGCACTCAATAATTATATTTCTTGCGTTTAAGAACCGACATGGTTGAGTTATTGAGCTTTGCCTATTTCAACACATGTTTCGCTCAGGCCGTTGGGCAGCTCACCAGGCATATAGATATGTAATTCGATAACCTAATTGCTCGAATCAATGGCGTAGCCAGCAATACCTCTTCGGGGGGGGGGGAGGGGGTTCAACCATGAAAAACAATCTTATAAAGTATCTGCTGTATTTCTATTTCGTATGTTTTCTTTTGTATACGACACTCCATGCATTCTTGCGCGCGTGCACGTTTCACAGAGCACGAGCCTCTGCTTGATTCACTAAAGCTGGGTGTGGTTGTTAATTGGTATTGTGAGCTGCATAGACACTGTATATCGAAGCTATGTTTCACGCGTAGTGCCAATAAAAGCACACTTAGTGGGCCCAATTGCAATGTGTTTTGTTCTTCCTAAACTGTCTCTAATAGTGATATGACCTCAGCACGGGGGAAATCGAACAAAGAACAAGAAAAAGAAGAACTTACCTTCTCGTAGATACAGACGATCATGTAACGAAAGTGTACTTCGCCGTATATTTCGGCTAGGATAGCAAAGATTCACAGAAGAGGAAGCCGCTCAGGTGTATGGTAAAAGCAGCGCATTGAAAGTTTGCTATTACGTTTCCTCTCCGCTTATTTGTCAAGCTTTCGCGCCACGGTTGAAAAGGTGTGGTGTGCAAGCTTCATCGAAACACTTGAAAGCACTGGCATCCGCAGTAAGTCTTGGAGCACTCGCACGACGAGTATACGCCCGCCCGAAGCCAGGTAATCCACTGGCTCATGCACGAAACACAACACATCACGGCATTTGTGAGCGCTCCGCTTGCCACCACGCCCGCCTGTCCGTTGTCGAACCGGTACATACAGCTTCGTTGTGAACGTGCACCGTCACTGTTGAAATAACGCTGCGGTGGCAGCTAAATTGATCAATAAACAGTTTCAAAGCGAGACGGGCTCCGCCATGGACGCGATTTTGGCGCAGAGACTTCACTCGAGGGATGATTCAAGGTAGCTCGATCGCTTCCTTGACAATCTCAAGGAAACTCTCGAGATTCTCTCAGGTGAAGGATGCGTTTCAAGTGAAGGGTGGTTTGTGAAGAGGAAAACGCCACTCAAGGAGCGTTTCGACTGAAGTGTCGAGTCGAGGAGCGTTTGTGAAATCGGGGGTAACCACAAACCTCGAGCGTTTCCTCGAGATTGTCAAGGAAGCGATCGAACTACCTTGCGGCCCGTATTCACAAACGCTCCTTCACTCAAGGGCTCCCCTCGACTTGACGAAGTCAAGGCGCAGCGTGCTCCTCCACTCAATTCATGAACGCTCCTCCACACTTCCTTTACTAAGGGAGGCTTCGGAAACGCTCCCTTCATTTGAGTGAACTGCATGGGCCGAGAAAAGTGCCTGATAACGAGAGTATTCGCAATTGAGGTTAAGAAATGCCAAACTTTGTATAATAAATGAACGCTTTTCTTACTCATTCTTTTTTATAATTTGACATTACAGCAAACACATGCATTCAGAGTGGTAGCATGGTTTCCCCAAGCCGCCCCACCGCGGTGGTCTAGTGGCTAAGGTACTCGGCTGCTGACCCGCAGGTCGCGGGTTCAAATCCTGGCTGTGGCGGCTGCATTTCCGATGGAGGCGGAAATGTCGTAGGCCCGTGGGCTCAGATTTGGGTGCACGTTAATGAACCCGAGGTGGTCAAAATTTCCGGAGCCCTCCACTACGGCGTCTCTCATAATCATACGGTGGTTTTGGGGCGTTAAACCCCACAAATCATGGTTTCCCAGAGCCTTGAGCTAGTAGAGTTAGCGAAACCTCCGCTTCAATTCTGGCAACAGTTGCGCCCAGGCAGCAGCTGATGGCGTTTCGTCTGCTGCTGAACGTTTTTATGTGCTTAGTTTATTTCGTCTCGTGTGCGCCTATTAATTGCAGTTTATATTTACGGTAGTGTCTGAGTGGGTGTTCGAAACCCTGCTTTCGACTGGGTGACTAACGAACAACGTGAGTGATGACAGGAAGCAGAACATATCGTTTGTTGCTTTGTTTATTTTCGCTATCCTGAGAGCCTTCTGCTCACTATTGTAGCCACCGAACGTGTAACGCGGTGGAGCGAGTAATTTCTACTTTATGACACTTTATATTGGTGTGCTTTTAGAATTCACCTACGACAAAGATTACTTATACGTGAATTCGTTTTCCCTGTGGGAGGACGAGAACAGTTCCTGATTTGAGGGGACTGTGCTATGTTCATTTTTCTCATTTACAGCGAATTTCAACGTTGTACTTTCGTAGTTGTTCCTCCGCATGTAATAGAAATTCTGGAAGACAATGCTCGCAACTTCTATTCAAGGTTACACCAGAGTAGCGTTGATTTGATTGTTATGTGAGATTTAACGTCTCATAACTACCATTTGATTATGAAAGACGCAGGGTAGCGTTAAAATGTAGACATGGTAGACATGGCTGAACGTTTGAAATAGAATACTATGCAAATTAAGAAAAGCGATCGTGTGCTTTTCTTCAGCTAGTGGCGAAAACATCATATTAGAGTTGTTGTTTTCTTCAATTAGCAGCATATATAGTCGGTTAACAGTGCGTGTTTGTGTTTTGGTGTTTTGATTTCACCATTTCAATCTTCCAAAGATGCCTGAGTAAGCAGTTATTTTTTACATCTTCTTTTTGCCCTGCATTTGTGGATGCTCTAATATGACAGACGTAACCTTTAAATCTTTGTAGCTTCCGTCTCCAAGTTCACACAGTGGCCTTGTCTTAAAATTTTTGTCTTGTCTCCTTTCTCTGCAAGCTCAGAAGCACATTCGTTAATGAACGAGTGATCTTTGCACTAATGTTTTGGCTTTTATTTGTAGAATATGATTTCCGGGAACACCTCTTGAAAGTAATCGCTGTTTCTGAGCTTCTTCTAAAGCCTCGGCAGTACATAATTTATACGAGATGTTTCATTCTCTTGGAAATGATAAAGTTGACGCTTTCGACTTTCTGTGCTGGTCTGCATTAAAAATGACCATGTGCGTTCTCTGAACCTTGGAGAAAGTGTCGTCAAAAAGCAGAACATTTTACGCTGCTGATTTAACGAAGACTAGTGCGAAAAGTGCTAAAGAATGCTCAAGAGTATTGGAGACATTGCGTATATATCTAATCAAACCCCTGCAAATAAAATATCCGCTTTTGTTGCAACATTAGCATGTCTACACGCTGGAACCACGTCATCTCAGTTTCATGGAAGCGAAGTGGTGATGGTGTATATAAAACAAGCTTGATTTTCGTAGAACTGCTCTCCTGTAGAAACGGAGAAGAGGTTTTTGTGATTCTGTCTCATCCTAAAAAGACGAACATGGTGATAATTATGTATTCAGTAATAAACAAAGTAGAAATTACGAATACCAAAATAAACCTTTATTGCCATTGGCTTATGAAGAGCCGTGTGGCAAACACAAGCGTGCAACTGAAAGTGTGCATTAATCAAGCATATGCAGCTGACACACATAAATTTCGAGTTTGTGAGACATCATAAATAAGATTGAGGTAGTAGACACCATAGCGTGTCTTATGCAGAGTAGGTGCACGCATTCACTGCAGATTTTGTCCTTTTGTATACAGTCGTGCAAACTCTGCAATGCATTGCGAATATGGCACGTTTTAGGAGTGTGTTCTTCCATTGGCAGCCTGGCCCCTGCACAAAAGAGGCAAGACATAGTATTAGAAAAACGTAATAGCTAGAACACCAAAGCCACGTTTTTTTATTTCTCGGGATGCACTCATTCATTAAATTTGTTGCGTTAAAGAACTGACATGGTTGCGTTATTGAGCTTTGCTTATATTGACACATGTTTGGCTCAGGCACTTGGGCAGCTCACCAGGCATGTGGTTATGTAATTCGATAACCTAATTGCACGAATCAATGGCGTAGCCAGCAATATCTCCTTAAGAGGCGGAAGGAGTGGTTCAACCATAAAAAATCAATCTTATAATGTATCTGCTGTATTTCTATTTCGTAGGTTTCCGTTTTAATACGACACTCCATGCATTCCTGCGTGCGTGCATGTTTCACAGAGCACGAGCCTCTGCTTGATTCGCTAAAGCTGGGTGTGGTTGTTCTTTGGTATTGTGAGCTGCATCGACACTGTATATCGAACCTATGTTTCACGCGTAGTAGCAACAATAGCACACTTATTGGGCCCAATTTCATTGTATTTTGATCTTTTTTTACTGTCTCTAATGGTGATCAGACCTGAGAAACGGGAAAATGAACAGAAAAACAAGAAAAAGGAGAACTTGCCTTCTCGTAGAAACAGACGATCATGTATATTTCGGCTAGGGTAGCAAAGATTCATCGGAGAGGAAGCCGCTCAGGAGTATGGTGAATGCGGGGCATGGAAAGTTTGCTATTACGTTTCCTCTCACCTTATTTGTCAAGCTTTCGCGCCACGCTTGAAATGGTGTGGTGTGCAAGCTTCATCGAAACACTTGAAAGCACTGGCATCCGCAGTAAGTCTTGGAGCACTCGAACGACGAGTATGCGCACGCCCGAAGGCAGATAATCCACTGGCTCATGCACGAAACACATCATGGCACTGGTGAGCGCTCCACTTATACCACGCCCGCCTGTCCCGGCGCCACAGTAGCCGTTGTCCAACCGTTACAAGACAGCTCCGTAGTGAACGTGCACCGTCACTGTTGAAAGAACACGGCGGTGGCAGCCAAATTGATCGATTAACGCTGTCAAAATGAGACGGGCTCCACCATAGACGCGATGCTGGGGCAGAAACTTCACTCGAGGGACGATTCAAGGCAGCTCGATCGCTTCCTTGACAATCTCGAGGAAACGCTCGAGATTTTCTCAAGCGAAGGAAGTGTTCCAAATGAAGGGCGGTTTGTGAATGGGAAAACGCCACTCAAGGAGCGTTTCGAGTGAAGGGTCGAGTCAATCAATCAATCAATCAATCAATCAATGTTTCTTTATTAGCATCAGAAGTGTACATTGTGAGTAAGTATGCAGGAGGAGGTCCCAAGGTAGTAAACCGCAGGCGGGACCTCCTATGTTATTACAATGAAAAAGCTAAAATATGAATATCGAAAGAGCAAGTCACAGAACATTTTGAACTTTTTTTTTTCTACAAACAAAGCAAGATATCAAAACTTAACAAAATCCAGCAGTTATACGTTTAATAGAGACTTTTTCAATTTCCTCTTAAAAACATGATTGTGCATTAAGTCTTTCACATCGTGTGACAAAGAATTCCATAATGAAATTGATGAAAAAACAATGCTCATTTTTTCATAATTAGTGCGAACTTCAGGTAATAACAGGTTATGGGCGACCGCGAATCTAGTATTATTGGAATTATCCAACAAGGTAATAGGAAAGATGTCGATAGTGAGGGTACGGTGGAAAATCGAGTGAGGGTACGGTGGTGGAGTCGAGGAGCGTTTGTGAATGCGGGGGTGAATCGTCCCTCGTGTGAAGTTTCTGCGCCAACATCGCGTCCATAGTGGAGCCCGTCTTGCTTTGACGGCGTTTCTCGATCAATTAGCCTGTCACCATCGCGTTCTTTCAACAGTGACGGTGCGCGTTCACTACGGCGCTGTTTGGAACGGTTCGACAACGGCTACTGTGGCACCGGTAGAGCCGGGCATGGTGTCAAGCGGAGCGCTCACCAGTGCCGTGATGTGTTGCATTTCATGCATGAGCCAGAGGGTTACCTGCCTTCGGGTGTGCGTTTACTCGTCGTGCGAGTGCTCAAAGACTTACTGCGGATGGCAGTGCTTTCAAGTGTTTTGATAAACTTGCACACCACACCAGTTCAAGTGTGGCGCAAAAGCTTGACAAACAAGCTGAGAGGAAACGTAATAGCAAACTTTCGAGGCGCTGCATTCACCATACTCCGGAGCGGCTTCCTCTCCAGTGAATCTTCGCTACCCTAGCCGAAATATATGGCGGAGCACACTTTCGTTAGATGATCGTCTGTATCAACGATAAGGCAAGTTCTCACTTTTTCTTTTGTTTCGTTCATTTCCCCCCTGCTCCGGTCAAGGCACTATTAGAGACAGTTTAGGAAGAACAAAACACAATGCAATTGGGCCCAATGATCGTGATGTTGTTGCTACTACGCCTGAAACATAGCTTCGATATACAGTGCCTATGCAGCTCACAATACCAATGAACAGGTACACCCAGGTTTAGGGAATCAAGCAGAGGCTCGTGCTCTGTGAACGTGCACGCACGCAAGAATGCATGAAGTGTCGTACAAAAACGCAAAAATATAAAATAGAAATACAACAGATACATTACAAGGTTGCTTTTTTATGTTTGAGCCCCCCTCACTCCTCCCCAAAGAGATATTGCTGGCTACGCCGTTGATTTGTGTTATTAGATTATCGAATTACATAAGCGTACGCCTGGTGAGCTGCCCAAGAGCTTGAGCCAAACGTGTGTCAATTTAGACAAAGCTCAATACCTCAACCATGTCGGTTCTTTAAGGCAAGAAATTTATTGAATGAGTGCTTCACGAGAAATAAAAAATGTGGCTTTCGTGTTCTAAGTACTACGTTTTTCTAATAATATGTCATGCCTCTTTTCTGCGGGAGCCAGGATGCCGACAGCAGAACACAGAGGAAAGGTTTCCTAAACGTGCCGTATTCGCAATTCATTGCTGAGTTTTCACGGCTGTATACAAAAGAAAACAATCTGCAGTGAATGCGTGCAGCTGCACTGTGTAAGACACGCTATGGTGTGTACTACCTCGATTCTATTTATGATGTCTTACGATCTCGAAATTTATTTAGACATTGTGTCAGCTGCGTATACGCTTCATTGATGCACACTTTGCAGTTGCACGCTTGTGTTTGCCACATGGTTCATCAGCCAAATGTAATAAAGGTTTATTTTGCCATTCGCAATTTATACTTTGTTCATTTTGAACAAATAATTGTTGTCAAGTTAGTCTTTTCAGGATGAGACACAATCCCAGAAACCTCTTCTCCGATATACAGGAGAGCAGTTCTACTAAAACCAAGCTTTATTACACACCAACACCACTTCCCTTCCACGAAACTGAGATGGCGTGATTCCAGCGTGTAAACATGCTAATGTTGCAACAATAGCGGATATCTCATTTACAATTGTTTGACCAGATGTATCTACGATGTCTGAAATAGTCTTGAGCATTTTTACCACTTTCTAGACTGGTATTTGTTAATTCACCAGAGTAAAATACTCTGCTTCTTGACGAAACTTCTTGACGAAATCAGAAGCGCCGATTTTACTCCAAAATATTGGATATAACTTATTCCAAAAGAATAAAATAGATCTCATAAATTATGTACTGCCGAGGCTTTAGAATGAAGCACAGAAAACGCGATCATTTTCAAGAGGTATTTTCGGCAATAATATTCAAATAAAAGCCAAAACATAACTTCAAAGGCCATTCCTGCATTAACGAGTGTGCTTCTGAGGTTGCAGGTAAAGAATACAGGACAAAAATTTTAAGACTGGGCCTCTGTGTGAACTTAGAGACGGAAGCTACAGAGATTGAAAGGTTACGTCTATTCGAATCTGTCATATTAGAGCATCCACGAATGCAGGACGAAAAGAACATGGAAAAAATAACTGCTTACTCAGGCATCCTTGGAGGACTGAAATATTAAAATGGAAACACAAAAAACACAAACACACATTGTTAACCGTCTATATATGCTGCTAATTGAAGAAAACAACAACTTCAAAGTGATGTTTTGCCAATATTTGAAGAAAGGCACATGATCGCGTTTCTTAACTTTCGTAGCAGTCTAATTCAAACGCTCAGCCACGTGTGTACCATGCCTACTTTTCAACTCTACACTGATTCTCTCATAATCAAATGGTGATTATGGGATGTTAAATTCCACATATCAACCAAATCAACGCTACTCTGGTATAACCTTGAATATAAGTTGCGAGCATCTTCTCAAATTTTTATTACATGGAGAGGAACAACTACGAACGTGCCACGTTGAAATTCGCAGTAAATGCGAAAAATTAACATAGCAAAGTTCCCTGAAATCGGGAATTGTTCGCGTACTCCCGCAGCGAGAACGAATTCACGTACAAGTAATCTCTGTCGGAGTTAAAAATATAAAAGCAAACAAATGTAATGCGATATAAAGTAGAAATTACTAACTCCACCGCGTTACACGTTCGGTGGCTACACTAGTGAGCAGAAGGCTCTCAGGATAGCGAAAATAAACAAAGCAACAAACGATATGTTCTGCTTCCTGTCATCACTCACGTTGTTCGTTAGTCACCCAGTCGAAAGCAGGGTTTCGAACACCCACTCAGACACTACCGTAAATATAAACTGCAATTATTAAAAGCATACGAGACGAAATAAACTAAGCACGTAGAAACGTTCACTAACTCTACTGGCTCAAGGCTTAGGGAAACCATGTTACCACTCTTAGTGCATGCATTTTGCTGTAATGTCAATTTATACAAAAGAAATGAGTAAGAAAAGCGTTCATTTATTATAGAGAGATAGACCTTGCTTAACCACAATTGCGAATACTCTCGTTATCAGGCGCTTTTCTCGGCCCATGCAATTCACTCAAGTGGAGGAAGCATTTCCGAGGCCTCCCTTGGCGAAGGAAGTGTGGAGGAGCGTTCGTGAAATGCAGCGGCTCCTTGAGTGGAGGAGCACGCTCCGCCTTGAGTTCGTCAAGCAGCGGCGCTTGAGTGAAGGAGCATTTGTGAATACGGGCCTAAGGCCTGTATTGAGAAACCCTCCTTCACTCAAGGGCTCCTCTCGTTTTGACGAAGTCGAGGTGGTGCGTGCTCCTTCCACTCAAGGAGCCGCTGCGTTTCATGAACACTCCTCCACATTTCCTTCGCCAAGGTAGGCCTTGGAAATGCTTCCTTCATTTCACCGCACTCTTTTCTTACGCATTCTTTTTTTATGAATTGACATTACAGCAAAATACATGCATTTAGGCCCGTATTCACAAACGCTCCTCTACTTGACCCTTCACTCGAAACGCTCCTTAAGTGGCGTTTTCCCATTCACAAACCGCCCTTCACTTGAAACGCTTCCTTCACTTGAGAAAATCTTGAGCGTTTCCTCGAGATTGTCAAGGAAGCGATCGAGCTACCTTGAATCGTCCCTCGAGTGAAATATTTGCGCCAGCATCGCGTCCATGGGGGATCCCGTCTCGCTTTGACGGCGTTGATCGATTAATTTGGCTGCCACCGCCGCGTTCTTTCGACAATGACGGTGCGCGTTTACTACAGAGCTGTCTTCGAACGGTTCAGCAACGGCTACTGTGTCGCCGGGACAAGCGGGCGTGGTGTCAAGAGGAGCACTCACCAGTGCCATGATGTGTTGCGTTCCGTGCATGAGCCAGTGGATTACCTGCCTTCGGGTGTGCGTATACTCTTCGTGCGAGTGCTCCGTGACTTACTGCGGATTCCAGTGCTTTAAAGTGTTTTTATGAAACTCGCACACCGCATTAGTTCAAGCGTGGTGCGAAAGCTTGACAAGCAAGCGGCATAGCAAACTTTTGATGCGCTGGGTTCACCGTACTTTAGAGTGGCTTCCTCTCCGGTGAACCTTTGCTGCCCTAGCCGAAATTTACGACGAAGCACACCTCCGTTAGACGACAATCTGTACGAATGAGAAGGTAAGTTCTCCTGTGTTTTTAATTTTTTTTCCTGCTTCGGTCAGATTACTATTAACGACAGTTTAAGAAAAGCACAACACAATACATTGGGCGCAATGAGTGTGCTGCTGTAGCTACTACGCGTGAAACATAGCTTCTTTATACAGTGTCTATGCAGCTCACAATACCAATGAACAACCAAGTACACATTTAGGCGATCAAGCAGATGATCATGCTCTGTGAAACCTGCATGTACGCAAAAGTGCGTAGAGTGTCGTATGAAAACGCAAACATATGAAATATATATACAGCAGATACATATTGAGATTGTTTTTTTTATTTAACCCCATTCCTACCCCCCGAAGAAGAATTGTTGGCTATGGCACTGATTCGTGCAATTAGATAATGAAATTATATACCCATATGCCTGGTCAGCTGCCCAAGTGCCTGAGCCAAACATGTGTAAAAAGTGTCGAAGCTCAATAATTCAACCATGTCTGTTCTTGAACGCGTGACATACTAATGAATGTGTGCACAGCTAGATTTAAAGAAATATGCGGCTTTTGTATCCAAGCTATTACATTTTCTAATATTATTTCTTGCCTCTTTTTTGCAGGGGACCAGCTACCGACAGAAGAACACAGAGAAAAGGCCTCCTAGAATCTGCCGTATTATCAATGCATTGCAGAGTTTGCACGACTGTATACAAAAGCACAAAAACAGCAGTAAATACGTGCAGCTACACTGCATTAGGCGCGGTATGGTGTCTACTTCCTTAATCTTATTTATGATGTCCTCCGAGCCCGTACTTTATCTTTACAGTGTGTAGGTTACATATGTTTGATTGATGAACACTTTTCATTTGCATTCTTTTGTTTGCCACGTTGCTCCTCATCAGCCACATGTCCATTTGTCATTCACAACTTCTGTTTTGTTCATTTATCAATACATAATTATCGTCGCATTTGTCTATCAATAATGAGGCAGGACCGCAAAAACCACTTCTCCGATTCTACAGGAAAGCAGTTCTAGGAAAATTAAACTTGTTTTATATAAAGCAGCACCATTCCTCTTCCACGGAACTGAGATGGCGTGGTTCTAACTGGTAGACTTGCTAATGATGCAACAATAGCGGATATTTTATTTACAGGGTTCTGACCAGATGTATCCGCGATGACTGCAATACTCTTGAGCATTTCTCTCCACTTTGTGTCACTGGTCTTCAATAAATCAGCAGAATAGTATACGCTGCTCATGACGACACTTTCTCGGAGGTTGAGAGAACCCACAGGATAGTTTTTAGAACAGAACAGCGGCAAAAGTCAGACGCGGATTCAATTTTATGGTTTCCAAAAAAATAAAACATCCCCTATAATTTATGTTGTGCCGGGGCTTTCGAATGCAGCACGGACACTAGGATCCTTTTCAACAGGTATTTCCAGTAGTTATATTGCAAATAAAATCCAAAACATTAGTGCGAAGGTCATACATGCACTAACGAATGTGCTTCTGAGCATGCAGATGAAGGATACGGGAAAAAAGTTTAAGACGTTGCCGCTGTGTGAACTTGGAGACGGAAGCTACACAAATTTAAAGGTTACGTCTATGCGAATATGTCAAATTAGACGCATCCACAAACGCAGGGCAAATAGAAAAACAATGCAAAAACAATAACTTATTCCTTAAAAGTTTAAAATGTTAAAATTGACACACACACACACCAGTCCCTGTTAACAGACTATATATGTTACTAAATGAAGAAAACAACTTTAAAATGTATTTTTCGCCAATAGTGAAAGAAAGGCACAGGATCGCTTTTCTTAACTTGCGTAGCAGTCTGATTCCAACGCTCAGCCACGACTATAACATGCCTAGTTTTTAACGCTACCGTGGTATAACCTTTAATATCAGGTGCGAGCAATGTCTTTCAAATTTCCTATTATACGCAGAGGAACTACTACGCTGTAAAATTCCCAGTAAGTGAGAAAAATAAACATTGCACAGGCCCCTGAAAGTAGGAACTGTGCACGTATACTCCCGTAGCGAGAACGAATTTACGTACGAGTAATCCTTATACATAATGCGGTGGTGAATGCTAAAAGCACGCCAACATAAAGTGATATATTGTAAAAAATACTCATTCCACCGCGTTATACATTCGGTGGCTACATAAGTGATCAGAAGGCTCTCAGTAAAGCGAAAGTAAACAACAAACCATCTATTGCGCTTCCTATCATCACTCACGTAGTTCGTTAGTCACACCGGCGAAAGTAGGCTCTCAAACGACACACACGCAAACACTACCGTAAATATAAACTGCAATTAATAGACGCATACAAGACAAAATAAACTAAGCAGGTAGACACGTTCAGCAGCAGACGAAATGCCATCAGCTGTTTGTTCGGCTGCCTGGGTTCGACTGTTGCCAGACTTGAAGGAGGGTTTCGCTAACTCTATCAGCACAAGGCTTAGGGAAACAACACTACCACTCTAAATGCACGTATTTTGCTGTAATGTCAATTTACAAAAAAGAATAACTAGAAAAGGCGTTCTCCTAATGTACATATATAGGCACTTTTTAACCACGATTGCGAATACTCTCGTTATCAGGCGCTTTTCTCGGCGCATGCAGTTCACTCAAGTGAAGGGAGCATTTCCAAGGCCTCCCTTGGCGAAGGAAGTGTGGAGGAGCGTTCATGAAACGCAGCGGCTCCTTGAGTGGAGGAGCACGCTCCACCTTGACTTCGTCAAGTCGAGGGGAGCCCTTGAGTGAAGGAGCGTTTGTGAATACGGGCCTTAGAGTAGTAGCATGGTTTCCGTAAGCCTTGAGCCGGTAGAGTTAGCGAAACCCCCGCTTCAAGTCTAGCAACAGTTGCGCCCAGGCAGCAGCTCATGGCGTTTTGTCTGCTGCTCAACGTTTCTACGTGCTTAGTTTATTTCGTCTCGTATGCGTCTATTAAATGTAGTTTATATTTACGGTAGTGTCTGAGTGCGTGTTTGAGACCCTGCTTTAGCCGGGGTGACTAACGAACTACGTGAGTGATGGCAGGAAGCAGACCTTATAATTTGTTGCTTTTTTTACTTTCGCTTTGCCGAGAGCCTTCAGATTACTATTGGAGCCACCGAATGAATAGCGAGGTGGAGTGAGCATTTTTTCTATATACCTTATCACATTGGCGTGCTTTTAGAAATCACCACTGCATTGTGTACAAGGATTACTCGTACGTAAATTCGTTCTCGCCACGGGAGTACGTGCGCAGTTCCTAGTTTCAGAGGCCTGTGCATTGTTTATTTTTCTCCTTTACTGCGATTTTAACGTTTCATTTTAGTAGTTTTTCCTCTGCGTATAATAGGAAATTTGATAGACAATGATCACAACTGCTACTTAAGGTTATTCCAGGGTAACGTTAAAAAGTAGCCATGTTATACTTGTGGCTGAGCGTTCGAATTAGACTGCTACAGATGTGAACGAAAGCGATTGTGTGCCTTTCTTTAACTATTGGCGAAAAATGCATTTTCATGTTGTTCTTTTCTTCAGTTAGCAGTATATATAGTCGGTTACCTTGGACTGTGTGTGTGTGTGTGTGTGTGTGTGTGTGTGCGTGTGTGTGTGTGCGTGCGTGCGTGCGTGCGTGTGTGTGTGTGTGTGTGTGTGTGTGTGTTTGTGTGTGTGTGTGTGTGTGTGTGTGTGTGTGTCAATTTTAGGATGTCAGAGTAATCAGTTATTGCTTTTATTTCTTCTGCTATTTATCCTGCATTTGTGAATGTGCCTATTTTAATAGATTTGAATAGACGTAACCTTTAAATCTGTGTAGCTTTCCTCTCCAAGGTCACACAGCGGCAACGCTTCAATTTTTTCCCATCTTCTTTATCTGCAACTTTTCGTTAGGGCACGAATGACCTTCGCACTTATTTTTTGGCTTTTATTTGCAGAACATGATTACTGGGAATACCTGTTCAAAAGGATCGTGGTGTCTGTGCTGCATTCCAAAGCCTCGGCAGTCCACACTTCATAGGAGAAGTTTCATTCTTTTGTAAATCATAAAACTGAAGCCTCGTCTGAATTCTGGCAGTGTTCTGTCGTGCAAACCATTCTGTGTGTTCTGTCATCGTTGTAAAAAGTGCCGTCAAGAAGCTGCCTATTTTACTCTGCTGATTTATTAAAGATCAGCGCAAGAAAACGGTGAAATATGCTCAAGAGTACTGCAGTCATCGCGGATACATCTGGTCAGAATCCTGTAAATAAAATATCCGCTATTGCTGCATTATTAGCACTTCTGCCCGTTACAACTACGTTATATTAATTCCGTGAAAGGTAAGTGGTGCTGCTTTATATAAAACAAGTTTGATTTTTGTAGAACTGCTTTCGTGAAGAATAGTAGAAGTGGTTTTTGCAGTCGTCTCTTCATTAAAGCACAAACACGACACAAAATATGTATTGATAAGTGAACAAAACAGGAGTTGTGAGTGGCAAATGAACCTTTATTACATGTGGCTGATGAAGAGCAACGTGGCAAACACAAGAGTGCAACTGCAAAATGTTCCTCAATCAAGCGCATGCAACCTACACACTGTAAAGATAAGGTACTAGCTCGGAGGACATCATAAATAAGATCGAGGGAATAGACACTATAGCGTGCCTAATGCAAAAAAGCTGCACGCATTTACTGCAGGTTTTCTCTTCTTGTGTAGAGTCTTGAACTTCAGTGATGCTTAAGAGAGAAAAGTAGATGAAAAAGAGCCTTGTAACTGTCTGCATCATAGTGCGGCACCTAAACAGTAGCTCAAGAGGGATGCGGGTAAGGAGGAATCAACATATAGGATTAAAAGGTATACATATATATAGAGAGAGAGGGAAGGAGAGCACGGCACTGGGATAGCGACACCAAGAAGTAAGGAGAAGATAGGAGAGATGAACATGGTCGCAGGAGTCCGAGGACGGAGCACCACTCAGCGAGAGCTATTGTCGGCGTCAGGAGATGACCTGAGGCAAGCCAGTCGGCCAGAGCTGCACTGTCGACGGAGATCACAGGGGCACAACCTGTGGGCGCAAAATCCAGAGATTGCGTCAGGGTCATGAAAACCCAGCAATGCGTTGCTAATATGGCACATTTTAGGAGACTTTTGCTCTGTGTTCTGTCGGCAGCCGGTCCCCCGCAGAAAATAGGCGAAAAAATAATATTAGAAAAACGTAATAGCTCGGACACCAAAGCCGTATTTTTCTATACTTGTAGCGGTGCACACGTTTATATATATTCCTGGCGTTCAAGAACAGACATGGTTGAATTATTCAGCTTTGATTATTTCGACACATGTTTGGCTCAGGCACTTGGGCAGCTCACCAGGTATATGGCTATATACTTTCATTATATAATTGCACAAATCAGTGCCATAGCCAGCAATTATTCTTCGGAAGGGGAAGGGGGGCTCAATAATAAAACAAAAACAATGTTATTACGTATCTGCTGTATGTATATTTCATATGTTTAGACTTTTATATGACACTCCATGTATTCTTGCGTTCATGCAGGTTTCACAGAGCATTACCCTGGGCTTGATCTCCTAAAGGTGGCCTTGGTTATTCATTGGTATTTTGAGCTACATAAAAACTGTATACGGAAGCTATGATTCACGCGTAGTAACAACAGCAGCACATTCATTGTGCCGAATCGTATTGTGTTTTGCTTTTCCTAAACGGCCTCTAATAGTGATCTGACCAAAGCAGGAAAAATGGAAAAAAACACACGAGAACACAAGAGAACACAGCAGGGGTCAAGCCGTAGCCGACGTTGATACAGACGGTTGTCTTACGGAGGTATGATTTGCCGTAAATTTCGGCTAGGGTAGCAAAGATTTACCGAAAAGGAGGCCACTCTAAAAGGTGAAAGCAGTGCATCGAAAGTTTGCTATTACGTTTTCTTTCCGCTTGCTTTTCAAGTTTTCGCGCCACGCTTGAACGCATTCGGTGTGCGAGCTTCATCGAAACACTTCAAAGCGCTGGTGTCCGCAATGAGTCTTGGAGCACTCGCACGGCGAGTATACGCACACCCGAGGGCAGGTTCATACTCATGCACGGAACACAACATATCACGGCACTAGCGAGCGGTCATCTTGACACTACGCCTGCCTGTCCCGGCGCCACAGTAGCAGTTTCCGAACCATTCGAAGACTGCTTCGTAGTAAATGCATACCATTTCTGCCGAAAGAGCACGGAGGTGGCAGCCTAATTATTCGAGAAACGCCGTCAAAGCAAGACAGGCTCCGCCATGGACGCGATATTGACACAGAAACTGCACTCGAGGGATGAGTCAAGGTAGCTCGATGGCTCCCTTGACAGTCTCAAAGAAACACTCGAGATTTTTTAAGGCAGCGTTTCAAGTGAATTAGGGCGCTTTGCGAATGGGAAAACGCCACTCAAGTAGCATTTCGAGTGAAGGGTTGAGTCGAGGAGCGTCTGTGAATACGGGAGTAAATGACCATTCAATGAGCGGGTGCACCTAAGTACTGGCTTTTCTGCTAAATTTTGTACGCTATGTAGGAAACGTAGACCTGTTCGATATTGCGGCATGCACATCTGGAGTCAGTCCATATCTGCGGCGGCTCGCGCGATGGTGATCTCCGGGCGTAATGTTTTGCGCGTGGAAGGTCAGTATGTTTACAGCGGTGTTTTGGTGAACGACCGCAGCCATGCACCAACCCCCGTGGTGAAGGCCGGAGGCATCCATATATAATACTCCCAATGTACGACCGTAATGGCAAGCCAAGGGTTCCGCCTGCGCGAGGAGTCGGCCACTGTGGTCGGCGCGGGTCATGTTAGCCGAAAGAGGGCGCACATGCAGGAAGTATTTTCAAACTTCCCGTATCCGTACGCACTCTTCCGCGCGTGTTGAGTGATTGATGTGTAGTAGAGCAAAGAGGCAGCAACACCCGAAAGGATATTGGAGAGCCTAGATTATCGATTGGTCAAGTGCGCCTCTCGTTGTTCCTTGAAGGTGTTCACCATTCTTAGGCCCAAAAAGCGTTGATTAGATGTGTTCATCGCCAGAAGGGCAAGGGCGCATTTGTAGATTTTGTGGAGAATGACCTCCAGTGCATTCTCATCGAACTTACGCAGGTGTAAATAATAAGCCGAATACAGGCTCGTGGCGAATGCATGAGCCAGCTTCAAGGCATCTTCTCATCGTAACACCTCGCACCTGTTCGAAACCAGTAGGACCATACCACCCGCCTGATACCGCACTTTACGCAATTTGGCCAATGTTGTGTCTGCTTTGTGATTTTCGGGTATGAAGAGCCCCAATACTCTAATTTTGTCACATTTGTGTACGGAACTACGGTAAAGGGACAGGTTGATTTTTGTGGCGCACTGCAGTGATGTGCTTACGTGCTGGAATTCCTATTTGGACGGGGAGCACTGAAGGCCACAGTGACGGGCGTAATCATCAACGATGCCCGCCGCTCGCTGCAGGTTGGCTTCCATGTCTTCTGCGAGCTGTGTGACGCACATATGGTGGTGTCAGCATACAGTGTATGCTGTATGCCTGCCACTTTCAGCAGCTGAGCGGGAAATGCTAAAATTGACCAATTGAATAGCAGGGGCGACAGGACCGCGGCCGGGGTCCCTACGAGGTCTCTCTTCTGCCTAATTGGTAAGAGCCATGTTCTGTGTCCCGAATCTGTATGTATGATGGTCGGTCAGAGGCGGATTGTTTATTGTAGTTAAAGGTGTGTTCGCCGCAATCTACCCGTGAAAGATGAGTTGGAATTACTTCGTGAGTCACGTTATTTAAGGCTACCTTCAGATCACAATTTTTCCATTAGCCGGATACTCACGAGAAAGACATCTTACGTGGACATGTGTGGGCGTTACCTGATCATAGTGTCTGCACATACATTTTTGGTTTCCAGAAACTCGAGCCTGTCGCGCATCGTCGTCTCCATTAATTTTCCCTCACAAGACGCAAGGAAGATGGGGCGAAGCTTAGCCCGCCTTTGGTATGAAGGTGACCAGGGCGGTCTTCCACTGAATTGGAAGGGGCGTTTCCCCAATCCTAATTGTGATGATGTACGCAAGAAGGCCGAGTCGGGAAGTTTGGCAAGTAACTTTGCTGTAATTTTGTCCGTTCCTGGTGCCGTTTTTCACCTCTATTTCACTGGAGCTGCCTTCAGGTAGTGTAACGGGACCAGTTGATCCAGCTCCGCGTTCTCGTCACCTGTATATGTGTACGCGAGCCCTCGGGGGTCCTGTATAGTGCATAGGTATTGGTCTCGAAGTTTACGTCACAGTTTTGATACATCTCTATCAACAAACACCGGTTGGAGATGTTTTTGTGCCTTTGTTCGAGTTTGTGTAGGAGGTGGGGGCATTTCTTACCGCAGATCTGAATTCAATTTTCTCCACGTTGTACGTCCTAAGTTGGCTACCTTACGCCTAATGATTAACTTCAAAAGCTCTGCTAGCTTTCTTTTGTCTGTTGCCGTTCAGGGTTTGATGGTTTGTCGTCTCTTAGAGAGAATTTCCGTCTGTTGGGATAGCGTGCCAATGTCTTGTCTAGTGACTGCACCTCCGACTTCCATTGCACAGTCTTTGATTGAACTAGTTAGATTATCGTTCATTGTGCCAACACTAAAGTCAGTTGCCTCGTTTAGAACAGCGAATCTATTCTGCAGCAAAACTATAAACTCCTGTACATTACTCTCAACGCTAGCGCAATAATTGGCTTTTCGTGTGCCAGTTTATGCCTGTGCCTTTTTATGTGTAGTTGAATTCGAGCTCTTACCATTCTATGGTCACTGTAGCGGACCTTGCCAACTACTTCTACATCCTGTACAATGGCCCTGTGTGCACACAGAATAAAGTCTATCTCATTTCAGTTTCGTCATTTTGGGCTCCGCCACGTCAACACACGATGTGCCCGTTTTCTATAGAAGGTATTCAATATTATAATTAATTACGTTCTGCGAACGCAACTAATAACTCCCCTTTGGCATTCGAATAGCCAATGCCATACTCGCCATGGCATGGTCCCTGGCCTATGTCTCGCCTTCTTTGGCAATAAAGTTACTTATCGATATAGTATACTGTGTCTTTACTTTATTAATGGCTGACTATATGCCTTAGCAGAAGCGTTCATCCAAATGATCATCATGGCTCAATGTGGGCACGTAGGCCTGTACCTTCTTCATCCTGTAGCGTTTGTCAAACCTAATTACAACACTTGTCGCTCTCCCTAGTGCTATAGCGTTTCTATCTGTTTCCAGCGATATTCATGTGGATGAGGAGCCCCACCCTAGTCCTCTTCTGTCAACTAATTCACGGTAGCATAGGACGTGCCTGTTCTTCAGCACTGTATAAGCCTCACGTGTCCTGCTTTTTTCTATAAGCTCAATAACGCCCCCTTTGTAGGCGTCGTTAAAAAGCTTGTTTAGCTAGGAAGCAAAATCTCGGTGTCTGTGTACGCAGATGAAACTGGCATTTGGACCACGAGTCTAATACCTTTACAAGTACAAAAGAAACCACACCGTGTGGTACCGACATCGTCGGCATGACACAATACCAGCAGACTGCAACTGTCACCGACGAAAAGTGCAACCCTGCCATTCACGAGAAAAACCATGGCTTGCTACCTGACAGTGATTGATGGGAACATAATACCTTCGGTCACTCATCACAAGTTCCTCGGAGTTATCATCGATCGTGATTTGTCTTGGTCAAATCACATCTCATCGCTAAGAAAAAAACTAGACTGCTTCGTCCAGGTCATTTGCTATATGTCTAGAAAATCATGGGGACCATCGAAGTCAACTCTTCTGCAGCTATACCAGGCACTTTTTATTGAATGCCTTCGCTACAGTGCTCGTACAACAGCTGTACGTACACTGGAAGGAGCTCAGACGCGTGCCCTAAGAATTTGCCTAGGAGTACCTCGATGCACTTTTACATGGGGCACTATTTCAGAAGCACGTGCTTGTCCAGCTCGTGTTTATCTTCAGCACGAAGCACTACGAGTAAAGCTGAGGCTACTGATAAGGCATCGATACCATCCACTGGCAGACATTTTTACCACACAACCCAACGCTGCATACTCAGAAGCCGTTATGTTGCACCGAGATCTGCTGCCTTCAAATTATGCACCACATGTTGTCTCTGACATACCACTCTTACCTCCGACATACCACTCGACATGTCTCCGACATACCACGACTTATCTCCGACTACCACTGGACGATTCTTAAGCCGATCATGCGACTTTCGATCCTAGGAATAACAAAGATGTCAAAAATACCAACTACTGGTCTTGAGCATTTCACTTTGTCGTGCATTGACTATATGTACGGATATACTGTACACATTTTTTGCACATGGCTCTGTCACGCAGACCTCCTCAGCAGCAGCTTTCACTGTGCCTCAAATGGGAATCACTCAGCGCTTTAAAATAGCACACCGGACATCATCTACTGCCACTAAACTGACCGGCATCTGACAAGCTGCGAGTTACATTTTTACAGTAGATTCCAGCAAAATTGACATTATTTTTCGACTCCAATCCGGCACTTCAGCTAATTAGAAACTACATGAAACAATACACTGCATGCAGTCCTCTGGTATGTGATGTAATGACTATGGTAAATGAGGCACTTCAATCCGGACATACCGTTGCGTTGCGATGTATTCCCAGTCATTGGGGCATAGCTGGGAATGAAGAAACTGATGCAGAAGCGAAAATGGCGCACACTAGTGGCGAAGCGATATCAATTCACTTTTTCCGATATGAAATCAACGCCTTGCCGTCTAAAGGTATGAAGACATCTATGCAAGGACTATGGAATGATCTGGATTATCGCCACAAGTGCATATGCATGCTTTCGCCTTTCGTTCGCTTTTCGCCTTTCGTTCCGACTAAAAAGGGACCAAGAAACGCTACTACATAGACTGTGGCTGGGTGTGGCATACACGTGACGATACCTAAGCATGATAAGATAAGAGCAGAATCGTAACTTCTACTTGTGTAACACGCCAGAAACTATTATTCACATCCTGTATGTGTGCCCTTTATACGCAGTTGAAAGACGATCTCTTAAGTGTCTCACAGATGACCTAGACTGCCAACCATTTTCGGAAGAGAAACTTTTGGGTGCTTAGGAACGTGTGGATCACGCCAAACGCATTTTAAAGGGACTGCTCGCATTCCTAAGCAAGACAGGATTAGATTCTCGTCTTTAGAGAATCTGCTAATGTAGAGACTTTTGTGGGTGTGCTACACCAAACGAGACATCGTGTGCAGTGACTCATTGTGCTATACCACAATCACCCCTCATCATACCCTCCTCTTTCTTTTTCTCTTTTCCTCTTACCCCCATGATGAGTAGCAGGCAAGAAACACACTTTCAAGGCCGACCTCACCTCCTTCTTCTCATTAAACACCTTCGTCTTCTGCAACACCCCATTTTATGCCTTCTAATTCCTCGAACAGCACAGCTATGCTAGCCGCATCAGGTAGTGTTCGAGCCCTAAATACAGCAAAGATCACATTCTAATGGCGGCCTGTGCGGACCCAGAGATTCTTAGCACCCTCCGCTGCATCGCCCATTTGATTGCTGCCTTTCACAGTTGCTTTGCAGCCACTGTGGACTGAGGGCCGAGGGCTGATTGGTAATTTCATGGGAGGTCGTGGCCAAGTGCTGCACCAGGGTAGCCAATCCTGCTCTGGTGATCAAGCGCATTGCCGGCAGGTGGTCACCAGTGGGGTCGCACTCCAGACCTCTTTTTTCAAATGGCTCCCTGGTCTCGTTTTGTTATGAATATACGGCTGATAATTCACCGGTACTGACATTCGAACCATGTAGCCCTTGCCTGCCAGAATTATGCGCTTTCTGTTAGCAAGAAGGGTCCCGCTGCACTTTATTAGCGCTGTAGAATACTACATAACTGCTTATCAGTCCTCTACATCACATTACTAGTAGCTCATCTGCTTTTCTCTTAATTGTTCGAACCTCTGTTTCTCTACCAATTAAAAAAAGTGGGGGGGGGCGGCTTCAAACATCTAACCTTGCAAGCTTAGCCTAGCTGTGATGTTTAGGACGATTCCAGCACTTCCACTACTGTGCAGCGGTACAGGAAAGAGACAGGGAGACGAGTTCAAACGTTTACATACAAAAGGAAGGCTATGAAAAGTCAGTGATGTGGAAGCCGTCGGGACGACCACCACGGCACATGAGGAAGAAGAGTCCCGTAGGCTCACGACTCTCGAGCAGCGGTGGCGTCGTGTAGGAGATACCTGGACCAGCGCGGCTTCGGACCTTTTTTCTGAGCCCTTGATCACCGCCCGGACGTAGCGGTTTCACGTGCGGGTTCCGGCCAGCACCGCACCGTCTGTGCCAGGCTGAAATGCTGCTCGCCACAGCTGTTGCGCGGCAGCTCAGTCACCGGCATTCCTCGCCTTGGCCAGGGCACAGCCAGGTACCCTCTGGTGCACAGCTCGTGAGCCCGCGGCCCGCGTCCGAGTCTGGCGCATCACTCAGTACAGCTCTGCACCGCTCGACGATCCTCAATTCAGCCAGGAACTCCCCTGGCACCTGGACCTCGCCCGGCTCCGTGGTCCTCCGTGCACATGACCATGTCTCGCCCGGCAGAAAGTCTCGCTCGTCCGAGCTCGGAATTGCACGCCTTGGCCCGAACACTGCAAGCACGCCTCGTGCCAACCGTGCCACCACGCTCTTCTTCTTTGTTTCTCAGTGCTCGGTGGTCCACGTCGACGTTTTTGCGATATTTACACGCCACATTTCACCCCCCACTTTACAAAGTTGTTCCTCTTCAACAACTTTTCTAAGCATGAGAATAGAGAATGTTCACAGCCTGAAAGGCGGAAAGTGTTTGCGTGTTAACAGTTTTGTTTCACGCGCATTCACAGGTTGGTTTACACGCAGTTCATGGAGTTTACATGGAGTTCACAAAGTGTTCAGAAAAAAATGAAAGCTTACATGTGCGTAACACTTCAAGTCTACACTCGGCTCATGTAGTCAGCTCCAACGTTGTCACTTTCTTTGATATATTTCACAGTGAAGTCGTATTCCATAAGTGTCAGACTCCAACGCAGAATTGGGCTATTTGTGTGCTTGGCCGAGTTGATGTAGGCCAGCGGCTGGTGATCGCTCTGCAGTACAAACTGCTTGCCGAAGAGATAAATGTGGAAATTTTGGACAGCCCACACGAGCGCAAGCCCTTTTCACTCTACGGTTCAGTACCGTGTCTCCCGTAGAAGGAGCTTCCTGCTTGCATAGGTGACAGGATGGAGAACACCGTCATAGTTCTGCATGAGCACGGCTCCCACACCGGTAGAAGATGCATCTGTGCGCAGAACAAATGTCTTCTGCAAGTCAGGAGACCTCAAAATTGGACCAGTAAAAAGCAACCGTTGAAGCTCGTCAAATGCCTTCTGGTGACGTTGTTCCCATATTACCTTGTTCGGAGCACGCTTCCGAGTGAGCTCTGTGAATGGATGACACACGTGGGAATAGTTGGGTACGAAGTCTCGGTAGTACCCCGTGAGACCGAGAAAGGAACGGACTTTTTTCTTTGTGTGAGTTCTTTTTGCAGCTTGCATCTTTTCAAGTGTTTCAAGTATCGGACGTAAGACCCCATGTCCATGACGTGGCCCAAGAACTTCACCATCGTTGAACCAACTTCACTCTTGGATAGCTTGATTGTGAGATGTCCATGCCGTACTTGTCGGAAAAAACTTTCGAGCGTGGCGAGGTGAGTCTCTCATGTGTCTGTGGCTATAAGAACATCATCGAAGTAATGATGTACGTGCCAAATGCCAGCCACAACTTTTCTCGTGAGGCTCGGGAACAGTGCTGGCGCTGTTTTGATGCCGAAAGGCATGAAACGGAACTGGTAAAGGCCCGACATCGACATGAAGGCTGTCATGCGTTTCGAGTCTTTGTGCATTGGTACCTGCCAGTACCCCTTTGTAAAATCAAATTTAGAGAAATAGCGAGCCTTTCCTAAGTTTGCGAACATCATGTCCATTAGTGGAATAGGCTCATCGTCCATTACGACGACTCTGTTCAACTGTCGGAAATCAATGCATCAGCGCATGCTGCCGTCTTTCTTTTTTACTACGAAGATTGGCGACTGGTAAGGCGAGTCTGACAGGTCGATAATTCTCTGCGCCAGCAAGTGCTGTACTTCTTCCTCTACCGCCTGTTGAACAGCAAAGGGTATCGGGTGTTGGCGTACGTTCACTGGCACAGTAGATGTTGTCGTGATCTTGCTCTCTACCAAGTTAGTCTTTCTCGGAACATCTGAGAAGATATCTTAGTAGTCTGATAGAATCTTCTCTATCTCTGCCTTCTGGTTCACGTCCAAGTTGTCAGAGACCTTGACGTCATGATAGGTCCCATTCTGGTGAAGCGCGAGCAACGGTAGTTCCGGTTCTTCTTCCGGTTGTTCCGTTTGTATCGTGACAGCCACGTGGTCCACCGCCGTGTCTGTCAAAGGTGGTCTATCCTCGTACTTCTCAACGAGGTTGATGTGGAACAAACTGGTTCGGGTTCCTAGATCAACGACATAGTCGATCTCGCACCGCTTCTCTAGTACAGTGAAGGGAGCTTCCCAAGTGAGAATCAGTTTATTGGGGTCGGACGGTAGTAGTAGTAATACCTTGTCTCTGACGTAGAGCTGACAAGGCTTCGCTTTGCGATCGCAGTATTTCTTTTGTGACAGCTAGCCTTTCTGCAGCTCTTCGTGCGCAATTTGACACGTCTCATACAAACTATCGCGAAGCTCTATTACGAAGCCGTACGTAGTCTTCGTTTGGGGATCCAAGGTTTTTCGTGTCCATAATTCCTTCAGTATGGACGTTGGGCCTCTAATGTATCGACCATACAGGAGGAAAAACGGCGAAAAGCAGATGCTCGACTGAGGTACCTCTCTGTATGCAAATAATAATGGTGCCAAGTATCTGTCCCAGTTCTTTGGACTTTCATGGCACAAGTGCCGTATCAATCGCTTTAATGTACCATTGAAGCGCTCCACAAGACCATTTGCCATAGGGTGGTATGGGGTAGTTAGCAACTGTTGGAAAGACAGTAGTCTGCTCAATTCCTGCATAAGGCGTGATGTCCGCGGTCGCTCACGATTTCTCGTGGTATTCCAACGCGCGAGAACATTTCCACCAACGCTTCTGCTATCGTCTCCGTTTCTATGCTTGGTAATGCAACAGCGTCAGGATATCGCGTTGCGCAGTCGACCATTGTTAAAATGAAATGGTTTCCTTTGGCCGATGTCGGTGATA
Organism: Rhipicephalus annulatus; assembly: GCA_013436015.1. NCBI lineage: Eukaryota > Metazoa > Arthropoda > Arachnida > Ixodida > Ixodidae > Rhipicephalus > Rhipicephalus annulatus. Next base: position 401,774 of record WOVY01004906.1, read on the forward strand.
GTGGACTGATTATGTCAATCGCTACACTTTAGAAGGGCACGTCAATCACTAGCATTTTTCCGAGGGGGACACGTCCGACTAAGTGCTTTGGCACAGTGCGCTGGCAGATGTCACAAGAGTGCGCAAATTGTGTCACCTCAGCCTGCACGCCCGGCCAATAGAATTCTTCTAGAATTCTATCAGTTATTCGTTTAATACCTTGGTGACCAGCCATAACTCTCTTATGCGCTATCCTAAGGACAAAGTGGCGGAGGCTTTGCGGAACAACCAGTAGGTCAACTTCCTTCCTCGTTAGCGATCTGTAGAGTCCTCCGCAGCCATACGTCCTACAATACTCAAGGCTTCACCTGAAAGGCATAAGCCTAATTAGAGAGCCCACCTGTCGCCTGGCCATCCCTGGCTCGTGGCTACCCACTCGAAGCGCTGAATGTACGCGTCGAGTTCGTCGCGGCCCTCATTGTAGGGAGGAATAAGCTTGTGGGGGCTCCTGAACACTTCGCTGCTGGCTTCCACGCTTTCTCCACCGGTTCCAGCCGTCCCAGCCGTGCGCTCAGCAAGACGACACTTAGCCTCCAGCAGACTTTGTTCCGCCGCCAGACGAGCAATCTTCTGTTCGTGTGCTATTCGCGATGCATCCCTAACCTCAGCTCGTCTGTCACTCTCTTTTTTCTGATGCTCAGCAATCCACTCCTTCACGTTCGTTACCTGACAAGCCAAGTTCCTTGCCAATCGGAATATACTTCTCCCAATTCATTTCCGCCCACTGCACAAAAGAGAAGTGCGGCTCCAAAAGTTGGAGCTAGAGCTTTGTCCTACGTTGTGGACGCCAGAAAACACTAGCCTATAGTGTTTTGAATGACTTTTCATCACAAGTGTTTATTCTACCCAAGCGTCCATCTGTCATGCTCAATTGCGACATTACTGGTCAAAAAATGTCCGCAATATCAATATATTGCTAAATTCGAGGGTTCGCAATCCTACTTTGCCATTTTTGTCAACTGCCTAGTTGAACGCGTCTGTTTTTCGAACTAATCGGCTACTCTTTATTGATTGTTACGTTGAGAGTACGCGTTTCAAGCAGTTGGAGTACATGAAAAGTAAAAAAGAAACGTTAACCTTATTCTAGTGATTAGGAATCGTTCAGTGGTCGTTTTTCTTGCTGTGGCTCCTGCCACTTCTCCTTTGCTGCTATTTTAGTGTCAGCGGCCGTGCATTAAAGCCGGTCGACGTTGTGCACGGCCACAGTGACATCAGACGTTCCGTTAGCGTGGTTAATTTGAAGTGTGCTAACCCGATGCAGACCACTAAAACGCGATTTTATTTCAAAATGAGCACTTCTTTGGCACAAAGGTAACGCTACGAGGTTTCTTCACTACTATTGTACCAATCAACGTCGACCTAATAGCTGTCTTCAGTGTCCCTTTGAGCTCTTTGTCATCAGGCTGTGGCATTTGTTTCACCTAAAAATATGTGATAAAATGGCGGATTCTGTTCTTGAGAGAACAACCAGATCTCAGACTGTCGGAGCAGTACGATGTTCCTTGACGATTTCTTAGAGTCTAAAGAAAGGCGAGGTCACCATTCGCCTGTGAGCCACTGCGGAAGCTGCTGAAAGCCAAGTTGCCAATTGCGCCACGTGCTAGAGCTCGTGAACCAAAATCCAGGATGTTCTCTGCAAAACCCAACTTGGATGTTCTCTGCAAACAATGATCCGGTGCCTCACGAACATCTTCCTTTGCTTCACATCTGTCTGATATTACTAAAAAAAGTTTCACAACACGTGGAAGTGCTTTTTGGACAAAGCCTAAATATTGTTTTAGTGCGAGCGTTGTGCGCTTACTGCCCATTGAAACCCAGTGTGCATTTTAATGTGCACACTGTTGTGCAGGAGCCGTTCGCCATGCAGTCACATTTTTCACTGCTAATATACGGCATGTGTGCGCGTTTCAAGAATGTATTTTAATTGCACTCGTGTAGCAAGAATTCCGCACGGGAATGAGAAGAATATATAGGCACCGTATTTCGACCTCCCAAGTACCTCAAGGAGCAACCCTACTTTTTTTTTTTTTTTTTCAGAAATCAAAAATTTTTATTAATAAAATTCGGTACAAGCGACAGGAATTTAGTATACAGAAGGAGGTCCCATAGTCAAGTGACTGTATCGGGACCTCCTGTACAAATGCAATGAGTTATTAAACACATTAAAGCATCAGCGTAAGTAGAGCGTAAGTATAAATCAAAGCGTACAACTGAACGCATAAAAAATAGAGAAAACATAATAAATAAAGGTGTGAAGTACAAAAAAAAAAAAGCGATAGAACAGTTTAACAATCTATATAAAAAACTAAATAATACAAAGAAAAAAAAACAAATAAAAAGAAATACAAAAAAAAACAGACCAAACAAAAGCATACGTCAAATAAAACAAGCAGTAAGTCTTATGGTTAGTCCGCATGAAGCAAATACAATTTATACTGTTTCTTAAATTGATGAAATGAGCTGATAGATTTTATGTTAAGTGGAAGAGTATTCCACAATGAGATAGAAGTGAATTTAACAGTTTGTTTGCCATAATTAGTACGTATACTGGGTAGAAGGAAGTTGTTGTTTAGTGCAAATCGGGTATTACTATAAATAACAAGATCAGAAGATGGGAAAATGGTAGGGGGAAGTTGATTATTAAGAAGTCTGTAGAAAAAAATGCCAAGGTTGAATTTAGTAAGTTCAGTGAGAGTAAGGATGTTATTTTCATGAAGTAAAGATTTAGCATTAGAAAAACGTGGGCTGGATGTAATTAGTCGAATAGCATGATTTTGGACGATTTGAAGAGACGAAATGTGAGTATTGTAAGTATTGCCCCAACATGTTATACCGTAGGTAAAATGAGAATGTACGAAAGAGTGATAGAGAGATAGTAATGTGCTGCGTGAGAAGTACGGGCGCGTTTTGACCAAGACTCTTATACCATATGCTAATTTTTTTTTTATGTGAGCAATATGTCTCTGATATTTTAAATTGCAATCTAGAAGGATGCCAAGGAAGGAAGAAAATGAGCAAGGAGAGATAGAGTGAGGGCCAAAAGTAATATTAGGTGCTGATGTTACAATCCGCTGGTGTGAGGTGAAAACAACAACTTGGTTTTAGAAGCATTAATAGACAACATATTAGTATTACACCATTTGAAAATACTTTCTAAGTCAGTATTTAAAATGGTTACAAGAGATGAGATGTCTTTATGAGAGGTGAATATGGTGGTATCGTCGGCGTACAAAATGCATTGTGATGAAGACAGACACTTGGGCAAATCATTAATATAAATCAAAAACAGAAGTGGCCCCAAAATGGAGCCTTGGGGCACACCAATGTTAGTGGTTCGCTGTCGGGAATAGACGTTGGAAATAGAAACAACTTGAACTCTGTTGTGTAAGTAGCTTTTTAGTAATGAAAGAGCAGGGCCGCAAATGCCAATGGACTCCAGTTTAGTGAACAGAATATTATGATTTATGCTGTCAAATGCTTTTGTTAGATCGATGAATATTGAGGCAACTAGGCATCCTTCGTCTATTAATTTTTTTATCTGATCAGTAAGATGAATAAGCGCCATCTCTGTTGAGTAGCCATGGCGAAAACCAAACTGAGAGGAAGAGATAATGTTAAACTTGGAAAGATATTTAGTTAGTCGTGTCTCAATGAGTTTCTCAACCACTTTTCCAAGGAATGGTAAAATACAAATAGGACGGTAGTTGTTTAGTAATGATTTATCCCCCTTTTTAAAAACAGGGATAACTTTGCCACGCTTCAATTCATAAGGGAATACACCATTCTTGAACATCAAATTAACAATAAATGAAAGAATGTCTGATATTATATGCACAATAGATTTTATGTTAGCAGGATGGATCTCATCTATGCCAGCACTAGTCATTTTTATATTACGAATAACATCAGTTATTTCATCCGGTATTGTAGGAAATAAAAAGAATGAGTGGGGGTAAGCGAGAAGTGTTAATGCTTTCTGTAGGAGAATTGGTATTATCAGGGAAGAAGAAGTTGCTAAAAGCCTCAGCTACTTCTGAAGGGGAATCATATTCTACTCCATCAATTATAATTCGACGTACCTCGTCTTGTCTCGAGTTCCTGTTTAAAAAAGAGTTCACAATCTCCCATTTCTTTTTAGTGCTAGAAGCATGTTGGATTCTTTCTTCAAAATAAAGTCTTTTGGCAGATTTAAGTTTGTAGTTAAGAGCATTGCAGAAGATTTTATATCGGGCACTTAAGTTCTTGTTAAAAGGTTGTTTTTTAGTTTTTCTATACAAGTTATCTCGTTTGCGCATTTCTGTTAATAGCTGTTGCGAAAGCCATGGATTGTGAGAGAAAGCGATGATTTTTTTACATTTTGTTTTGAAAGTGAATTTCATTAAATGCGTTGAAATCAGTGAAAGAAATTTAGAAAAAGCTTTCTGTGGGTTGTTTATTGACTTAATTTCAGTCCAGTTAGTGCTAGCAACAGCTGTTTTAAAACTTTCTTTGTCCAGCACATATCTTGTGTGAGAAAAGGAATGCGGTCGAGCATTAGTATTGAAGCGTAGGATGATGGGGTAATGATCACTGATGTCAATGTGTAAAACTTTTGCCTCTGGTGGGTCTAGTAAGTTAGAGAGAGCATGATCAATGAGCGTACATGAGCCTGAAAAATCTTCTCGCGTGGGAGCGTCAATCAGGCAATCATATCCGTAACCATGAAGCAGACTAGTATAGTTGATACAGATGGGTGATCCTTCATCAAGTAAGTTAATGTTGAAATCACCCATTATGACAACATTTTTATTTTCTATTGAAATTTTATGCAAAATATGGTCGAGATTAGAACAGAAATCACTAATTGGTGATGAAGGAGAACGGTAAACACAACCAAATATGAGGTTCTTATTGTCACCAGTCAAAAAGCAGTTATCTATTTCAACCCAAACAGACTCACAGTTATCAACGGTTAAGAATAGGTCATGTCTTCTTCGATAAGCTATTCCAGAAGAAACAAATATGGCAGCACCACCGTAATTACTGGTTATTCTGTTGCAGTATTCAGATTTAAAGTTATGAAAGCAATATAGATTTTTGTCATCGTCAGACAACCAAGTTTCAGTGATGGCAATCATTGAAAATGAACAAGAAAGCGAAGTAAGGAAACCGTCAATGATGTCAAACCGTTTATGAAGACTTCTTGCATTAAAGTGAATAATGGAATGAAAACCATTCAGAAAAGAGTGCAATTGATCTGGTTTTAGTACGGAAGCCATGATTGTACTATCCATAGTATGAACAAACAGCTTTATACTATTTTGTTTAGGTCAGATTCGTCCCGAATGCGTAGAACTTTACTAGTAGTTGTTTTCCTGGCCTTAATTTGGCAGTTGTCAGTCCACAGGAACAACCATTTTTTTTTCTTTTTTCAATGAAAGAGCTTTGGAGAAGAGAGTCTTGTTACAGGCTGTGAGATGCTCATTTACAAATACGGGAGATTGGGACTGACTAGACAACCCTATATCACTAAGACAGAGCCTGGCTTTACGCGCTTTGCTAACAAAATCGGCCTTCTTGGTTCTAGAACAAAATCGAGCAATGATGTTTTTCTTGTCAATAGATCGGGTAGGCACGCGATGAACAATATCGAGATCATTGGGCAAAATGGGACAACCAATTTTGTCCCCCACTGTTTTCAGGATTTCAACACAGTCTTCTCCTTGGGTACATGGAATGCCCTTGATCTCGACATTGCCGAGACGAGAGTACTGTTCAAGCTCCTCGACCCTGCGGGTCAATGATTGGTTCTGGGATCGGAGTTGCGTATTTTCATCGGACAACGCAGAATTTTTGCACCGCATATCCTCAAGAAGTCCATTCAAATGCTCAACACTGGAACTCAGCGAGTCAACTTCTCTCTTAAGTTCAACAACGTCGATCCCAGATTCCCTCATCCTCAGCAGGATCTTACCAAAGATGAGCTCACTTGTACCTTTAGCTATATTGTTAAGCCTGTCTTCCAACGCCTCAACTTGTTTTGACAGTTCTGCATTCGTCGGCATGGTACAAGTAAGAAACACACTCAGGAAGAAAAAAAAAAAAAAAAAAAGCGAGAAGAAAAGATACACTTGATGGCAGCAGCAGCAGCAGCAGTGAAAAATTAACAAGAGGAAAAAAATTGACGTCGGAATACCTGCGTAGAACAGAGGATTCAGGTTTAGATGACGCTCATGCGATGCCGCTGCTGCCAGTGAAGAGTGGGCGTCGATGCCGGCTTGTTTATAGGGTGTCGCCGCGATAGCAGCGATCTCCAGCGGTGGACTTGCCGATATCAGCGACGCAGCACTAAGAGGCTGCGCAGTCGCAGATTCACCCACGTGGGCGACTCAGCGCTGTCCAAAAGAGCTAATCGGCAGCACAGCACCACGAAGATGATCACCGAAGAAACAGCCACAGACAAGGACGGCTGCGTAGAACAGAGGATTCAGGTTTAGATGACGCTCATGCGATGCCGCTGCTGCCAGTGAAGAGTGGGCGTCGATGCCGGCTTGTTTATAGGGTGTCGCCGCGATAGCAGCGATCTCCAGCGGTGGACTTGCCGATATCAGCGACGCAGCACTAAGAGGCTGCGCAGTCGCAGATTCACCCACGTGGGCGACTCAGCGCTGTCCAAAAGAGCTAATCGGCAGCACAGCACCACGAAGATGATCACCGAAGAAACAGCCACAGACAAGGACGGCTGCGTAGAACAGAGGATTCAGGTTTAGATGACGCTCATGCGATGCCGCTGCTGCCAGTTACAAATTATTAAGCAATTAACATTTATGGCGTAGGTATAAATTTGCGGTGGCGTGATGAAAGCACTTCAATACGCATGCCTTTTGTCCTAAACCCCCTAATATTCAATGTTTTTAACTTTAGATGGTAATTTTCAGCTGGTGATCTGTATCATGGGTTAATTTTGCCTTAGCAGTACTGTGTGCTATGTGGTCACGGCAACAACTTTTCGCCTCTTTTTAAGGAAGTTCGACGCATCCCACATACGAGCTTCCAATATCCATCATTTGCGCTGGTGGTTCGCATACAAAGTCTTTTTAAATCACTGCGCTGAAGGAAATATTGGAGTTCGCGAGACACCATGCGAAACCAGACGCAGGTTATATCAATCTAAGCGGCCGCTAGGCGTTGAGTTCTACAAGCGCCCCATTTGTTTTGTACGAAGTTTTTTTCTTTCGCCGCTCTCTAGAATTAGAAATTCTGACCTTACCTTTTATTTACTATTGTACACGCCATTGACCTCACTTTTCAGTTACTTTTCTACGTCATTAAGCTTGCCGTAGATGTAATTATTAGTACTTGGGTCTGGCTCCCGAATAGCCCCTGCTGCTTACTGCTTTGTTAGTTTGACGAAGCTTTAACTTCTAACAGAGACACGAACAAAATACGGTACAGCCTCAAAGCAGCGTCTATCTCCTTTAACATAGCAGTGTTCTTGAAACTTTGTCTTTTCAATGGCTGGTGTTGGTTCGGAGCGCAGCCCGGGTTTATTCACCTGCGCGTCAGCCAAGACCGACGTAATGAGTATTGGCCAGATTTATAGGCTCCAACAAACCGGGTTTTAAACGCCCAGTATAGGTGGGCAAAACGCTGTTTTAGGACTGCGATTCGTAAGACACAAGAAACTTCAACAAATCACAATTTTTGGAGATACAAGCGTGCGATATGTGTCTAAGACAGGAAAGCAAAGCAAAATGTTTCAATTTATGGAGCTACAAAGGCGTCAATGGTTTAGCATAGCCATTCGCTTTTTTCTCACGCAGAGTTTACAGAATTTGGTCTCTCTTTTTCTACTCCAGCTTCGTGATTAAAGGTCCACCGTCAAACAAACGCGCTCCTGGGTCTATTTATATTCGTCACGCCTGAGAACGGCAACACAGGAGCAAATAGCCTGAGTGCTAATGGGCCAGAAGGGCCTCGCATAGACTTGGTCTGACCACATTGGTTGAATTTATCTTCTGTCCCTGAACACCTTAGGGGCCCTACACCAGGTTTGATAATTTCACGTAGACAAGAGGAATGCATACACTGGGCGCGCGATCTCTTCTCCCCAGATATGCAGTGATATGCGCCCCGAAAAAAGGTGAAATATTGAACTGAACGCCACTTGACCTTCATCACACGGGCGGGCGCCCCAACATGGTGGAAGGGACACATACAACAAGGAATGGTCCGGCCTACGTAAAAACAGTACGTGACAATACAAGAGCTATTTGAGATGACGTGTGTAATTTGTGCAATATGTTGCCTAAATAGAAATATGAGGTTTACAGAAATGTCAAGACATACAAACAGATTGTGCGTTCTTCTTTAACACGAAGGTGTTCTATGCCGGGGTCCACGATGGTTTCGGTGACGCACTTCCGTCACGGAAGTGACAATGCAAAATATATACTGACTGCAAATAAAAACCAGGCGGCAAACAATGGTCGCATGAATTCGTACCAGCAACCTCTGAAGCCTCACCACGCGGCGCTAACCACTACGCCAGAAAGCGAACGTTATCTGGTATGCTAGCAGCAAGCCGTGTATATGTTGAGACGTTAAGATAGGTAAGTATTTTTCTACAGTGGATGTCCTCGCAGCATCACGTAGCATTGCTGTGTTAACAACTGAGAAATGTGGTGCGTCCACTTTTTAACATAAAAAGCTTAGTGCCTCCACCAATGAAAAAAAAATGACAGTTCATTTGCTAGCATATAGTGCGGTGAGATATCTTATCATAGTTTCCGCATTTTTCTGAGAGTGCTGGAAAACACGCATAGACAGTTTGCCTCGAAATATTTTAAAAGTATTACTTAAGGTGGTAAAGTGAATTCCTATTCTATCATTCGCGATATATGCTTTTGTATGTTCCAGATTTTTTTACTAAAAGAGTTGTAAGATACAACTGCTGATGAATTTGAATTGCCATATGTTGCTTGTTCACTGCTGAGAACAAAAGAAGAGTATTGCTGTACCGCGGTTTTCTACCACATATGGAGGAGCGTGTGGAAGTGAATATAGTCCCATATTTTTTAAGGAATAATTCAAGAGCTGTTTCCAGCTGGTTCAAATAAACAATTAAACAAATTACTCCCTGAGCTGTGAAATCACATGGCTATGGTCTACTTGTATATGTCCTTGGCTTTCCTTTGAATTTTTTTCTTATTTACTGCCTATAAAAAAGCAGTGGTGTCTATGATTGGTCTGTTCGTTGGCATAAAGAAACAAAAATAGTTTTTGTAACCTTGTAACCGGCTCTGCCCAGCCTAGACGCACAAGTCCTCAGAGACTTAGATATGCCTGTTTCTTTGAATTCCTAACACATTTGTATAATGAATTAATAATGTTAATAATAACAATAATAATAATAATAATAATAATAATAATATTATTATTATTATTATTATTATTATTATTATTATTATTATTATGCAATATTTTGATGCCCTTTCTTCCTCGTGCAAGCTCACTTACCAAACGTCATGAACTCTAATATCCATCTTTTATCCCCTCAGTGGCGCTTTTGAGAGCAAGCATTTGGTACGTAGCGAGACCACGGACCCGAGCCAACGAGGAAGTTTCAACCCCCTCCTACGCCTAGCCGTGCATAGCTGAGCTGTGTCCGGGGAAAGGGGGATGCTGGGGGTTGATCCGGCGCCGGGTGATTGAACCTTTAAGGTCCCCCGGGAAAGGCAACCGGCCCCTATGGCCCCGGCTTCACGTAGACGGCACCCCTGAACTGACCCACCGTGGGGAAATCGGCAGTCGCCTTTTCCTATCCTTCTCTCTCTCTCTTTAGACAGCTTGGTCTTTGCCATCACTTTTTATCTTTTGTGTCTTCTTGTTTCTTCCTTTTACTTCCAATTTTTCTGGTGGGTATGGTTAACCCTGTGCAAATAACCTACCTTGGTCTAGGCGCATTTGGTTACAGTTGATTGATATGTGGGGTTTTACGTACCAAAACCACCTTATGAGTACGAGAGACGCCGTAGTGAAGGGCTCCGGAAATTTCGACCACCTAGTGTTCTTTAACGGGCCCTCAAGTCTGAATACACGGACCTACAACATTTCCGCGCCCATTTTAAATGCAGCCGCCACAGCCGGCATTCGATCTCGCGACCTGCGGGTCAGCAGCCGAGGACCTTAGCCACTACACCACCGCAGCGGGGTGTTGTAGTGGCGTTGTACGACTGGCGTCGGCAAGTTTTTTGTATTTACAAAGTTGTAGCATCCCCTCCTTGGTCTCCATGGTGGGTAGTTACCAACGCTACTGAATAAAAATAAAACTGGCATGCATAGAGCACTCCCTTTACTTACGGATCGTACCGGCTTGAAGCGGGTACGCACCGATGATATAATTTTCCACAGGCCAATCGAAACATTTTCTTACTTTCATGTCAACTATTGTGAAAAAATTGGAAAGCAAGCCAGGACTGTCTCTTCCTTCGTAGTTGCTAAATATCTTATCGTAACTCTTGGCGCTGAATTCAAGGTAACGAAAGTGGCTAGCAGAGAACTCCTCCTCGAAATTCGGAATAAAAAACGATTTGAAAAGCTAGACCGTCTCTCAGCTTTCGGTGATATACCGATAACCGTAACACCACACAGATCAATGAACGCAACTCGCGGAGTGGTATCTGATTCGGACTTACTTGACCTGGCGTAAACTGAACTTTTGGAGGGATGGAACAGCCAAAATGTGACCAATGTACAGAGAAATATCATCTGAAGAGACAACAAGGAAACACCAATGAAACTCCTATTACTAACTTTTTCTTCTAGTAAATTGCCAGAAACCATTCAAACAGGGTACCCGTAGACCTCTCTTAGGCCATACATACCCAATCCCTGTCGTTGCCTCCAATGTCACAGGTGCGGTCATGGCTCTAGAAGCTGTGGTGGTTGTCAGACCTGTGCACAATGTAGAGTCCTGGGTCACCTGTCTGAGAACTCCAAAGAGCAGCCACACTGTGTAAACTGCAAAGAAACCAGGCCACATAATCACGCTCCTGTGCATACTGAAAGGAAGAAAAAAAGATAATAACATTGAAGGTGAAGAAGAAAATTTGATTTAAGGAAGCAATGCGATGAGTATCACCAATATATGGACCTACATATACTGATGCGGCCCGTCAGGGGGCACCGCCGCACCAGCCTTCGTCACTCCTTCGGCCAACGTATAGCGAGCCGGCGGTTGTTGCACCTTCCCCCAGGGCGGCTGTAGTCTAGAATACTCCGCCTACTCCCGAAAAACAGAGACCAGACAATCCAGGGTCCTCAGGTCTCAAAACCTCACCTCACCAGGCGAGGCCCAGAATTCGAACAACAAGCTCGCATGTGAGGGCATCCAGTGCCTCCAAGGAGGCAATGAATACGTCGGTACCTTGGTGCCAAAAGAGTGGTGTGGCTGCTTAGAGCGCGTGAAGAAAACAAAAAAGCGGATAACGGGGCCTGGTGACGACCCTGTTACTTGAATTCAAACTTCCCGCCTAAACAGCCACTCGCTCCTCATACACACAGCAATACTTTACGTTCACTATGAACACTCAATTATACAATGAAATGTCAGGGGCCTTCTCAGGAACCTTGACGATGTCCAACAACATTTGCACAAACACTCACCAAAAGTGCTATGTGTCCGAGGCACACACTTATATCCAAAACACACTAACTTTCTACGTAAATACGCTATTTTCCGAAAGGACCGTAATGTTCTTGCGACATCAACGGGAGGTGTTGCCATTATATTCAAGGAAGGGATTGCATGCACAAACTTCCAACTCCAAACATCCCTTGAGGCAGTGGCTGTTCGAGCTGTGCTTTTCGACAAACCGATCACAATTTGTACTCTTTACGTACCTCCGAGCTATCACTTACGAAAACAGTCCTTCATCGATGAACTTACGGAACCTTGTGTTCTTCTCGTAGACTTGATTGCATTAGCAGGCTACGGGGCGACTCTCGTTGTGACGCCCGAGGTCAACTGATTGAACAGTTTCCTCTCTCTTACAAAGTGTGTCTCCTGAAGCAAAGAGAACCAACCTATTATAACCTCGCTAACAATACCTATTGCTCCACAGACCTAAGCATAGTATCCCCATCGCTTGTGCCTCTACTTCACTGGAAGTCATCACCGATTCCTACGTAAGCGGCCATTTTCCCGTTGTTTTGAGAAAACCCACATAAACTGAATTCCAGCCACAGGTTCCTACATGGCTAATAAGCAAAGCCGACTGTGAACAGAAAGCACAAAACCCCATCACTCATTTAGGTTGGCGCGGCGTATGAACTTTAGTCATTCATGCGGCTGTCAACTACTTCACGGCGTTTCTGGTTTATGAAGCAACCAAATGCATTCCACAAATGAAAAGACACCCTGGAAAGCGATGTGTGCCATGGTGGAACTCTGAGTGCCGAAATGCGCGCAAGCAGCAGGACAAAGCATGGAGCTTGCTTCAGAACTCACCGACAGCCGAAAATCTTGACATCTTTCAAAATGTGTAATCTCAGGCCACGAGAATTCGTCGGCAGGCCAGAAGAGAAAGTTGGCAGAAGTTTTATCATAAATAATTCATATACACAGGAGGCAAAACTCTGGAACATAGTTGAAGAGAAAGTTGGCAAAAGTTTTATCAAAAATCAATTCATATACACAGGAGGCAAAAGTCTGGAACATGGTTGGTAGGGTAGCAAGAAGACAAGTACAAACGCTCCAACTCGTAAACACACAGCGTGACATCTTGGAAGATCAGGTGAACTTGCTCGGTGCACGCTTCTAACGGTTGTCCAGCTCGTCACACTATACTGACGCATTCCAAAAATACAGAACACGATTAGGAAAGCAGAAACTCCAATTCAAATTTACTATATACGAAGCATATAACCAAGCTTTCGGCTTAGCTGAGCTCCAAACATCACTAAACTTCTGCAGCGATTCCACCCCAGGTTCTGACCGTGCGGTGTATAAAATGTTAAAAAACCTATTATTCCAAACACAAAAAACCTTACTTTGTTTGCACATTGCTATCTGGTTCTCTGGCGCTATCCCTACTTCATGGAAAGAAAGCAATCGTTATTCCCACTTTGAAACAGAGCAAGGACCCTTCTTCAGTTTCGATTTACATGCCTATTGCACTTACAAGCTTCCTGTGCAAACTTTTCGAAAAAATAATAAACTGCCGACTTGTAGATTTTCTGGAAACAAACAATTTCATCGACCAACTATACTGCTGGTTTCTAGAGGGTAGATCTACCACCGACAACCTTGTTCGTATTGAATCACCGATCGGAGGCGCTTTCGTCCACAAGCAATACTTCCTTTTTGTGTTCCTCGACATAGAAAACACTTATGATACAACATTCGCTTTGGAATATTAAGAGACCTGTCCCACCTTGGCGTGCGTGGCAGAACATTTACTATAATCGAAAGTTACTTGTCAGACCGGACATTTTGCGTTCGAGTAGGCCACGTTCTTTTCTAAACATTTCTCCAGGAAACAGGCGTGCCGCAAGGTGGTGTACTTAGTTGCGAACTTTTTACTATCAAAATGAATCCTTTGCGCTTGTTCATCCTTCGCAATATGTTTTGTATTACATAAGTCGACGACGTCCAGCTTGGTTTCAAATCTTGTAATCTGGCCATGTGTGAGCGGCAGCTCCAGCTTGGTTTGAACAAAGTATCAAATTGTGCAGAAGAAAACGGGTTCCGACTGAATGCACAGAAAAGCACGTGTGTCGCATTCCCTAGGAAGAGAAGCATTCATTTTGAACCCGATATTCAACTGCGTAAGCAACGTCTTTCTGTTAATACCGAACACAAATTCTTAGGCCTAAATTTCGACACCAAGCTAGCCGTCATACCACACATCAAGTATTTAAAAAACAGGTGCATAAAAGCCGTGAACGTTCTAAAATTGTTGTCACGCACTTTGTGGGGAAGGGCAAGAAGTTCGGGCCCGTGTGCTTGAGGATAGGGTTGGGCACAGGCCTTGGAAAGGCCCGTATTAGGAACGGGTCTCATATCCCACGGGATTTTATTAAATTACAGAAAGGAGAAATCCTCGTGCTGCCTGCGGCGTTCCCTTTGCTTTGCCAGAATGCATCTTTAAATGTGTACAAATAATATTTGTGGCAGTAATAAACAAAATGCACAGTTGCCTTTTTAAACATTTTAAAACATTCAGTTATCGTCGAGGGTGTTTTCGAGATGAATGGCAGATGCCCTGCTTGCAGCGCTGGTTTTGGTTTCGCCAACTATATTATCCAGATTTCATCACTCCGCGGTATATCAGTGGCCGCTTTTCGAAAGTTTCGAATTGAATACAGACTATTTGTCGGAAGAACTTTAATTCGCCCATTTCTGTTGACCGGCTATTTTCAGGAGTTAAAAGCGTGATTGATTTATTTCTGCGAAAACTGTCGTAATCAGTGCATACAGAAGCTGTCGTCATTCCTTTCATCCGTGGCGACATCATTAGATCTTCAAATACGAATAATCTTCACTGAGTCATCATTGCAGAAGGTCAACCTGTGGCGGTGGCAGTTGTCCTCCCAAGCGCCACCTGCTAACCCGGTGTAAGTCTTCCAATTGGATCGAACTGATTGTGAATAGTAATGCCCAATAACAGCATAGTCAGTTGGGTGTCGGATAACAGATCCGGCTGAAGGATGAGAAAACTGCGCGTGACACGGATTGAAAAGCGACGAAGGGTAGTGGGGCTGAGCTTGCTTGTTCTTGCACTGTTCGAACGTGTGCCAAGTTGTAGATAACACTGTGCTGAGCGCAGATAAAGGCCCTAGAGAGATTTAGCCATAAACATAACACTTTCGAACATCGAAGGCTGCCACAAGAAGACGACGCGATTGGCATTTTCAGGGACAAAATTGCAGCATATCCTTGGAATGAATATGATGAGTGCGGCAAAGCGCTCATCTATCCTTCCATCTGTCTGGTTGTCTGCCCACTCGTCACCTATACGAAATCGTCCGTCTGTCTGTCCGTCCGTGAACAATAAGAAATCATCAACTATACGAAACCACTAACGTCATTCAGTAATATTTCCAAGAACATATACACACAATGTCATCTATTGAACAATTCAAAAACTACAGGTGGCAACATAATACTACTATTACTATTACTACTACTACTTTATAGCAGAAAACTACCCACACCCTAAGGAGCTTCACTCCTAAAACTAAGATGGTGGCACGCTTGCTAACAGGTGTAGCTCGCTTTAACAGGTTATGGAACTGCGGTGGCGGCAACTAGGGAAGAAGGGTGGGGAAAATAAACTTCTGGTTTTAACCTAGAACACAATGTATACTTCGGAGACAGCCCAGGAGCCAACACGACAGCTTTCATTTTTGTAGCGCTGCCCAGCATGAAGTATCCCTCCCATAAAAACTAGAGCATGTTTTTAGGGGTGAAGATCCTCTTGCTCTAAGCTTGTCATGCGTTCGGCGTAATCGTTAGATTATCCTTAATAGTGTAATAGATGACGCTGTCTCATCACCGTTTCTTGACTCATTTCTTAGATGGCGTTGGTACAATCGAATTGTGTGCAATATAACGAACGGACACAGGGATGGACGGGTCAACAGACAGACAGACGGATGCACGCACGCACGGACGAACACACGCACGCACGCGTAGATGAAAGCGAGAATGGATGCACGAAAGCACGTACACATGGACAGATGGACGAATCTACAGACGGGCGAATGGGTGCATGGACGGACAGACCAGCGAACGCATAAATGAACGCATGGACAGACGAGCGCTTCACCACACTCATCATTATTCAATCTGTGGGTATGCTGTGACTTTTTTGCATGGCGCTATAAATTGCACTGTGACATTTGTCTCTTTTTTCCCAAGTGTATGTTGTGCGAAAACAGTCATAATACATCACGCTCGCATTAGATGGGTTACTTTTACTCGACAGCCACGATTCGCATGCAATGTAGACTCAAACTGTAGGTGTCTGCCATTTTTCTCACCTTATGTGGATGTATTTTGTAGTGGTTTTTTGAAATGCAAACATGAGATTGCGTGGTTAGCACTGCGTACACGAGACAGCCAGTTATGACTTTAGGTATATTATATGTTACCTTACAAATATTGCCCAAAGGTGTTAGGGGCGTAATTACCTGAAAGCAAACAAAGTGCACCAGATAAATTCGTGACACAGAAAGCAATTCCAAAACACGTACTGCAGGTTTTCCCGATCAATTTAATTTAGGCGCCAGCCAAATTATTCTAGGTCTCAGCCAATTCATTCCAGCTGCCACTCAAAATAACCCAAATGCCATTCATTTTATTCCAATTACCAGTTAAAATAATCTAAACACCATTCGATCTAATCTAGACGCCAGCGAATATCTTCCCGAGTACTTCGCGACTTCTATGTAACCCAGAATTTTCGGCAATGCGTGGAATGAGTAGCTTTATGGTGAATTTAAGGGGTAATATTATTGAGGTCTGCAGAAAAAATTAATTAGTCACTAGTGACACATTGTGACCGTTGTTGCAAAAAGCAACGTTGTGATCACTGGTGATAAAATGTAACCAACTCAGCGGTTTTATGGGTACTGTTGCAAGCACCAATTGAGTTATACGTGATGGAAAAGTGACTAATTAGCCGGTGATCTGTAGTGAACGACGTGGATTCAAGTGACTTCAGATCCACAAATGCACTTTTCTGACCTCCCAACAAGCATAGAAAATGAAGTGCCTTTCTAATGGTGACACGCTACTCACTATCACTACTTCAAGAGAAACAATCATTAGAGACTCACGTGACGTCATCACCCCTACACCCATGCACGCACTGTCTTAGCCGGCTGCCATGCTTATCAAATGAAACGTCTTAAGGAGAGTGACAACCAGATACCAATCATTCGGCCTAGTGACTTGATCAGTAGTGACTCAAGTGACAATATCACGCCTGTGAGCGACGCATGCAATTTCGTAACCTCCCGATATGCATATTGTTATCACCGTCGTCAGTAGGCGCCATGCTGTCGCTGAGAAGCCTAGCCGGGCAGCGCTCCCACGCCTGGAATCTTAGTTCTTTTGAAACCAGTGTCCAGAGCTTTATTGATTGATTTGTGGGGTTTAACGTCCCGAAACCCCCATATGATTATGAGAGACGCCGTAGTAGAGGGCTCCGGAAATTTCGACCACCTGGTGTTCTTTAACGTGCACCCAAATCTGAGCACACGGGCCTACATTTCCGCCTCCATCGGAAATGCAGCCGCCACAGCCGGGATTCGAACCCGCGACCTGCGGGTCAGCAGCCGAGTACCTTAGCCACTAGACCACCGCGGAGGGGCAGCGTCCAGAGCTGATGGGGGAGCAGCGCCCTTTTAATCTTCAAACAAGTAGCCGACTGACCGGCTGCCTATGGCCGTCACGTATTGTGCCTGCTAGCCGGAGGATGAGACGTCGTGTCACCACGACGCCGTAAGCCGTTCCAGAGAGGACAACAAAGACAGCATCTTCCCTGGAAGAAACCGCGGCCGCCGCCACAAATGGCCCTGCTAATTGAGCGAACAGATTGGCGGACCGTTTGATGTACGCTGTCAAGAGCTTGAGACCTCTCGACCAGCGGCACACACACGACGAGGAAGAGCCCCTCTGGCGCCACCTTGCAGTGCAGTGATCACGACTTAATATTGGATGTTCATGTAGGCCGTGCATGCTCGTACCCATCGCCTGTTGTGTGTGTAATTGGTGTTCCACTCAAGAATGAGGAGCCCGACAGGGCTTATAACGACGCCGTAGAGTGTGGAACGTCGCTCGGAACCATGTCATGGTTTGAACACCACGCTCGTGGTTTGTGAACTCCTAACCTCTATGCTGTAAATAGGTGTAAAGAGTGCCATAAACCTGTTTGTTTTTCGTATCCCTATTTTGTCAGCGTTCGTTTCCTCAACCCGAAGCTACACCACGCTACGACAAGAGACCGGGCAGACCCTGGTCCGCAACAACGGGTGCTCAGCGCTGGGATTCGGAGTGACTACTGATTGGAAGCGGTGGGATACGACTCATCACCGGGATCCACCACAACTGGTGGCAGTGGTGGTATCCACAACAACTGGTTGGCAGCGGTCGGATACGAAGCTACA
The DNA here is from genome assembly GCA_013436015.1 of Rhipicephalus annulatus. Taxonomy (NCBI): domain Eukaryota; kingdom Metazoa; phylum Arthropoda; class Arachnida; order Ixodida; family Ixodidae; genus Rhipicephalus; species Rhipicephalus annulatus. Next base: position 419,969 of record WOVY01004906.1, read on the forward strand.
AGTGACAACAACAGTCGGCCCAAGGGAAGCAGCTGGCTCGAGACTTGAATCACGTATGAGTGAGTGCTTGGCTTTTCCTTTGAGTGAACCAGGTTCTAGAAGAGGGTTGAATTTTAGAACTGGTAGGTAACTTTTCCGAAAGACTCAGTTTCGCCGTTTTGGGAAGATTAGCGAGCACTCAGTACGATCATGAACTTACGGGAGCTGCAGAAACCGGACTTGTTGCTGTTGTGTTAGGAATTTGGGATTGATACAAAGGGTTTGGCACCAAACCCATAAACATTCAAGTGATTATTAATTTGGGGGCTGATGATGAGGAGCTCTGTGAAGCATGGGACCTCACCAGTCAAACAAAGAGACAGCAGAAAGAGGAAGAAGAGAGGCGTGAGCGCAAAAGAGGGGAGCGTCGCTTAGAAAGCGAGCATGAAATAGAAAAACTGGCGCACAAGATTGCGATCCGGAAACGAGAACTCGAGTTGAGGAATAGGTAGGGCAGTAGTCTCCAGCAAGTGGTACCTTATTGCAACTTGAAGGCTGATTTCTCGATATCTAGGTACATGCAGCCATATACAGATTCAGGGGATATTGGCTAGTATTTTAATATATTTGAGCGAAAGTGCGAGAAACTGTCATTTGAGCGAGACACATGATGTCAAAGGCTGCTCACGGTTCTGCCCTGCGAGGCAGATGACGCCGTTGCGCGACTTAGTGAGCAGGACGCGAACAACTACGAAGTAGATAAGGCGGAGATGTTCCGGATATTCGGAACTTCCGTCTGCAGAAAAAAAAGAGCAGCTCAGACAAGAGTCTGAAAGGAAGTGCAAAGCTGAAAGACGGAAGTCTGAAAGCGAGGCGCATCAGGAAGCGCAAGAACCAGAGATTGCGCTAGTAAAAAAACCCGCATATTCTCAAATGCATTAATGTAGAGCGTGTAGAGAACGAGTTCTTGCCCGGTCTCGAGGTAGAGACAGTATCAAAAGACGGTCCTTGCGAGGATGAGGTGTGTGCCAGCAGCCTTAGTGGGCTCAGTAAGAAGCTGGAAACCATCCTCATGCCTCAAGAGGACGTCTCGAGATCGTCACATGAAGATAGGGTTAGCACAGTGGCTAAACAGAGCGAGAACGTGACGTTTCAGGAGTGCAGCGATGCCATCGGAGAGGGCCCAGTTAATGGTTTCATTAGCGTTGACAAAAATAATTTGGCCCAACAGTCTGTCGTGACGCAGAGTTCGAAAAGCGTTAGCGGGAGGCAAGACCTAGCACCAGCTCCAACGAACTTCCCGACTTCTGAGGTCACGACACGACATGATGATGGCATCGAGAGAAAAGAGGCAAGTAAGCATCGCCGAAAAAGAAAGAAGCGGAAGCGTTAGGCACCGCCTAAGCCTAAGGCAGGTCCCACTCCGTCCCGAGAAAGACGAAAGGGTAGGCCATTAATCCGTTTCAGGAAACGTCCATAGTAGCGTCCATGGAGGCACCAGCGGCGAGACAGGTGTGGAGGGGGAAACCAAGGTGCGTCACCCCAAGGAAGAATGCGATTCAGTTCGACAAATTCAGGAAGACGGCCCTGTCCGAAGGGTCAACGTCGAAAGATCACAAAAGCTAAAAATCGCGTCGGGGTGAACACAAAAGGACAATGGCCCCAGTTTTCCTCCTGTTTCTGGCGCCCCTGTCAAATCTCTGAGGAGAGCCAGCCGAAGGACCGAATGAGGTATAACAGCAGGACACTGTGTAGTGTTTGTGCGTTGTGCAGCCTCTGGCGTGTTCGAAAACCGCCCAGACCGCGACCCCATCGTGTGCGATTCAAGCGAATCTAGTTGAGAGAAGGGGGTGGTCAGTTTGGATAATTGTTGTACGTGCGTGTTCAGTATGGTTACTTAATGTTACTTTGTAGATACAGATTTCAGTCGTTTTAATTTTGTATAGGTTACGAAAGGCGGTGTAAAGTTTTCAGAAGGAAAACCGCCGAATCAAACGCTGAAAGTTTGCATCAAAGCGATTTAATCATTAGCGTGAAAATGTGCATAAGATAAAAACTCAGAGAAATGTGTCATTTTTAGTGTTTTATAGGTTTAACGTAATGCTGTTTGCCTTCCCTGTCATGACGATTCGGAGAAAATGAGCATTTGATGGAAGATGTTAAATAAACCAAATAACTTTGGAAAATGATTAAGCTTGGCGCGACACGGTGTTGTTACTCGTTATGAGAATTGAGAGTAATTGGGGCACAGTTTTCGCCTAAAACCTATGCAATTGCTGTTGAGGTGTTTTTACCTAGAATTATTTTTCTGTTGTACATGGTGTGATACAAGGTAACGTTTGACTAAGAATTTAGACAAACTGTGAAGGCTTAAGCGTTAGGTTAGTAGTGCCGTGCATTTTGCAGCGCTGTAGGAATGAAAATAATTGAAAACGCTCAGAATAACTCAGTGTTTTTAATTAAAGGCGTTAGCAAAGGCAGGTAACTAACCGAACAAACCTGCTAGAAGGCAGTGTTGTTACTTTTTGTAGTTGTCTTCTTTCAAAAATGATTGATTGATCGATCTTCAGAGCGGATCATTGAGCTTTCCCTAATTGCCGAGGTAGACCGTTAGGTCACAGTGTAGGTTAAGGTTTTGGGGAGCTGGTGAGCCTAATGTCTTAAGTGTTAGACGGTTATTGGCGGCCGTAAACAAAGACGGACTTTCGAACAATTTAGTGCTCGCTGAATTCGACTTCCGGACCGATGTCCTCAGCGGGTCAGAACCGATGAAAGTAGTCAGCGACGAAAAGAAGGAGGCTGCCGTTCTATGTCTCGACGATAGTGGCAACGAGTATAATGCGCTCTACTTGAGTCAGAATTTGGGCTCTCGTGAGATAACGTACTGCGCTTCAGGAAATGAATGCGCTTGCCTTGTATAGGCCACTCTTCAGTTGCAGTGTTATCTCAGAGGTGCTAAATGTAGAGTAGGGACAGAGCATTTTCCCCTTACTTGGCTGCAAACCGTGACATCAACGAACAGTAACCTTGTGAGGCAGAGCTTGATTCTTCGAAAATATAATTTTGGCATTAGGTAAAGGCCAAATTGAATGGAAACGTTGACGCGCTCAGCCACTCTTTCCAAGCCATTCTGGGGTGCTCTTGATGTATCAAAATTGATATCTTAGTTTTTTTCGTGCAACGTATTATGTAAAGTATGTAAGCTAGCACGTCTGGTTTCTCAGCGCAAGTGATTCCTGAAAGGTTTGAGGGTGAATTTTTTGATAAAGCTTGTAATAAAAACTTGGTTTGTCATCCCCCTTTTGGCTTAGTTTGTTCGAGGGGGGCCGAGTGCTTGCTTGTGCATGTGGTAAAGTTTCAGAGATGCTGTCGAAGTTTTCGTCAATCCTCAGACAATGCGACAGGCGAAAGCGAGTTCCTGGCATTCAACTACGGACCCTTTGGTCGTCCCTGCGAGCAACAGTGGTGACTGCTGCCCTCCATGACTCATCTGGTGAGAGGCAAGCTGTTATGACCTTCGTCAGTAGGCGTCATGCTGTCACTGAGAAGCGTAGCCAGGCAGCGCTCCCACGCCTGGAACCCCAGTTCTCTCAGAACCAGCGTCCAGGGCTGATGGGGGAGCGGCGCCTTTTAGATGCGGAAGCATCTTATACTCGCGCCTTGTAGTGCGCCGTCCGCACCGCTTCTCGAACATTCGACAGCTGACGCGCGCGCATGCGCCGTCGCGCCATCGCCCACCATCTGTGCCGCGCGCGCTTCCCCTTCGAGAACATTCGACAGCTGACAGCGCATGCGCCGTCGCGCTGTATATATACTCAAGGTCGGCGCTCGCTCGCTCAGTTGCCGCTCGTCCGTTGGTTTGTACGGCGCGTCGACGTCCGAAGTCGCCGTGAATTGAATTCCAACGAATCCACAAACACAATGATCGACGTCCCTTCGACCAGCGCCGCCCTTTCGCATACGTGTGTACGTGTTCACTCATTTAACACCCCCTCCTACAACCACGTTAACCAATTTAGCCATCGACCCAAGTAAGTCGCAATTTAACACCTCATTTCACAACCACGTTAGCCAATTTAGCCGTCGACCCAAGTAAGTCGCACTTTAACACCCCGTTAACCAATTATATGCTCCGCATCCCCCTCAGTGTTCCCCCGAGGGAAGCTGCGGGCAATTTTTTAATCCTCAAATAAGTAGCCGACTGGCCATCTGCCTATGCCCGTCAGGTATTGTGCCTGCTAGCCGGAGGATAAGACGTCGTGTCGCCACGACGCCGTAAGCCGTTCCAGAGAGGACAACAAAGACAGCATCTTCCTTGAAAGAAACCGCGGCCGCCGCCACAAATCGCCCTGCTAATTGAGCGAACAGATTGGCGGACCGTTTGATGTATGCTGTCAGGAGCTTGGGACCCCTCGACCAGCGGCGCACACACGACGAGGAAGAGCCCCTCTGGCGACACCTTGCAGTGCAGTGATCACGACTAGATATTGGATGTTCACGTGGGCCGTGCATGCTCGTACCCATACCCTGTTGTTTGCGTGTGTGATTGGTGTTCCACTCAAAAAGAACGAGCCCGACAGGGCTTATAACGAGGCCGCAAAGTGCGGGACGTCACTCGGAACCATGTAACGGTTCGACCACCACGCTAGTGGTTTGTGAACTCCTAACCTCTATGCTGTAAATAGGTGTAAATAGTGCCATAAACCTGTTTGTTTTTCGTATCCCCATTTTGTCAGCGTTTGTTACCTCCACCCGAAGCTACACCACGCCAGCACAAGAGACCGGGCAGACCCCGGTCCGCAACAACGGGGGCTCAGCGCTGGGATTCGGAGTGACTAGAGGTGAACAGCGCCGAGAGCCGCAACTACGGGAGTAAGCGCTGGGAGCCGCCACATTATCACACAAAACGCCTTTGAGGGAGTAATGACAGGATACCTGTCAATCTGCGTAGTGACTACATAACTAGTGACTAACGTGACACCACCATGAATATCACCCTTGGGTGAGCTCTTATTAGCGGCTGACATTCATGGCAAACTTTGGGCAGACGGACCAAGCGATAGGGTTCAAGCTATTACTGTCTCAAAGACGTTTCGTTTGGTATGCATGACGCCAGGTTAGGAGGGTGCATGTATGGTTGACCGGTGTGACGACGTCACGTGAGTTACTAGTGATCATTTCACTTGAATAGGCGATAAGGAGTAGCGCGTCACCATGCGAAAGGCACGTCATGTTTTATGCATGTTGATGGATATGTGGGGTTTAACGTGCCAAAACTTTCATGTGATTGTGAGAGACCCTTAGTGGAGGACTCCGGAAAATTAGACCACTTGAGTTCTTCAACGTTCACAAAAATCTGAGCCCACAGCCTACAGCGTTTTCACCTCCATCGAATCTCAGCCGCAGCAGCCGGGATTCGATCCCGTGACCTTTGGGTCAACAGCAGAGTACTTTAGCCACTGGACCAACGCGGTGGAGCTTTTGGAAGGTCGGAAAAGTGCATATGTGGATAGGAAGTGACTTGAATCTACGTCGGTCACTACCTATAACCTACTCGTTAGTCTGTAGAGTGACGAGAAATACCTAAATTGGTGCTTGCAACAGTACGCACACAACCGCTGACTTGATCCTATTTTGCTACAAGGGATCACAACGAGGGTTAGAGCAGCGAGCGTTACACTGTGTCACTAGTGACTCATATATTGTATTCTACTCATTCTGAGACTATTCCCCTTCAATTTCACCATAAATTCACCACTGCACTGATTTCTGAAAATTCTGGCTCCCTTCGGAGTCGCGATTTATTTGGGATTAAATTCGTTGGCGTCTGGACTAAATTGGATGGCCATTTGATTAATTTTACTGGCACCTGAGTTAAAATGACTGGTACTTGAATTAATTTCACTGGCGGCTGGAATAAATAGGCTGGCGCCTAGGTTATGGGGGTGGTGCTGGGATTAAATTGAGTGGTAAAACCTGAAAAATATCTTTGGTGTGGGGAAGATACCTTCACAATAACCGAAGAGTGGGCTGTGGCTCGTCGATGTTCAAGTCAAAACTGGCTGAAACGGGTCGGGCCGGGCCAGGCCCGGCCCAAAGCATTCGTGCCTAGACCGGGTACGAGCCGTATTAAAGACCCTAGCCGGGCTTGGGTGGGCCGTAGCATAGAGTTTTCGGGCCAGACCGGGCTTGGGCTGGAAATTTGGGCCCATGCAGTGCTCTAATTCCTGCATCCCTTGCTGCCCACATAAAAAAACTCGGAATGTCGAAGGAAGAAAGATAAGCCTATCATGAGTGCGACGATCGAGCCGTAGGGGTAAAACCCTGAGCGCGGAATTCAAACGTAGAAGAGAAAGAAGAAGACGGTGCAGGGAGCGTGCGCAGCCGGCTTCGATTGTTGTCGGGGCTTTAGTCCCTGTGTCCTGGGTGCTCGCCCTGGTCGAGCGTGACCTGGACGCCCACAAGATGTCAGGGTGCTGGACATCGACGTAAGGTCGAGCCAGCGAGCTACACGAGAAGGCGTGTTTTCACCGTGAACGCTACCACGACAGACTCAACGCCACGTTGCCCGGTGCTGCGATCACCGCAACGACGGCGCGCATGACTGTCGTCTTCAAAACTTGGTGGCGCGGGAGTGAAGTGCGTTGAGTGTTGAGATGTAGACTTACGTCTCGCGTGGACAGAAACTTCCCAGTAGACCCTCTTTAACCTTGTATTGTCCTGATGTTCCTTCTAAAATTCCTTCGCATATGTTCTTGTCCTCGTCCGATATGAAGAACGTCTCCGTGTTATTAGGTTGTCTTTAGTGCGTCCGATGACCTCGGCTCATTGAGTGAACCCCTTACTCACGACAACTATACTTTGCCGCTTGTTGTTTTTATTGCGATAGCAATTATATGGACACTCTCGGCTAGATCTCGCCGCCAGCGTCATCGTCGACGTCGGTGTCGATGTCATGCACCGTATATGTATAGGTATCTATATATATATATATATATATATATATATATATATATATATATATATATATATATATATATATATATATATCTATATATATATATATATATCAAAACGCATGAAAGAAAAAAGTCCAGAAAAAACTCCAGCTCATAGGATTGAACATTGTACTTCCGGGTCGTGAATGCGACGCGTCAACCAGCGAGCCAACGAGAGGTACCTCCTTGAACGGTCAAATGGCAAGCTATATAGGATATAAGATTTAAGATTTTATTGAGGTTGTTTTGATTACATTTCATGAAATGCACAACACTGATTAGACCCATAGCCATAGGGTAGTAGGGGGTCTAACGGGAGAAAGTATGCAAGCAGAATACAAATTGTATAAGAAGAAATCAGAATTTACATCTACCACTTACCACTGTTGGCGGGTGTCTTGCGGGGGAACTATCGTGTTTTCAGCATTATCAGCAAGATGGCGCAATTGCCGCGCGGCGGTTCTCATCTCTCACGCATGCTTTAGCCCACGGTCTTCGCGCACGGTTATCCCCGGTGGGGAGGACTACACGTCCTGGCTGGCGTTGGGCTTCCACTGGAACGATTCTGTTGTAGTTAGAGGGCGCAAAAACGTCACTGCATTCGTTGCACAGCCTCCGTTTGCGAAAAGGGCGCGCTTTTCAGACACAGCAAAGTAACAACTGAGACGCTTATTCGCGTACTTTTGTACTGGTGAGTACGTTTGTGCGTCATTTGTGCCTGAGAACTGCAGGGCACATTTTAAGCTGCTTGCAGTTCTGAGCGTGACCTTCCAATTTGTTGCTATCGTGTTCCTCGGTTCGCATTTGCGCAAAGCTGTAACTTTTTTGAAGATGACAACCTTTTCAGCATGTGCTTCTGCTACTGCTCTCGAAACACGTGTTTGCATTCTCCTTGCTTAGCAAATAAGACGTGCACTAGTTGTATTTGTCTGCTGACCTGCAGGTCGCGGTATCAAATCCTCGCTGTGTCAGCTGCATTTTTGGTGGAGGCGAACATGCTGTAGGCCTGTTTGCTCAGATTTGGGTGCACGTTAAGGAACCTCAGGTGGTCGAAATTTCCGGAGCCCCACTAGAGCGCCTCTAATAATCATATGGCGGTTTTGGGACGTTCAGCTCCACATATTAATCAAGACGTGCTATCGTGCTTGTGCTCGTGTTCCCTCAGGTCACTGTGCGCCGAAGCAAGACAGTTTTCGGAACGTATAGCAGCCGTTTAACAACGAAGGCGACTGATGCACATCAGTCAGAAGCCACATTCACGCAACGAGCTTTATCGCAGTCAAGGTGGCGCATTTACATTTCATTGAATGTGTTGTTTTGTTTATTATGTTTTAGTAATGGCACACACTCATCAGTCGATACTGAGAAGAGAGCCATGTTGCTGGATCTTGCTTCGTTTTTTCTTCTGGAGTGTGACAAGCTGCTCTTTATTGAAACAAGTTTTGCATGACTGCGAACGTTTTTTAAGGATTAGATGTGATCGGCACACTCACAAAATGCAGGCACGTGCGATTGGCTACAATAAAGCCTGTTGAGTGAATGTGGCTTCTGCGTGAAGCGTACGAGCCACGTTCACTTGTTAACCCACTGCAAGTGAAAATGTTGCGAAATCGTTCCAAAATGGGGGAGGGGGATTGATAAGGAAGTCGTGGTTAGAGGGAGGGTTGTAAACTTCAAAAAAGTCACAGCTTTCCCGTAAAGGCGAAGCAATGAACGCAATAGCAACAAATTAAAAAGTCACGCGCAGAATGAAAACGGATCGAAACGTGCCCCACGTTTCTCACCCACAAAACAACGCTCGAAATGTGCTCAAAGGTACGGATGCACGCCATTAAACGTCTCCATTGTTACTTTGCTGTGTCTGAAAAGCGTATAACTTTCGCAAACGGAGATTTCAGTGACCTTTGTGCACCCGGTAACTACAGCAGAATCGTTTCAGGTAAAGCCCGAGGCCAGGCAAGGCGTGCAATCTTCCCCTCCTCAACACGGCGAGATAAGGGCGCGTGAGGAAGCGTTGCTCCCCTTCTATAAGTTGGCCGAAGTACACGTAGGAGATTGAAATGGGCGCAGCCGTGCGATGTGGCGACGCGTGCTCATTGCGCCATCTTGCTGGTAATACTGAAAACACGATTCCACCTGAGATTCTCGTGAGCAGCGGTAAGTGGTAGACATTGACACATGCCACCCTTGAAGAACGAGCGCTGTGGCTCATACTAGTCTTGTGTGTGAAGAAGACGAGAACGTTTTGTTGCTCTGGTTCCAGTCAACTTCTGTATGTCGGTCTTGTTTCGTTTCCGGCATTACTGGTAGAGGTGCTGAGTACGTGTACTTCGGTGGTGTCAGGCATCTTGGAGAGAGCTACATCTCCCAGAGCAAGAAGCAGCCGCCGCCTTTGTGGGTTTCCCTCTGAATTTGGTCTCTTTTCTTCAACACTTAGAAAGATGGCAGCTCTGACGACGAGCCAGGTGGTCCAAACCAGCGACGCCCATGACTCTTCTCTCATGCATGTTTTTCATCCGCCACAGCCAACAAACCATTCCATGAAGATGTCTTCGAGGATGTTGATGACTGGCTCGACAACTTTGATCAGGTTATCAGTATCAACGAATGGGGCGATGTTTGCAAACTGCGCAGGGTTCACTTTTACTTGGAATATTCTGCGAAGACGTGGTACGAGAACCATGAGGGCTCTTTTGAGACAAGGAAAGAGTTGAAATGACAGCTCCACGAAGCCTACCACAACTCCGAATAAAAAAACAGGGCTGTACAAGCCATATCCTGCAGGAACCAGCGGCTGAACGAACGCGTTTTCATGTTTGCCCGGGACATTATTCGGCTCTTCAGGCACGCCGACCCTCCCATGTCGGAAGAAAAGAAGGTGCGGCATTTGATGTGTGCACTAAAAGTACAGTTTTTCGCTGGGCTCATGCGCAATCGACCGACGACCATCACCGAGTTCGTCCGTGAGGCAGCTTTGATGCAGCGTACTCTGCAGCAGCGGTCATCACAATGCGAACGCCACATCTCAGACACAGCATGCTCTATCGGGTCTGACAGCGAAAAACAGGCCCTCGCAGACTTCATTCGAAGTATCGTGGTGAATAGATTGTGACAGCTTCTGGCAGTGTAATCCCACCTACGTGTACCAGACTTCGCGGATGTAGTCAGACAAGAAGTCTGGCAGGCAGTCGCACCCATGGCGCCAATCGCATCACCTATAACCGAGGCCTCAGTCCTGACATGTACGACAGCATTACGATCCCCTGCGCCACCGACTACAGGTGCCGCTATGCGGACAATGTACCAGGTTATGCCCCTCGTCCACGACACTGCTTCGAGTCCACCTCTCAGCTCGAGGTTTCCAAGCACACCCTCCTACCTGCCAGCCTCAAGACAAAGTGAAAGCAAGGCAAGTACGTGGCGCACCTCGGATAGTAGTCCGCTCTGCTATCACTGCCGCAAAGCGGGCCATGTGACCGGAACTGTCAGTACCACAAACTAGACCTTTGTGCTTTTCACCCTAATGCTCCAGGTTCACGCTACCGTGAGCACGCTCACAAAATCGAAGCCTAGCTTGCGGGCCAGCGAACGCCTTCGACTGTTCCGCACCACCAATCTGGGACACCATCACCTAACCGGTCTACGTCGCCCAGTTTGCCCTCGTCGCTTTCCACTCCCTTCAAGAGCCGGTCACCAAGTCCCCGTATTGGAAACTAGGAATGGTGACTTCTGGGAGTGAAGTCGTGGTCAGGCGAACTGTTGGACCCTCCTTTGACGCAACGACCCGACGATGACCATTTCGATTTCAACGCTGCCCATATGAGGTTTTCTTAACACTGGCATTCATTCTATGCCTTCATTAGGTCGACGCTGCCGATGTCGAGTATTGCTTAACGCTCACGCGTTAAAATATTTGGCGTGTCTTCTCGTCGTTCCTGGGTACATACTGTCAATCACCTATGGCACCTACGCGCATACTAGCGGCGCATACCCACCCTTGGGTATTTGCCACTGTCTGGCGGGAAGTGTTGTACGACGTACGTGACAGAACTGTGACATTGTTCATGTATTGACCAGCGCGTCATATTCGTCAAACCGCCTTACCCTCCCATGCTGAATTTGGTTCACGCCAAGGTAATGGGGCGGCCACGAGAGCACCCAAACGTAAGCGGCTAGATAGATAGATAGATAGATAGATAGATAGATAGATAGATAGATAGATAGATAGATAGATAGATAGATAGATAGATAGATAGATAGATAGATAGATAGATAGATAGATAGATAGATAGATAGATAGATAGATAGACAGACAGACAGACAGACAGACAGACAGACAGACAGACCGACAGACGGACGGACGGACGGACGGACGGACGGACGGACGGACGGACAGACAGACAGACAGACAGATAGACAGATAGATAGATAGATAGATAGATAGATAGATAGATAGATAGATAGATAGATAGATAGATAGATAGATAGATAGATAGATAGATAGATAGATAGATAGATAGATAGATTCAAAGTCGCCGAAGTTCGCTAACAAATGCTGCTTCGCATTTAAGACAATACATTACAGACTGTCCACAAATAAGCAAATCGATAAAAAGAGCCAAAATGAGCAGTCGAACAGAAATCAACGTACAGTGAGAGCAACAAATAAAAGAGTAGATATTCATGGAATGGGACTGAAAAGTGATGTGGAATATACATGACCAGCCTGAAGGCTTTCTGAAAGACGAAAAAGAGAGGAATCTGTGCATGCGCAAATAAAGGTTCAGAGAGGGCAGCCCTCACTGACAAAGAAGTTACTGTAGACTATGAAAAACATAACGAATCAAGAAAATTGACCATAGAAGCCCCGTGTACATGGACGCGACGGGGGCGGGCTGAGTTGAGTGGCGGGTTCAGCTTACCTCGACGCGCCCGAGTTTATATGAACTCGCACGGACGAGGTGAGGTGAGCGGTGATCGCAGCGACGCTTTGCGTCGAGGCGAGCCGAAAGCCCGTCTTCCGGTACCGGTTTCCGCTCCTCCAAGCTTGCGCTCTCGCCGCTGTGGGCTGCGGTTGTTTACGCAGTTGTCGCTCCGCCACTGCGATGACTGAATATGAATAATATTTTCTCGCGTAAAACAAAGATTCGTATTAAACTTACAGAAATAAATATCGTTTCTGCACCCTTTGAAATGATCCAAAGTGTATATTTTTTATATGGAGCGCCACACAGACCAATAAGTGCCTGAACATGAACAATATTGCAAATTTTTCAAAGTTCATGTGCCAGCGCTTCCAAACTACTGTCTTCGCGACTCGTGTTTTTCCCCCATTTACCGTCAACAATGCAAGCAAGCTATGCAGCTGCGTTGTCTCTGGAAAAGTTAAAAAGCTGTAAAAATTTCTGATTTTGGTCAAGAACACTGAATTGCTTCCCCGCAAAGCGCATTAACATACACTAGTGGTGAATGCGTTTTAACAAGGAAATGCGGTTCTTTTCCTACCGACTAGAATCGTTTTACCGTGCTGCGTATAATATTTCACTTTTTCGAAGTTTCGTCGCAACCTAACTGCCACCATGTTTAAGAAATTAAAATTTTCTTTAGAAAATTGGTTCCAAAAATGAATAGTGTTGTAAAGTGACCAACCATTACTTTTTAGAGTGTAATCCTAGATGGTCTAGCGTACTGTCTGGGTTATTTGGCGTGGAACGACCCTCATCTCCTCCATAACCCAACCACTAAACCCGAAAAAACGTTCGAAATGCCAAAGTCCATTCAGGGATTCATGAAACACGAATTAAAAAGAGCGAAACCAACCCTGGACTATGCTTTTCCTCTGGGGGAAATTACATGTATTGGTAAAGGCACTTAATTTTCGTGATAAAGTCAATTTACACCACTTGCAAAAAAACCCAAAACAAAACTTACAAAGAATAAAATACCCGAAAGTATTTTCCTTTTAATAGTCGAACCTGGCTGTGAAGAACGCAAAATAAATGCAAGCGGAGTTGGAATGCTGTGCATTAGTAGACAATTCTGTGAATTTACGCTAATGCATTCTGATGGCGAGGTGACAAGAAACTTTATTAAAGCGTTCATGTGCACGTATTTGAGATATCTGGCGCACAAGCCGATTTCCTGCTACGGGCAGAGCAAAATAGCCGGTCGTGAGAACGATAACCAACAAGCTCTCGTAGGACGTGCCAAGCAAGATTTAAACGTAAAAGTGATCTGCATTTACCGCATAACAGAACGATGTCCTCCGCGCGTACCGCGCGTGCCGGCCGACAGAGAAAGAGCAACGTCGGAGTGATGGAGACAGGGGAAGCGGAGACGGCGACGGCGGGAGAGGTCACGAGCCGTCAACTCAGCGCGACCGGTTATACATGCCTTTCTGAGCGCGGCGAGTTCGGTGAACCTACCTTCTGTCTCCGGGTTGACGGGACTCAGCCACGACGACTCTCCGCCCCGACGCGTCCGCTTATACATGGGGAGGGCGAGTCCAGAAAACCTGTTTATTTCGACTCAACGCGCCCTCGTCGGGTCAATGTAAACGGGCCTAGAGAGACTCAGTGTTCGGTAAAGGATTGAGTGTTGGAAGAAGCTGGCAGGCACACGCAACGGTTGATTCTCTCTGGACTACTTACGCGGACTTTGAAAATCATTACAACAGAGAAGGGCAGAATATCTCACCCTGAACTCGCTTGTAAAGAAATAACAGCTCAGTGCGATTTTGTCAGTCGTTAAAGGATGGTAAAGACAATATTCTAGCAGTGTTCAAGAGATGGTAGTGAAACGATGGGGTTAAATGCTTATGAGTTTTTTTCTGGACTCACTTAGTGGCGTTACTGCTGGACTTAGCAAGGCCATTCCAGATCAGATATGCATATGTACTCAAGTTGAGCACGACATATCGCGTTGTACAATTTCTAGAAGGCTGTAGGAGAACAGGAATCCCGAGAGATATTCTGCCAACAAGGAGAGAACAAAGGCCTCGCATGGCAGCACATTTCATGCAAGTAGAAAATATTTAGCATGCTATCAAAAAGGACACCAAGATCACTGATCTCATAAACCTTACATAACGTCACAGTATTGACAGCGTATGAAATCGAAACTTTAAACATTTTGTGAGATGGAACAAAAAACACAACGACATCATCAACAACAACAACAACAACAACAACAATAATAATAATAATAATAATAATAATAATAATATTAGTTCACTCATACCATACTCACATGGCCGAAAATGTCTGGCCACATTGAAGGAAATGCAGTGTTCGGGTGCCCATGAATACGCGAATGTGTCATATACGCGAACGTGTTATTGTGCAATTTCGTGAGTATGTACCGGCACACATATTTTATAAGCAAATGCACCACAGCGTTAGTGTTGCAAGAACATGTTCGCAAGCAATTTTAATCAATACATGCCTGCACAGTGAGGGGCTGTTTACATATTGTAGATTTCAGCTTAGGCATCATGCCAGCCTTTATTCGCCTGGTAAATTTTTGCTAATTCTGATGGTGGCAGGTGTGCATTAGTGACTTCGACCAAGTAATGACACACGCACACAATATAGAAGTTTCGAAAAGTCGCAAGCCTACGTTAAATGTTGCTATAAAGCCTCAGCAGTTCACTACATGGCCCATTAAATGTGTATAACGTGTGAGTCAGTTGCACCCTTCTTAACGTGTTTGTGTATGGCGTAAGGTTTATTTGATGCTTCCAAAAACTACACCAAATAAGTGTTTACTAGTGCAATAATGCAAATTTCTATAAATTTACTATCTGCACAGCTAAGAACGTTATGCAGAGCCACAAGAAACGCAAGATGTATTCTTGCAATAAATTGGTGCAACTTCTATCTTGAATTTAATCATAGTCTTACCTGCGAGTTGTATTTCCTCAAGGTATTTTTTTGTTTTTCAAGATACTCCCTTAAACATCGCACTGTGCATGCAATTATGGTAAATGACCACTGAAAGCAATCGCAGATGGGGGTAAACGGGATTACCTGAAATCTCGTTATATGAAGAGTGCATATAGCCATAATAACCTTCAAATATTCAACAATTTTGTACACCGATGTGGAAGCTGAATATGCAATGAAATTACTTTTTCTTGCTGCCTCTCTAAAGGGTACATTATTGTGCACAATATAAGCTGCATGCGCTTCGTTTTTCCATAATACTACATAGGATTGCTCTATATTTATAGCCAGGTTTGGGAGCTTCAGTACGTTTTGTGACCTCACACGATTTCTTCTTTGCAAAACATGTCTGCTCTCGTATACGTTATTTACGTCGTATTGATTGCAACCTGTTGTTTCAAACCGAAATTCCATAGAAGCTTTGTACAAGTTCAATTGCATATATATATATATATATATATATATATATATATATATATTGTAGGCATTCGTTAAGCAAATCTACTATCTTTACACATATTCATCATCATGAGTGGTCATCATCTTCATCTGCTGTGGGAATTTGGCTTGCCTGAGTTCTGTGCCTTGGGTGTGGTCGCTTCATCGGGTCTTCTGGGCCTAATAAAGGTTGCCTTCACCATTACACCACAAGTGGTGGAGTGTGCTCTACGATCTTCTGTCCTCTTCCAGCCTGATTTGCCTCCTAGAGCTCCGCTCAGGTCGCTTTTTGTGCCAGGTGTCCGGTAACATGCCTGAGGACGAGCCAACCGGCACTTCTGCGTCTACCTCCACGGCCCCGGCTACCGCGGCCTATCCATCGTGGATTATCACCGCGCACCAGCGTGAGCCGCTCACGTTCGCCGGACTTCGAAGTGAAGATGTGGAGGATTAGTATGACCAGTTCAATCGAGCGAGTTCCACTAACAACTGGGATGATCCTACTAAGCTTCGCCGTGTTTCTTTCTATCTGACAGGCATAGCGAAAACGTGGTTTTTCAATTATGAAACGGACATTGCTAACTGAACACGTTTCAAACAACAGCTTCGCCAAATTTTCGGCACCCCGGTAATTCGTTCAGCTCTCGCGAAGAAGACACTGTATGCTCGCAAGCAACAATGCGGTCAGTCTTACCCATCGTACATAGAGGATGTGCTCGCTCTCTGTCACCGTTTCAGCACGTGCATGTCTGAATCAGAGAGAGTTCGTCATCTATTGAAAGAGATCGGCACGGTCACGTTCAATGCCTTGGTCATACAAAACCCGACAACAGTCGCTTACGTTGTTGTCACGTGCCAATGCCTAGAGGAACTTGAGTCCCAACGGTTACCACCGGACAGCGCTGAAAACACCACCACGACTGATGCCTCATTGCGTGCCATGATCCGGGCAATTATACGGGAAGAGCAGCAATTTTTCAACCTCTCAATGACACCGAGTCTACCTACCCCCTCCAACACTGTTTTGCGCGACGTTATCAAAGAGGAGTTGGCGTCCATGACCGGGCCAGCGTATGTATACTCTCCAGTACCTCGACTCCAGCCGACGTACGCACAAGTCCTCGCTGGCTCACCACCAGTCGTACAACCCATGCCCGCACACTCGACGCCTGTCCCACTGGCTTCGTTCACTCCGAATGCGCCTAGCCAGCCCTTTCACCCACCATGGCGGCCGCCTCGTCCAATCTGTTATTACTGCGGCCATTGGGGCCACGTTGCACGCGTCTGTCGGAAGCGTCAGCATGACGAGCATCGTGGATTCGACACCAACGGACGGGATGATGGGAAAAGCTGGTACGGTTTCCAACGTCGCCCTTATGATCCGCCGCTACGTCGCTCACCATCTCGAACTGCGACATCTGAGCCAACCACTTCTTACCGCTCTACTAGACGCCGATCACCCTCACCCCTCCGCTGCTCCACGTCTCCATTGCAACCTGTCTCACAATTCACCAACCAACGCCCGGAAAACTAACCTCTGCAGCTTTTGGAGGAAAAGCTGCATCTAACGAAAAGACAGAAATTCCTCCAGTGCGTCCATATAATACGATATCTGTTTTAATAAAAGGCGTGTACGTGGCCGCTTTAATAGACACTGGTGCATGTTTGTCTGTGATTGATCGTTCCTTGTGCTCACGTCCGCGAAAAGTCACCACCCCTTATGATGGACCTGCACTGCTCGCTGCTCAAGGGGACGCCATTAGACCTGCCGCTATGTGCACCGCTCGTGTTTTCATAGCTGGTCTTCTTCATTTTGTGCAATTTGCTGTGCTGAGTTCGTGTGCCCACCAGCTTATACTAGGCTGGGATTTTCTGTCTATGGCGAACGCTTCCATCTGCTGTCGAGAAAATGTTGTTCATATGATGGAAACTGACTATGACCTGTATGAGCATGACAAGCCCGTTCGCTTGCTCGCTGCTGAAGATACCGAGCTACCACCTGGTCATCAGCGAATAGTTACCATCACTTCTAATGTGATCGACTCTGGTGACGTGTTTGTCCAACCATCTGCACGCTGTCTCGCAAGAGGTATAGCCCTTGCTTCGGGTCTAGCGCGGTTCCACGGTAGTTCCAGACTTCTCTACGCTACAAACCAGACGTCTGAGAAAATTCTCATTCCCAAAGGCACCACAATGGCTTGCGTTACTGAATCCCAACCTGTCTCTGTTGTCGCGCTTATGCCAGCGTGTTCTGACCTTCGTTCTATTGGACGTTCATCAAGCGTTTCTGTTCTTGCTACGACTGTTAGTTCAAAACTACCTCTTCACAAACAGATGAGTTGCTTGCCTTGCTACAAAAGCATAGGAGATTGTTTGATGCTCATTCCTCATCATTGGGACAGACGTTCATTATTAGGCATCGCATCCAGACCAATGGCACTTCCATCGTACGCTGTCGACCATATCGCGTCTCTTTGTCTGAATGTGAGATCATTGAACAAAATGTAGCCTTTATGCTGCAACAGAACATTAAACGTCCTTCCGTGAGTCTTTGGTCATCCCCTGTTGTTTTAGTGAGGAAAAAAGATGGCTCCGTGCGATTTTGCATGGACTACAGAGCACCTAATAAGAATACCCACAAGGATGTTTACCTCATGCCGCGCATAGACGATGCTTTGGATTCACTGTAAGGTGCCGAGTACTTCTCAAGCCTAGGCCTGCGTTCAGGTTACTGGCAAATACCCATGCACGAGGATGACAAAGAAAATACAGCTTTTTCAACACCAGATGGGCTGTGCGAATTCAACGTCATGCCCTTCGGCCTTCGCAATGCTCCAGCAACATTCGAGCGGATGATCGACACAGTTTTACGAGGCTTGAAATGGAGGAATTGCTTGTGCTATTTAGACAATATGGTTATTTTCTTGTCAACCTTCCCTCAGCACTTGCAACGACTGGACGAAGTTGTTACGTGCCTTACAAACGCAGGCCTTCCGCTGAACACCAAGAAGTGCCGTTTTGCGAGCAAGATGATTAAAGTGTTAGGCCACATCGTAAGCAAGGACGGTATTCGTCCTGATCCGGACAAGATTTACGCTGTCCAGCACTTCCCGCGTCCTGACAAAGCCAAAGATTTGCGCAGTTTTCTCGGCCTCGCTTTATTTTCGCCAATTTATTCGAAACTTCGCCTCAATAGCTTCACCATTGCCCAAGTTGCTCAGATCAGGCGTCGCCTTTGTGTGGTCTCCTGAACGTGAAGCGGCGTTTGTCCAACTGAAGTGTGCACTCACATCCGAACCAGTCCTCTGCCATTTCGACGAAACCACGCCTACGCTCCTGCATACAGACGCTAGTGGCCGAGGCATTGGAGGAATTCTCCTACAGCGAGACAAATCTTCACGTGAGAAAGTCGTCGCATACGTGAGCCGTGCACTGACCCCTGCCGAAAAGAGTTATACCATCACCGAACAGGAGTGCCTAGCCTTCGTATGGTCAACACAAAAGTTTCGACCTTATCTCTACGGCCGCCACTATACTGTGGTTACGGACCAGCATGTCTTGTGCTGGCTATCGACATTCAAGAACATGTCCGGCCTCCTTGGTCGCTGGATTCTTCGCTTACAAGAATACGACTTCACAATTACATACAAGTCGAGAAACAAACATCAAGATGCCGATGCACTTTCGTGTTGCCCGCTCTCTTCGGAGCCACTTAACGAACCCACCACTGCCACACTCGAGAAGCTTTCGGCCGTCTCTTCCCTACATGTTTCGTCATTAACTACTGTGGACCCAACTACTCCAAGCCAATGTGGTTTGTTCTTATCTCACCAACGTGCTGACCCTTCCTGTCGCCGCATCATGGACCATCTTGACGGGACTTGCCGGCCCCCTAACGCCCGCCTTCGCCGACAGCTGACGCAATTCCAGCTCAACAACCACGTCCTGTACTGTCAAATCTACCACCCAGATGGTCAACGCTGAGCGTCCGTTCTACCTCGCTCTCTTCGGACTCAGGTTTTCAAGACATATCACGACGACATGTCTGCTGGACACATGGGCTTCCAGAAAACGTATGACAGCATAGGATGTCACTACTACTGGCCGGGCTTGTCCACATGTGTCGCCAAGTACGTTGCCTGATGCGCCCTTTGTCAGCGTCACAAGCTACCTACATCAACTCGAAGTGGACAATTACAACCGCTGCCGTGTCCCCTGCAACCATTCGAGGTAGTTGGCGTTCACCTGTATGGTCCGCTTCCTATGACTGTCATGGGCAATCGATGGATAGTTACAGCTGTCGACCACCTCACACGCCACGCCGAAACGGCTCCCGTTTCTTCTGCAGCAGCTTCGGAAGTGGCTGACTTCTTCCTTCGAGCAATAATTTTTCCACACGGAGCTCCTCGTGTAATCTTGAGCAACAGTGGAAGAGTATTTCTTTCAGAACTCGTCGAAGAAGAGCTCAAGGCATCCGGCACTACAAACAAAACAAGCTCCAGTTACCATCCTCAGATGAACGGCCTGACTGAGCGCTTTCACCATACACTGTCAGATATGATAGCGATGTATATCGAACCCGACTACAGAAACTGGGACACCACTTTGCCATTTGTCACTTTTGCGTATAATACCTCTGCACAGCGCACAACCGCTTACTCGCTGATCTACCTCATCCACGGTCGCTTCCCCTCTTCTTTCCTCGATGTTTTTGTCTTCTTTGCGCCTGTCAAACTATGTTCATCTTCAAGTGAGGAATACGTGTCTCGTCTACTTAATTGCCGCCAGCTGACTCACGTCAACACTGAAGCCAAGCAACAGGATCGCAAGCTTGAATATGATGCCTGTCATCATGCCGTGTCCTTCAGACCTGGCGACGAAGTCCTCCTTCTTACACCCATTCACACTCCCGGCGTGTGCGAGAAGTTTCAATTACGTTTTATTGGCCCCCACACTGTCTTGGAGCAAACGTCTCCTGTGAATTATCGCGTGGCACCCATTCTTATTCTTACGGACTGCCGCTACAGGGCAGCAAAAATAGTCCACGTATCCCTCATGAAGCCTTTCATACAGCGTTCCTCTTCGCTTTAAACTGCAGCCAAGAACTGCGGTCAGGATGACCACTTTCACGTGGGAGAAGTTAGTGTAGGCATGCATTAAGCACATCTACTATCTTTACACATATTCATCATCATGAGTGGTCGTCATTTTCATCTGCTGTGGGGATGTGGCTTGTCTGAGTTTTGTGCCTTTGGTGTGGTCGCTTCACCGTGTCTTCTGGGCCTAATAAAGGTTGCCTTCAACGTTACACCACAATATATATATATATATATATATATATATATATATATATATATATATATATATATATATTGTCACGGTTGAATAAAAGGACAGGTGGATTTATTTACAAAGTGAGGATAAAGTTCGGCCGTCACGGTAAAGGTGGAGTCCTCAGGCCGCACCAGACAACGTCGTCTTCCTATTCTACCTACCGGCACATACTACAGCCCGGCTCATACCGTAGCAATCCCCGGTTCAGAAATAGTCCGTTGGGTGAGTTTAAGTCACTGGAGGGATAAAACTTTTTGAGGCGAGCCACGTGCACCATCTGCTTTCGATTAGACCGACGAGAAGGTGTCGTCAAGCGTGCCACAACGTACGTCAAGTCAGTCCAGCGATTTACAAAGACGTAGGGGCCTGTGTACTGCTGCAAAATCTTCTGACATAAACCAGGTTTTCGTTGGGGGGTCCACAACCACACGAATTCACCTTTGCGGAATGAAATGGCATCATGGCGTTGATCGTACTGTTGCTTGGAGCGATCTTGTGATGCCAGTGTGCGCAAGCCAGCAATTTGGTGGGCTTCTTCAGCCCGGCACAATGTTTCAGTCACGGACTCATCGGTATGGAGCTTAAATGGGAGGATTGTATCAAGGGAGCTGCGTGTTGATCGAGCGTAGAGCAGGTAGAAGGGCGTGAAGTCCATGGCCTCATGCTTTGCTGCATTGTACGCGTAAGTAATAAATGGTAAGATCTCATCCCAGTTTTTGTGATTGGATGCGACGTACATAGCGAGCATGATAGTAAGAGTTCGATTGGTGCGTTCTACAAGACCATTCGTCTGGGGACGGTATGGTGTCGAATGTCTGAACTGTGAAGTGCAGAGGCGAAGCAATTCTTCCACAGCGTCCGCGATGAATTCCACGGTCACTGATGATTACTTGAGATGGACCATGGCGAAGAACAACGGAGCATAACAAAAAGGCAGCGACGCCATCAGCTGTAGAAAATGGTATCGCAGCGGTTTCGGCGTATCTGGTAAGGTGGTCGACGCACACTATTATCCAGTGGTTGTTGTTCGAAGATCGCGGAAACGGGCCCAATAGGCCGATGCCCACTTGCTCGAAAGGCGTAGTAGGCGGTTTCACGGGGTGAAGAAGGCCGTGCGGTACACTGGTAGGTCGTTTGTGACGCTGGAAGCTCTCGAAGCTTGAGACATATTGTTTCGTAAAATCTCGCATTCAAGGCCAGTAAAAACGCTGCTGCACTCGATGCAGGGTGCGAATCAACCCAGGGTGTCCTGACGTTGGATCATCGCGCATAGTCCGGAAAACGTCGCATCGAAGACTTTGAGGTACAACCAGTAAATAACGTGCGCCGGTTGCTGAATAGTTCGTTTTGCACAACAGTTCATCACGAATGCGAAAGCGACCCCTGCCTTTGAGATTTCGAGCGTCAACAAACAAAGGGTCTAAAGATAGATCATTCAATCGTTCTCGTTTGAAGATATTGGCGTCAGAAAACGTGTGAGAGACCGCAGCAAAACAAATGTCGAAGGTATCTGCACTGTCCTCCGTCGTGGTCATAGGCAGGCGAGAAAGGCAATCAGCGTCCGAATGACGTCGTCAACTTCTGTACGAAATGCTGAAGTCAAATTCTTGAAGGTGTAAAGCCCATCGAGCAAGGCGGGCAGTAGGGTCTCGGAGGGTAACAAGCCAACATAATGAATGATGTTCTGTCACAATCGTGAATGGACGACCGTAGAGGTAACATCGAAACTTCTGAATGGCGAATACTGCCACTAAACATTCTTGCTATGTCACCATATAATTCATTCCAGCCTTGCTTAGAGATCGACTCATATAAGACAACAAGTTCTGCATTATCATGGCGCTGAACAAGCACACCTCCGATGCCAATTCCACTTGCGTCACTGTGCACTTCTGTAGGAGCAGATGGATCGAAATGACGGAGAATAGGCTCAGATGTCAGTAGAAGTTTTCGTTCAGAAAATGTGGCAACACAATCAGGTGTCCATTAGAATGGGCTGTCTTTTCGCAACAAGCTCGTCAGTGGGTGTACTACGTCCGCAAATAAGGGCACAAAGCGGCGAAAGTAGGAACATAGGCCCAAGAGGCTGCGAGCTTCCTTCAGTGTCTGGGGTAGTTTGAATGTGCCGACTGCTTCGATTTTGCGGGGATCCGGCCTGACACCGTCTTTGTCAACTAGGTGACCGAGGAGTAAAGCTTGTCGTTCACCAAACCGGCACTTCTTAGAGTTCAAAATCAAGCCAGCCTTTCCGACATTGTCTTAAACAAGGCTTAAACGGACGTTGTGCTCTTCGAAGGTACGTCCAAAAATGACGACGTCATACAAGTAGCATAAGCACACCTCCCATTTAAGACCACGAAGGACAGAGTCCTGAAACCTTTCAAAAGTGGCGGGGGCGTTGCAAAGCCCAAACGGCATCACATTGAATTGGTACAGTCCATCAGGCGTCACGAATGCGGTCTTCTCCTTGTCTGAAGGATGCATAGGTATCTGCCAATATCCTTATTGTAGGTCTATTGAAGAAAAGTACGAAGCCGAGTGAAAGCAGTCAATAACATAGTCAATCCTAGGCAGCGGATATACATCCATTTTGGTCACGGCGTTGAGTCTTCTGTAATCAACGCAGAACCGCCAGGCACAATCTTTTTTCTTAAGCAAGATGACCGGTGCTGCCCATGGCCTACACGACTCTTCGATGATACCCTTCTTCGGCATTTCCTGAACCTGGTCGGCAATAACTTTTCGTTCTGATGACGACACTCCGTAAGGCTTTTGTCGGATCGAATGGGCAGTGCTGGTGTCAATCCTATGGTGAGCGCGAGAACATGGTAAAGGTAGTGGCTTCTCCTCTTGGCAAAAGTCAAACACACTGGCATGTCGCCTCAAGGATGGCGTAACGTCTGCTGCTCGTGTGACCGCAAAGTGGTGCTAATCATGCCTAGGATCTGCCACTCGTAAGAGCAACTGCGCTTGCCAGAGACTGTACCTTTCTCGCTTTCATTGTTGTTAACGACTGCTACAAAACCTTCAGTATATTCATCGAAGACGCCAAGCTTTATGCCTCGAGGGAGCACAACGGGCATTAGCAAACAGTTCAGTGCCCACAGAAAGGTTGCTCCTTCATCAACAGATACAAAACAACGAGGGACGAGAATGTCTTTCTTAGCACATTGAACGATGGCAGGTTCAACGATGGCGTCAAAAGATGTGGCAGATTCTGGGGTGAACACCGCAACCGACCTCATTGACAATGGCGGCACTGTCAGCTTATCGCAAACAATCAGAGCGTCCTTCGCGGCCTGCGGCGCCTCATTGACGAGGGCAGGAACAATGTTACCGCCGACGGAACGTTCACTGCTTCCACAGTCGATGAAAGCGCCACATCCTTGGAGAAAGTCAAGACCGAGAATCACATCGTGGGTACAACGTTGCAGCACAAGCAACTCTGTTGGGAACACCTTTCCTGCCAATAAGACATTAACAGCACAAACTCCAGCACACGTCCTCGGCAATGCCCTTCAATAGGTGGCCAACTTTCTTTTCCTCTGACATAGAAGGGTTGACAATCTTGCAGAGCTTCAAGATTGCCTCGACATAGGTCATGCACGTCTCTCCTAGAATCTGACCTCTCTGCAGTAACGTTTGTTTGGTCTGCTTTCTCTTAGCTACGGAGTCTCCGAAGCACGCTCTTATTTCGGAAACGAAGCAATCCCATGACGTGAGGGCATCTTCGTCGTTCTCGTACCACACGAATGCTGTGTCTGTTAAGAAAAATACTACATTGGTCAGCTGGGTCGCCGCGTCCCACTAGTAGTATTTGCTCACCCGTTTGTAGTGTGTGAGCCAGGCATCCACGTCTTCGCCAGATTTGCCACTGAATCAGATCCTGATGCCCTATCAGATCCTGACGCAACCAGAGACAAGCCGCACGTGAACCTGGCACTAGCGGTGCTGCTGGGACTGGTAGAAGGTCAGCAGCTGCGGGGATCCGGTTTTCTTCTTCACCGTGAAACATCTCAGCTGCCAGTGGTAACGGGGGCAGTCCAGCAAGGCGGCGGCTTCGTCGTAGATCAGGTGCTTGAAGCGTCGTGCGGCTTGGTTGATCACCCAGCGCCTCCACCACAAAACTGTTACGGTTGAATAAAAGGATAGGTGGATTTATTTACAGGGTGAGGATGAAGTTCCTGAAGTTCGGCAGTCGCGGTAAAGAAGGAGTCCTCAGGCCGCACCAGAAAACGTCGTCTTCCTCTTCGTGACCACTCTCCTGTTATATATATATATATATATATATATATATATATATATATATATATATATATATATATATATATATATGTGTGTGTGTGTGTGACGTATGAAGCGATGGTTGGTAGAAGCCGAGGAGGAAGAAGTGCTTTTAGAATAAACATGGGGTATGAGCCAGGCCACGTCTCCCAGTCATCATAGCGTCACACGAGTCGACAGGATGAAGACCTCCCAGCCACTTCATCAGTGTCTCATCATCGACGCAGTTCTACACAAGACGCCCTGATCATACATCGACTACGGAATTATCTCCTAGCCGCACACAGCGACCAGCACCATGACAGAATCATCGACCGACCTTCCCATTCCCAAGTACACCGGAGCAGCAGACGATGGACCTGTACAGGACTGGTTCGACCTGTTCGAGTTCCACGCTACCGCTGCATCTTGGTCGGAACGGGAGATGGTTACGAACTTCAGCGACTACGTCACCGGTGAGGCATTTAAATTTTACCTCACCCACATATTCGACAACGATGAGTCTTGGCAAAAGATAAAACAAGAAATGATCGTTTGGTTGAAAAAATACGATGACGACTACGGCGAAGACTTGCTTGTAACCCACCATCCACAGACAACTGCACTCAGTCGTCAATTTTACAGGCAGTCTTCAACCATTCGAACGCACAACAAGATTCGACCTCTGGCAAAAGACAAAGTGGCACACGAGTTCAGTGGCAGACGACAACGCGTATTTTGGGAAAAGCACAGCCACCGAGCGCGCCTCCCTTCTGCACGAAAGTCGGCATTTGCGAAGTCATCGCTTCAGCATATGACCTCAGACGTTGCCCAACCACCTGGTGCCGTTCGCTCTTCGTCTGGCATACGTGGTCCACCACCTGGGTTTTCATCACGCGGTTCTTCAAGCGCTCCTAACGCTCACCACTTGCCTTATAAGGACGCCTTGCTTATGGTAGACCAGCTGACGCATGAAGAAAATACCGAACAACGTCATGACTACTCGAAGAGGGAAAATCCTGGTTTTACATCACTTCGCTCTTTCGTCGCTCACAACACCCACCTCGCGTCTCACACGCCCACTAGGGTCTCGATAGAGCTTCGGAACTCCGAATATACTCAGCCAAGTCCAGGGCCAACCGTCCACATTCATGCGTCAGAACAGCTTACCTCCAAAGTTGCGGACACAGAGAAACAGCCCCAAGTAAAATCTGACCAAACCAAGCCTCTCGCAGCGTCACCGTCGAGTTCACAGCAACCCGAGAGCCCAACCAACGCAGGAGGCTCGGAAGGATCAACTCCGAAGCTCTGCCCTGTGCCAGGAACGCCCATCAAGAATGGCGTTGCAACAGCCTCAGCAGATTTTTCTGCCAATTCTGGCGCATTGTCTTCATTGCCTGACTCAAATCGCGACACCGTAACAAGCATCAACTATTTGCTGGTCACGTCAACCTACAAAGAAAAGCGGGCTTATGGTTCCAAATGAAGTCCGCCTCGTCAGACAGTGCAACATCAGCAATGCCAACAAAAGCAACAAAAGGAACCTCAACAGCTAAAACGCCCACACCAACATCGGCAACGAACAATTAAAACTACATCGCGAGGATCCTTGCGGCCTGAAGAGTGTCGTGATCAACATACACTGAAGAAAAGACTGATTCCGCATCTGAGCTATCTTCGCAGAAAGAAAAGCCAAGGAACTTTTCCGCACCAGCGTTCAAGATTGCGCCTTCGGTCTGAACATCTGCGTCATCACCATAGTAAACTCCCCAAGAGCCACAAAACAACCGCTTGTGCTCAGCAGGAACACAAGCAGCGCCTAATCAGCCACGATCAACGGGCGCGAAAATTGCATGCACGGCGTTTGTATGACCTACGACAAAAAATGCGACGTCTACGAAATATTCAATCCTGCAAAGCGTTCCAACCTCGTTCGTTATTTGCAAGGATACCGGCTGTATTTCCATCTGTTTCCATGTCCAAAGCGTTTCTGTGTTATCCAGGACGCAACCACCAGCCTCGCCCACCAGAACTCCTGCGTTGACCGGAATGCTGCACTTTCCCCTGAAGTCTTTGAACGTTTAGGGAACTCCCCTGGAGCATAGAACCAATTGTGAATTATTGACATTTGTAACTTTTTAACCTCTACTTGTTAACTTTTTCTTTTTTCTGATCCATGCCTTCTTTCGGGGGGAGGGGGAATCGTGTGACGTATGAAGCGATGGTTGGTAGAAGCCAAGGAGGAAGAAGTGCTTTTAGAATAAACATGGGGTATGAGCCAGGCCACGTCTCCCAGTCATCATAGCGTCACGTATATATATATATATATATATATATATATATATATATATATATATATATATATATATATATATATATATATATATATATATATATATCAAAATAAGGCGTTTTAGAGTGGCACTCTTTTATAGAATAGGAGAGTGGTCACGACACGTCAAGTGGTAATGGCGGAACCAGCTTGAGTACCCAGCCAACCAAACGTCGTCTTCTTCACCGACTGAGTCATACCCCCTGCCTTTCTGAGTAGCACTGATCTTCTTCACTACATTCTCCTCCCCTCCGAGAAAGAGCCATCCTGGCGACTCATGGGCAGGAGAAAATAGAGGGATCTTAATACGGTTTTAGGTGGTCTATGTGGCGGCCTCACGTCCACGGCATAGTTGATCATGGGGCAGCTCAAGTGGCTCTACGTTGTAATGGACGGGTGAAGTTTGTTTAACCACACGGTAAGGGCCGTCATACTTGTACATCAGTTTCGTTGAGAGACCAAGGCTGGTTGAAGGGATGCGAAGCCAGACAAAGTCATTCAATGCATAAGAAGCGGGAGGCGTCGGGCTATCGTGGTGGTGTTTCTGGTGTTCCTGTTCAGCACTTGTGAAGGAGTGGGCAAGCTGACGACACTCTTCCACGTATTTAGCAACTTGGGACATCGTCTTCGACTCAGCAACATCCATGTGTTAAAAAAGGATATTGTCTAGCGTGCAAGAGGGCTCGCGACTATAAAGGAGGAAATATGGAGAGAAACCAGTGGTTGTCTGGACAGCAGTATTATGCGCGTATGTTACAAAAGGGAGAGTACTGTCCCAGTTGGTGTTATCAGTTGCGACGTAAATTGACAGCATATGTCCTAATGTACGGCTGAATTAATCTGTAATGTTTTTAGTTCGAGAATGATACGCGGTGGTGGTGCGATGAATGACTTGGCAGTTCCTTGAGAAGTGATTCGACGGTCCCGACAAAAACACACGCCCTCGGTCACACAGGAGTTCACGTGGTGCACCGTCACATAAAATGATCTGATGCAATATGAAAGGACCGAGGTCACTGGCTGACGCAGAAGAGAGTGGTGAAGTTTCTGCGTAGCGCGTAAGGTGATCGATAGCGACGATTACCCAGCGATTTTCAGCTGGTTTAATCGGAAGAGGTCCATACAGATCAATACGAACGTGGTCAAACGGTAGGCCAGGACAAAGTAAGGGTTGTAGTGGAGCTGGAGAACTTGGTGTGGGATTCTGCCGGCGTTGGCAAGCGAGACAAGAACGTACGTAGCGACGAACGAAGCGGTACATTTCACGCCAGAGGTAATAGTGGTACAGGCGGGTGTAAGTGTTTAACACTCCAGCATGGGCGCATTGTGGGTCGGCGTGAAACGAGGCGCATATGTCTGAGCGGAGACGTCTGGGAATGACTAGGAGCCATTGGAGTCCTTTGGAGAGATAATTCCGTCTGTATAGCAAACTTTATTTGATAACGAAGTGCTGTAGTTGACGGCGCGTACCTCTAGGGATATTTTGCGAGGGAGTTTGACTCAACAAGTTGATAAGTGAAGCGATCCAAGGATCTTTTTGTTGCTCCTGTAGCAAATTGCTGACACTAAGTGCAGATATGTCGGGGGCAGGTGAAGAGGGCAACTTGTCACTACATCGTAGAGGTGATCGAGACAAAGCGTCTGCGTCGGAATGTTCGGCCAGATCGTTAAACGACGTGAATGACGTACTCTTGTAGCCGAAGCGCCCAACGGGCTGGCCGGCTGGTGGGATCTTTTAACGTGAAGAGCCAACATGATGCATGATGATCTCTAACCACGCTGAATGGGCGCCTGTAAAGATAGGGTTGAAACTTGCCTATGGCCCATATGATGGCTAGACATTCGGTGACTGAATAGTTGGCTTCTGCTTTTGTGAGTGCACGACTGGCGTAAGAGACGACGTACTCATCAAATTCAGGTTTACGCTGGGCGAGCACAGCACCGAGGCCAACTGCACTAGCATCCGCGTGTATTTCCGTTGGGGCAAGAGGATCAAAATGTCACAGTATAGGAGGTGACGTAAGAAGGTGGCGGAGTGTGGCAAATGCATCATCACAAGCTGACGACGAACTAGAAAGGTCGTTGTTGCCGGCAAGAAGGTCAGTCAAGGGCGATATGATGGAGGCAAAGTTGTCTATCATGCACTCGAAAGTGGCAGGCGGATTACAGAGCCCGAATGGCATGACGCTAAATTCGTATTGCCATCAGGGGTAACAAAAGCCCTCTTGGGGCGATCAGCCTCAGCCATGGGAACTTGCCAATAACATGAACGCAGATCAAGTGACGAGAAGAACTCCGCGCCTTGTAAGCAGTCAAGTGCATCGTCTATGCGAGGTAGTGGGTAAACATCTTTGCGCGTGATCTTATTCAACCAGCGGTAGTCAACACAGAATCTTATTGAGCCTCCTTTTTCTTGACTAGAACAACTGGGGAGGCCCACGGGCTGTTAGAGGACTCAATAACACCTCGCTTCAACATGTCGTCAACTTGTTCCGCGATTATGCGACGCTCAGATGCCAATACCCGATACGGACGCTGACGTAAACGAGCGTGAAGGCCAGTGTCCGTGAGGCCGTGAGATACTGTGAAAGCACGGCCCAAAGTCAGTTGGTGGTGGTCGAAGCTGGCGCGGAAGCGCTCGAGGAGGGCGATCATGTCGGTGCGCTGCTGGGCCATAAGGTTGGTGTCGACGCAGCGCGAAATTGCGTCGGCGAATGATGGAGAAGTGGATGACGCGCAGCAATCAACAACGTCAATAGGTAGCGTAGTTAAGTGGTCAGGAACTACACCTGCACTCGAGGGATCAATTTCATCGACAAAGCCCAGGCACTCTCCGCACAGTAACTTGGAAGGGAAGGTAAACGGATTTGAAACATAAATTGCACTTGATCCATCATGAGCATTCAGAACGGTGAAAGCAATCAGGAAGCACTTGCGGCGAACAGCGGTTTTAGAAGGCGTAAAAAGAACAATTGAGCAACTAGAGACGTCACAAGAAAGCGGAACGAGGGGGGATGAAAATGGGGGTATCGAAGTGTCGGCGGCAACGGAAACTTTTGCAGGTTAAAGGGACAAGTCGAATGAAGCAGCGTCGCATAATGGCGTGAACTCCACTTCGGCGCGAGCACAGTCGATGACGGCATGATGAGTGCAGAGAAAGACCCAGCCTAATATAATGTCATGGGAACACTGCGGGGGCACTACAAACTCGACGACATAAATAATCTCAGCAATTACGACACGTGCTGTGCATGCGGCAAAAGGGCGAATTCGTTGCTAGCTCGCAGTGCTCAAAACGAAGTCGTGAAGAGGCACTGTGACCTTTTTTGGTTGACGGCAATGTATTTCAGTCATTACAGACACTGCGGCGCCAGTATCGACCAGTGCAAAAAACAGGTAT